>BLSH010550810.1:308964-334368 GCA_018402905.1 Glandirana rugosa | reverse complement strand
CACACACACACACACACACACGACAGGGGGACATGGTTATAGGTTGGGGGGGTCTTACCGAGGAAGAAGGAAGTCGGTAATCCTCTTCCTTCCCCTGGGATTCCCTCTTCACTCCCTGATTCGCCACCTCTGAGCTGGTGAATCGGGGACGGTGAATTCTGACACAGATCGCAGCTTCAAAAACTGTTCATTTCTGTGTCTGTCAATCACAGCTTCTCCATGTGTGGCGATGATCGCGGAGAACAGGTTCTCCCCCAATCATCACTGTTTCATAAACTGAAAATGAACTGTGATCAGCGCTGATATTTGGGATCACCGCTGATCAGTTTCATAAAGGGACACTTAAAGCGGTTGTCTACCTAATTTTTTTACTTTTACCTACAGGTAAGCCTATAATAAGGCTTACCTGTAGGTAAAATGAATATCTCCTAAACCTGCATGTTTTAGGAGATATTTGCCCTAAATGCAGCCGCTGACGTCACCTAGCCGTAAAGACGGGCTCCAGCGGTGACATTTATTTACATAGTTACACTTCTGGTGCTGTGCTTTCTAAGGTGTGTCACCCCTTATGAATTCCCCTATATGTGAGGTGACTGGTGTTTTTTTAGCACGGGATCAACTCCAAATACTGCCCAGGCACATAAAAAAA
Source organism: Glandirana rugosa (assembly GCA_018402905.1). NCBI lineage: Eukaryota > Metazoa > Chordata > Amphibia > Anura > Ranidae > Glandirana > Glandirana rugosa. Next base: position 333,719 of record BLSH010550810.1, on the reverse strand, counting down.
AAAAGAATTATTTTCTAATACCCCGTATATAACGCAAGGCCGGTGTGATGTAGAGTGTGGAAAAATGCAAACATGCAGCATTTTTCTGTAGCACACTGGATGGCACCACAGCGCAGTTGTGTGGAGGCCTGCAGCAAGTGCACACTTTGTACACTTTCAATAAAGTAAAAAACAAAAATACAAATGTAAACAGGGTTTTACTTTGTAAAACGCAAGGCGCTGCTTGTCACCACTACCGCACAGTAGGTACTATCTGCATGCTAAAACGGCACTTAGTACAGTGTACGGTCTTGGCATCTCACCAATACTGAGAATGGAGCTGAGTGCTGAGATCATGTAACTCCTGCATGAATGCCTACAGAGGGCTGGCTTGGGGGTGAGGGGAGTCCCATTTGCACCATGTTACATTATAAATATGAATAATGTAACATGGTGCAAAGGGTGGGGGTGGACTTTTTGAAATGAAAGGAAGCATTGAAAACACTTTGATTTTCAGTGCGGTTATTTCTAAGACCACTGTTTCAGTATCATTACACAGAGAAGATGGTAATCGCTACTCTATGTAGCGATCTGTGGCTGGTGAGTTGTCAGCAGTAGGCTGACATGGCTCTTAGACCCCTTTCACATTGAAGCGGTTTTCAGGCGTTTTAGCACTAGAAACAGCCCCTTAAAACCACCTCCCATTGTTTTCAATAGGTGCTTTCACACTAGGGAGGTGCATTACAAAAAGTCCTGCAAACAGCATCTTTGTGGCGGGTTTGAAGCACTACAAATAGCGCTTCAAAAATGCCCCTGCTCATTGAAATGAATGGGCAGCACTTCCAAAGCTCCTGAAAAGTGCTTCAGAAGCACAGCAAAATGGGTCTTTTTTGTGTTTTAAGAAAAAAAAAATAAAAAATACTGCTCGTTAGCACCCAAAAACCAGAGCAAAAGTTTTTGAAACGCTATTTGTAGTGCATTAAACCCGTCCTTGCAGGATTTTTTGTAACATCCCGTAAGTGCACCTCCCCAGTGTGAAAGCACCTATTGAAATCAATGAGAGGTGCATAGGCGTGAGGCATGTGCATAAGCATTAACGCTCTGTGTGCCAACAGGAAGATGGGGAAACATCCTCCTCTTGCTGGCTCTGCCATAATAGAAATGTTTGCACACTTTTCTTTCACTGTGCCGGCAGGGAGAACAATGCACCGTGATTTTATATATATATATATATATAATTAGAGCTGTACGATTCTGGCCAAAATGAGAATCACTTTTTTTTTTTTTTTTTACTTAGAATAAAGATCACGATTCTCACGGCGTAACATCTCACATATACAAAAAAAATTGGGCTAACAGCACTGTTTAGTTTTTTTTTTTTTTTTTTTTTGAAAGTGTCATTCTTCCCAAAAAATTGCGTCTGAAAAACTGCTGCACAAATACTGTGTGACATAAAATATTGCAAAAACCGCCATCTTATTCTCTAGGGTCTCTGCTAAAAAAAATATATAATGTTTGGGGGTTCTAAGTCATTTTCTAGCAGAAAATACTGGATTTTTACTTGTAACAAGTGTCAGAAAAGATTTAGTCTCTAAATGATTAAACTAAACTCTTCTATAAACGGGAGTTCATTCCTTTGATCATTTGAAGCATAGAATCTTTTTATTAACTTGACTTGGCAGTCTGCCCAGATAGGAGAGACTCAAGTCACTCAGATTTAGAAAAAGATTCCTGGAGAGACTTCAGGCGACTTGCATTGACTTCTATTAGTCAAGTCGCCCCGCAAGTCGGACTCCATTAACTGCACTGAAAACCGCGGTAATATGTGATGGAGATTGCAGGGGGGATGAATCGAGATTGCGATTTTAATACGATTAATCGTGCAGCTCTAGTACATATGTACATGTGAATATTCGCCAGCACACCAATGATCCTTGATTTCATCCGAAACGTAGCACCACACTGTTTTGTGATGTGATCACTCTTTGAATAAAAACCGTTTGGAGGAAATCAAGGATCCTTGGTGTGCTGGTGAATATTCACATGTCATATCGGTACCAGTAACCAGCTGGTTGTCGCTGCAGCACCCGATACGTTTTGAGCTTGCTCCAGGAATGTGTGCGATGGGAATATGGACAATGGCGTATATGTATGTAGACACACACACACGAGGTGGTTTTCAGGCACTGCTAAAACGCAGCTAAAGCACAGCAAAAATGACTGCCCTTTAGTGCTGTTTTAGAGCCGCTCAGTGTGAAAGGGGTCTTAGGCTGCTTCTGAGGGGAATATATATTTTATATATTTCACTGCTGCAAAACTTTTGCATGGTCATGACTTGCACTGCTAGCTTCTGTATTTTGTAAAATGTATTATATTGCAGCTTACCATTCTTTAGATGTGATGGCTCCATCCATTGTCTTTGGCTTTTTTCCCTCGGTTTTTACCTGGAGATCTGGCCAGTAACACACCTCCTGTATTTGCGAAACACAACTCTGGATGAATGAGCACTGGAGGCACATCAGACAGCCGCATTGTCAGTCTGGGGGGGGGGGGGTTTGGGAGTGTGAAATGTAGTAGCAGATTTTGAACCACTAACAAACTGGAGGCAGTCTCCAGCCCACACTTTATAATCAGTTGCAGCAAACATATTTTTTTATTTATTTTGGGATAAAGGTACATAAATAAAATCTGATCATTTTCTTTTCTTTTTCAGTAATTTTTATTGAGAGTTTATATATTCAAATCCGAAACAGAGGATTTTTCACATAAGACCGGTATATCAGTAAACCAAAAAGATACAGCAAGGCACTAGCAGTATGAACATAATGATATATTCCAACAAATATACCTGTTATATTGCTTCGCTCTATGAGCTCTAATATAATAAACAACCAGAGAAAATAAATAACAAAAGAGTTGGCATATTCTAAGTTCACTGTCACTCCTTTGGGCTGGGTTCACATTGGTGCGATGTCTGTGCGATGCAAACTCAGCCATACAGATTGTATGGCTGAATTTGCATCGCATTTGGCCAAACTCGTGCAGGAACCTTTTTTTGGTCCACACCAGAATCGGATCACATGGGTGTTCACACCCATGCGATCCGATTCCTCTCCGAATTGACAGTTCGCACTGCGATATGCGAACCGATCTGGGGGTGTCATTAAGTTTGTATTTACACTCCCATCGGTTCGTATAAGGCAGTGTGAACTGCCTGCGAGTCGGGTGTGATGCGGGAACCCATAGTGGATTCGCAGGGTTCCTGCATCGCACCAATGTGAACCGAGCCTTAGACTATAAGGAGAGAGAGGTGAACCACAACTGTGTGACCATGTGGCTGATATCAATAAATTTATGTGATTTGAGAAAAGTGGGGTCCAGTGAAAAGGGAAGAAAAGAGAAAGAAGGGTAAGGTAAAGGGGATGTGCACTCCTGCCAATCCAAGCATAAATGGGTACTGATGCCTCATAAAGCTGATCATTTTAATCACCCCTGCCAGTGTTAGGTGGTTTGTCTCATCCATGTAAACTGATATATTCTGCTGGAGAGTTTCTGCTTTAAAAAAAAAACAGACTTGCTGGCTGAATCACCAGGTGAAAATAATGGAAAGAAAGCCTAAAAAAGAAAATTAATTAATGCAAACACCACATCTAAGAATTGGTAAGCGGAAATATAATACAGGTTTGCTTTTGGGTTTAATACCACTTTAAGTGGTCTTTAGATTTGAGAATCCTATTATCGGGTTGAGTACCGTTTCTTAAGTGAAATGTCAATTACATTTGTGTCTCTGTGCATCTAAAGTAAAGGGGCATAAAATTTGCTGGTTTACAATAAATTAAATCAGAAAGCCGTGGTTCCCCAGAATTATGGCCCATTCACACTTCTCCGATTTGGTTCTTAGCATTTAGTTAGGTAAATGAAAACTAGATAAATGTGCTTCAGGCTTTGATTTGTATTCTATGCTATATGCATGTAAATGTTTGTTTTACAGCATGGATGGACCCTGCACTGCCGTTGTTTACATGTTGGAATTCAATAGGTAGTGGGTGCAAAGTGACCTTAAATAACTTTCTGATTGACAGAAGGCTGGGTCATTCTGCACCTGCACTGCAAATGCTGATTACACACTATCAATGTTTAAGGCTCGGTTCACACATATACGATGCGAGAATTCGCGCAATTCCAGTACGGGTTCCCGCATCACATGTCACCTGCCGGCGGTTCACACTGCCCTTTGTGAACCACTGCGGGTGTCAATAGAAAGTTAATGACACCCCCAGATCGGTTTGCATATCGTAGTGCGGCCCGTCAAATGGTGCAAAATCGAATCGCATGGGTGTGAGCACCCATGTGATCTGATTCCAGTGCGGACCAAAAAAAAGGTCTTGCGCCATTTTGGCGAGCATGCGATGCGAATTTTAGCCATAAAGTTTGTGTGGCTGAAATTTGCATCGCATGTGACCTGCACAGCAATGCAATCACACATGAATGAGTCATTTATGCGGCTCAGGTGAAATGACCACAGTCTTCCCCAGTACTAAAGTGTCCTCATATGTGCATCTGGGCAGCTGCTTAATGCGTGGATATTGTGCCATTCATTTTTTTTTCCCCCCCCTGTATTTTACAGTCCCTGGAGAATCGTAGATGACTGTGGCGGAGCCTTCACCATGGGTATCATTGGAGGGGGCATTTTCCAGGCTGTCAAAGGGTTTAGAAATGCTCCTCAAGTAAGTGATGATCTTTTCCCAATTTAGCCCAAAATGCCCATTCCTTATTTAATGGTGTCCAGTTACTTCATTGTTGTCTCTTCACTGTTTTTGCTTAGATTGTTCTTTCTTTTGTGTTTTAGGGCATTAATCATCGTATGAAGGGCAGCTTAAATTCTATAAGAACTCGTGCGCCACAACTGGGAGGTGAGACTTTTTTAGAGATTGCAAAGTTACAGTGTTACTATGTAAAATGGGTTTCAATTATTTGTACCTGTTTGTACAATGCGTCTATCAGTCACTAGGCTCTCCTTCAGCTAATCTTGTTGGTGTTTACCAGTAGTAATAAAGTCAATGGAAAGAGAGTAGGGAGGCCTCATTGAAGCATTGCAGTATATTGAAGGAAGTACGATGCATCAAAGGCAGGTAAAAATATGCAGCAAGTAAAATCCAAAGTTCTGATCAGTTTACATGCCAATGGTCACTGGTTCAGAAAGTTCAGAAACCAGCATAATAGCCAGATATAACCAGCATTTTCATTTGCAATTATTTAGGGATGCACCGAAATTTCGGCAACCAAAACATTTTGGCCGAAAATTGTGTTTTTCGGCATATTGCCGAAAGAAAAAAAAATGCAGATAGGGATGCCGAAAGGGGGCGGGGTCAGCCCCAGGTGTCTGTGCATATGGAAGAGATGGGGAGTGTGTCACATTGCACAGATAGCGGCTGGTAAGAGCCATTCTGTGCTTGAAACGATCATTGTAATGTCACTGCTTGCAGAGAGAGAAACTCACAAGCTGTCAGATTTTACTGCTGATGTCGGGGTGGGCAGGACCGAACAGCCAGCAAACACCCTCCCAGCCCCTATCCCATTGGCTGATGTTTGCTAGCTGTATGGTCCTGCCCACCCCCGACATCAGCAGTGACATTACAATGATCATTTTATGCACAGAACGGCTCTTACAAGCCACGCTATCTGTGTATGGAGGAAATGAGTGTGTTACATTGCACAGATAGCAGCTTGTAAGAGCCGTTCTGTGCTTGAAACGATCATTGTAATGTCACTGCTTGCAGAGAGAGAGAGACACTGAGTTGTCAGATTTTACTGTTGATGTCGGGACCAAACAGATAGCAAACACCAGCCAATGGGATAGGGGCTGGGCGGGTGTTGTTCGGTCCCGCCCCCTACATCAACATTAAATCTGACAGTTTGCGTCTTTCTCTCTCTCTCTCTCTGCAAGCAGTGACATTACAATGATCGTTTCAAGCACAGAATGGCTCTTACAAGCCGTGCTATCTGTGTAATGTAACACACTCCTCATCTCCTGTCTGTGCTATCCAGTGTCACCTGTCTGTGCTATCCAGTGTCACCTGTCTGTGCTATCCAGTGTCACCTGTCTGTGCTATCCAGTGTCACCTGTCTGTGCTATCCAGTGTCACCTGTCTGTGCCAATCAGTGCTATCCAGTGCCACCTGTCAGTGCCATCCAGTGGCACCTGCCAGTGCCACCTGTCAGTGCCAGTCCATCTCCTGTCAATGCCACCTGTCAGTGCCAATAAGTGCTTCCAATCAGTGCCACCTGCCAGTGTCACCTATCAGTGCCAATTATTGCTTCCAATTGGTTCCGCCTGCCAGTGCCCAGGCACTGGTAGGCTGCATATGGCAATTGTATATAAAAATATAAATATTTTTTTAAAACTGTTATTTTTGGCAATCGGCTAAGTGCATTTTCGGTTTCGGCACCAAAATTTCCATTCGGTGCACCACTACAATTATTTTTATTAAGCTAGCATTATCTAATACAGCAGGTAAAACTCTTTGCACGTGACGATTGCAAGTTCTGTTCTGGATCCTGGAACCCAGAGGCTTTGTAGAGCTTTGTTTAGGATGAATATTCATTCCTAGGTCCACATCTTACCTGGTATCCATGCCTAATTAGTCCCAGCTGTCCATAAGCCTTTATATATGTGAGCTGATTGATGCTCAGGCTCTCTTGCCCTTTCTCTGCTGTGGGAGCTTGCTGCCTTGTGAAAAGCTGACTGTTGAAAGAATTAAGAAGCTTCATGTGCTGTCTATTTGTGCAGGGGAACCTGTTAGGGGAATTTCCTTGACCAACCTCAGGTCAAGATCTGACCTGAGCTGGGTCGGTGGTTCAGATGAGCGGATGTTTTGTTTACTATGTTTTTTTATTCTCTGGACTTGTATACAGCCCTCCAGCACTGAAACAGTTTGTTTTCTGCTGTGCTGAATAAACAGTGCAGGACAAACTTGCTTTGACTTTACCTGGATGTCTGTCTCCTGCATGGTTTACCGCTGCCAATACCAACTGAGCCCGTCCCCCATAAAATACATAAATACAGGGCAATACAATATGAGTACAAATCAATGGATTTCTCTCTAATATCTTGGATAAATGCACAACCTGAAACTTTTGGGAGTCCTCTATCCATGGTTTAGGCAACATAGCATTCTGAAAAGAGAGGTCTGCATTGTCAACCATCAGATTTCCTGTAAATTCAGTACACTTCTGCTGTTCCTTCAGCTGCAGCATAACGCACATTCCATTCCTATAGTACCTTAGGCAATGCTATGACCTTGTTCCCTTGTGGCAGCCATATTGCATCACCCAAAGCAAGCAGTGATTACGTTGGACTTTTTTCCGACCTGATAACTAAAAGGCCTTGGAGAGACTGACAGGCAAGCTGAAATAACCTTAGCACAGATGGTAAATTGCTAGGTTAAACCTCTTTCCACACAGCACAGCCCTTAATTGTTCCCCATAACTGTGACGATAGTGCAGTCTTCCCTGGTGACTTGCTATGTCCAATGATGTTGCATAGTACAAGGATGCCTGTTTATTCAGAAGTCCAGACACTGTTTCTCTCAGTGAATGCTGAAGTAGCGTATATGCCACCTCTGCATTTAGTGCCCCTCAATACAGCATATCAGAGGCTAGAAAAGAGACACTCAAAGGTCTCCATCCATTATACAAATACAGCAGTGTTGGAGCAGTTTTGTTCCCCCCCCCCCTTTTTTTTGCCCTCCTCCCCTTTCTAAGATGCTACATGTAACTTGCAAAAAAAAGCCTGTAAGAAAAAAAAATGCTTACCTTTCCTCTGGCCTTCTATCATTGTGCTTGGCAAGGGTGGAATCACCATCTCTCAATCCCTCTGAGAGTAAGGTCCTGCACTGTGCTGCAGTGTCGTCTTATGTGATTTTAGGTACTTTGCATTTCCTGGGATCTCAGCTAAAGTTACTATACTACACAAAGGTGTCTGTAAAAAAGATTGCAGGTAGAATATCATAAGCATTCACCCAGCTGTAACAGATTTTGTACGATATGTTTATTCCTTATGACTTTCAGCTCCATCTAGTGGCCATATTGTGCTATTTTGTTCAAATACTTTAATCTGGAAAATACAACATTATGGCCACAAGATGAAGGTGACAATTATAGGAAATAAACAGGGAAACGTTTGATATAGCTGGGCAAATACTTGTGACATTTGACCCGTGAATCTTTTGTAATTAGATTCCATAATATTGAGGAAACAAATATTTACATGTCTTGTTTCTTGTGTAACAATTTGGGTTTAGAAGGGATTTTACGTGGACACCATATTTAGTGTTTCTTACGAAGATGTTGCAAAATTAATGAAGTAGTATACCTTAATGCAGAAAGTTGTTTTGGAGCCTAAAAAGATTGGGAAGTAGTGTCAGTAGAGGTACCGGAATGTAATATAAAAGCAAGATTCTTCATAAAGTTTGTTTATTATCGATAGAATTGTATAAAAAGACGGTCCGGCGGACGCACTGATCACAGATCACTGCTGATGCACGCAGCAGGGGGCGTGCAGGCTGCGTGAGCATGGGAGGACATTGTATGACTGCCTCCCAGCAAAGTGCGGCTGTGCTGTAGCAGTCATTCGGTCGCAAAGGAGTTAAAGCGGAGTTCCACCCAAAAGTGGAACTTCCGCTTTAAAACCTCCTCCCCAGCTCCTGATACTGTAACTGAGCTTTTGGGGAGGAGGGGGGGGGGGGTGCGGATACCTGATTTTGACGGGTACTTCAGTTCCTGTCGCCTAAGGCATTTGGAAGTGGAAGGTCGCCTTCCCCCTCCCAAAGTCTTTTAGGACACAAGACAGGTCCTAGAAGACTTTGGGACCAATCACACGGCGCCGCTTCGCATGCGCAGTGTGTGCTCGGCCGTGAAGCCATTAGCTGTCCCGGCCGGGTGCCCACACTAGGAATGATGGCGCCGCGGAGGGGAGGGGGAGAGATCCGAGGCTCCGTGCGGCCCCGTCGCTGGACCGAGAGACAGGTGAGTGTCTGTTTATTAAAGGTCAGCAGCTACACTTTTTGTATCTGCTGACTTTTAATGAACATAGAAAACGGTGGAACTCCGCTTTAAGTATGTTCAGACAAGGTTTGCGATCAAAGTTTACCACTGCCAGGGATGCTTGAGCAGCTGTAGCAAGTTTTTCTTTCTTGAAATATTATTTCAACCATGTGAATAAAAGTTAAAGTTGAACTGCGGCACAGAATTGCATTCAAATATATTCCTCAATAGCTGCAAAGGATATATATCCACTTTGCGTGCACCAAATGCCTTTACGAACCCAGTTGTTACCTTGTAAAAGTAGTGATGGCATCATCACTGTGCTGCATATAGCCTGTGTAGAGTGTGGACCTGTGGAAAGGAACCAGCAGGCCCCATCCAGTGGTCCTCAAACCACTTGAGGATAGATGGAAGATCAGTCACACTGCACAAGTTGGGAGAGCAACAGTGACTGGTCTTTGTTACAGACAGCTCCTGCACAGAGGCAGAGTTTCACACTGCATTATTATACAGATCTGAAAGAAGTACAGTGTCTTGAAAAAGTATTCATACCCCTTGAAATTTTCCACATTTTGTCATGTTACAACCAAAAACGTAAATGTATTTTATTAGGATTTTATGTGATAGACCAACACAAAGTGGCACATAATAATTGTGAAGTGGAAGGAAAAAAATTTATGATTTTCAACATTTTTTACTTATCGATATCTGAAAAGTGTGGCCTGAATTGGTAAGTCAATACTTTGTAGAACCACCTTTCACTGCAATTACAGCTGCAAGTATATTTGGGGATGTCTCTACCAACTTTGCACATCTAGTGACATTTTTGCCCATTCTTTGTAAAATAGCTCAAGCTCTATCAGATTGGATGGAGAACGTCTGTAAACTGCATTTCACACCGGAGCCGTCCCGGAGATGTGTGAACCGGCTCCTAACATGCGAATTGGATGCAGAGAAATCCGCATCCAATTTGCAATAGTGTGAACCCAGCCTAAAGGGGGCTGAATACAAATGCAAGCCACACTTTTCAGATATTTATTTGTAAAAAAAATTTTGAAAACCATTTATCACTTTCCTTCCACTTCACAATTATGTGCTACTTTGTGTTGGTCTATCTCATATAATCCGAATAAAATACATTTATGGTTTTGGTTGTAACATGACAAAATGTGGAGAATTTCAAGGGGTATGAATGCACCGTACATAAAGCACACCAAGATTCAATTAAGAATACATGTGTTTCTTGTATTTAAATAATATCCTGGAGATCACCACCACAACAGTTTGGCCCACCGTCAGTATTGCTGGCCTGCATTGTAAATGGTGGCAAAAATAGAAAAACATATTAATGGGGAAAGAAAAAAAAAAAAAAAGAGTAGAGATACTGTCATTACATTTGTTTTGTTTTTTTTTTTTTTTTTTTTTTTTTTTTTTTTTTTTTTTTTTTTTTTTTGCAATAACAGTACTTTCTATGGTTATTCACATTTCGTACACATTTTAGAACTTATATATTTTATATATATATATATATATATATATGTATTTGTGAGTGCTATTAATATGGAGTCACTTATAGGTTTACTGATCATTGTGTGAATTTGACGATTTTCTGAATATGTTTATTCCTACTTCTCACTATTTTTTTTTAACAGGTAGCTTTGCAGTTTGGGGAGGACTCTTCTCCATGATAGACTGCAGTCTGGTAAAGGTTAGAGGAAAGGAGGATCCTTGGAACTCTATCACCAGTGGCGCCATGACTGGGGCGATTCTGGCTGCCAGAAGTGAGTATCAGAGTGACACAGGTAACAAATGGCCTGTGTATATTTTTGGCTTTTGGATACAGTGTGATGTGTGGCGAGTTCCCTCTGTGCTGGATTTCTTGTGCTATATGCTGATCTGTTTTATGTATTTTTCTCTTAGATGGTCCTATAGCCATGGTGGGATCTGCAGCAATGGGTGGCATTCTTCTTGCTCTCATAGAAGGAGCAGGTATCCTGCTGACGCGATTTGCCTCATCACAGTTTGCAAATGGTAACATCACCCTTGTACATTCAGAGTTTTAGGTTAAGGCCTCATGCACACTGGACATTTTGCGATCTCTCATAGACTCCTTTCCTCCTGACAGTGGTGTTTTGGCAGAAAAAAATGAATGATGCTTGTAAATGTGTGTAGTGCTTGGCCGCTAATTAATTTAATCGGTCAGGAAAATAATTTATTCTGGCCATTTTAGTAAATTAATTAATTGAATTAACTTATTTGTTTTTTTTTTTCCCTTCTAAAAACACCCATGTGTGCATGGACACACAGGCTAATATGCAGGGGCATTTAGAGGCAGGAAAAAAGAAACCCGCCAGACACCACTAGGAACAGCAGAAAAAAACATGCAGTGTGCGGCCTAAATCGGTCTTGATTGTTGGTTTATATTGCATTAATATCTCTTATAATGCTCTATACATAATGCAGTACACAATGACAAGTACATACAGTTGTACATGCAAAACAGGCGTAACAAAATACAATGGTAAAGCGAGCCAACTGGTTTGTGTCTTACTTCTTCTATACATTCTTAATTAAAATGACACAACAGCAGTCCTAAAATAATATAAAAAAACAAACTATTTATTTTAAATGAAACATGAAAGTCCATTTGTGAACAAATCTTCTCTTCTGTGAGCTTAATCAAACGTAAACCTGCAGCTGCAATCACCTCTTTCTTTATGCTAAGGCATAAAGACCCAAATCCACTATAGTGCAAATAGTGCATACACCTAAACATGAAGAAAGTTCCACCATCATGTAACACCTTTAAAAGAGGCCTCTTGCCAGATGTGATGAACCATGAAATTATAAATGGTCAGACAGGCTTTGGTTGTATATTCCTCCAAGTGCAGGAACAAGCATCACACCTCCACTTCTACCCCTATTCCTTCTGTACTGTCAGAGAGTCTGCAACTGGAAAACAGGTGAAGAGCAGTAGCTTTGCAGAGCCAATCATATGGCTGAGATGAAGCCTTATTCCTGCAGTGCTGTTGTGTGGTCACATGATCTTTCCCTGTTCTTTGGCATCTGCTTAGAAACATCCTTGGGTGGGCCTTCTATTACTCTTTCTAGTGTTCTGTCAGCCTTTTCACCCAGCAGTAAGGATGGGCTCGGGCATGTTCGCAAGTGCACAAGCCAGCCAGAAAGTGAACCCTGCGCTGCGCTAATCACAGGCAGGGACAGACAGGCGCGGCTGCAGCGATCGGGGAATGTCTCCCTGCCTGTGATCAGTGCAGGGTTCACTTCCTGGCGGGCTTGGGCACGTGCACTTGCGAACATGCCTGAGCCCATCCTTACCCAGCTGCAGACTCCTCTGGCACATGAAGTTCAAAGAGGTCCCCCAGACTGAAGCTGTCCTTCAAGGTGATCATACTTCCTGGCACTGTTCAGAATACAGGTTAGCTCCCTGTGCCGCATGCTTTTAGGTGAATATAAGTTAATAGGGTGGATGTCGGCATTATTGAATCACATTGGTATTTGTATAGAGCTGTTGTGTGGACGTTTGGGCCAGGGGCCAAACCTCATGAAATTTTTTTTTTTTTTTTTTGTTCTTAGTACGTACCCCTCAGAAAACGTGTAATATTTACAATTTTTTTTTGAGATAGACATTTAAAAGATTAGCTTTATTAAAAACATATAAGACCCCTTTCACACTGATGCAGTTTTCAGGCACTTTAGTGCTAGAAATAGTGCCTGTAAAGCGCCTCTCAATCCTCCTCAATGTGAAAGCAGCATCCTTTTGGGTGGTTTGGGAGCTCTGCTCCTAAACCGTCCTGCCCATTGGAATGAATGGGCAGCGCTTCTGAAGCGCCATACCATGGGTGTTTTTAACCCCTTTTTGGGGGTTAAAAATGCCTCGCTAGCGGCCAAAATGCGCTGCTTAAACACCAGTAAAGCGCCGCTAAATCTAGCGGCACTTTACCGCTAACGAACCTGCTGACCGAGTGTGAAAGTAGCCTAAATGTGTGATTTGCAGCAAAGAAAATTAATTACAGAGTTTACAAGTTTGAAATTTCGTATCTAAATGGGGAAGCTGTATTTGACGATTACTTATGCAGGCTCTGCTTTCTCCGTACTGAATAATTGCATTGTCAGAAGGAGCAAAAGGGCACCACAGGTCGGCCGCATTATTAAAAACATTGCACAGTGTGTGTGACTGATATCTCAACAGCTGGCAGAGCAGTTATATACAGATTTCAACATTTAATACAAAATTAAATAGAGCGTTTGTAAACATTACCCTGCTTCCCCATACTGCTCGAGGCTGGGCTCACAGCAGTGGGGCTAGTGCATCCCTGTTCACCAATTTCCGGTGTGAGCCGGCGTTCTATCAAAATAGCCAATTCATCGAGATCTCCAAGCATGTCACTTTCTGTTACTGTAAACCATCAGTAATTGGTGATTTCGATGACTTGCTGTTTTGACACAACACCGGCAACCTTGTACAGTCCGTACATAAAGATTTTGCTGTTTTGATAGAACAGCAGGTAAGAGCTGACGCCGTCTTGGAGGTTTGTATCGGAGCGGACTAACAATGTCCGCTCATATTATCGCGTAATGCAGTGTATACTGCTGCTGCTGTAGTGTCAAAACAGCAAGGCATCGATATCTCCAATTGCTGAAGGTGTACAGCAGGGATATGCAATTAGCGGACCTCCAGCTGTTGCAAAACTACAAGTCCCATCATGCCTCTGGGTGTCATGCTTGTGACTGTCAGTCTTGCTATGCCTCATGGGACTTTTAGTTCTGCAACAGCTGGGGGTCTGCTAATTGCATATCCCTGGTTTACAGTAACCAGAAGTGACGTGATTGGAGATCTTGATGAATTGGCTACTTTAACAGAACACTGGGCACACTGTTCTGTCATGTGAATTGGATGCGGGTTTCATCGCATCCAATTCACATAAGTGTGAACCCAGTCTGAAGCATGTCATATCAGTTCTAAATGATTGTAGAAGTGTTTCACACTGTAGACCGAATAAAACTGCATTTCCTCTTCAATACAAGCTTGCAGCCCATTGACGGCCCCATATTCTCTTTCTCATATAACCACCTTATATTTGTTTGGCATGTTCTATAGCAGTTGAAGGGCAAGTGATCTTTTTTTTTACTCCTCTGCACAGACTGAAGGCTAAACTGGTGTGCTATGTTTATTTCTAGGTCCACCTATACCTGATGATGCCTCTCAGCTGAGTCCAGCTTCTCCATTTGGTAGTTACCAGCAGTACCAGTGAATAAAACAGTGTTTATCCGAATGGCTTAAAACGCATCGTTGTGAACTATTACAACCTTGGCTCAGTCACCTCTGGAATGCCAGGCTACATTCAGCTTCTGAGTTGGGCTGTGGACATAACATACATGGACTATGAAGGATCACCAGACAAAAATGTTTACTTCATATTAGGTTTATAGTTTGGGGCAGCCAAAGAAGGCTAAAAAAAAAAAAACACTGACTCAAGTTCAGCTTACCAATTAAGAATTTCCAGGGGGAATATGTATCTTGAAGGTCCTTCAAGATGTGTTCCAATGTCTGACACAACTTGACATTTATATTTAAAGCAGAATTTAGGTGCACATACAACATTTTATACTCTCTCCAAAGTTATTCTGGGAATTTTAAATAATGCCCAGAGAGTTGTACATGCCCCCATTATTTCTGTACACCTTAGGTATTGTTTATATTTTGTATCCAATGGATATTGTGATGTACACAATACGGTGCATGTATTCAACTTTATACAATTACTTGATGTTGTAGCACTAAACTACTATGATGTTGCCATGATTCCTGTGTATGGTTATTCCAGCTTGCTATGGTGTTAAATTGATCATATTACTCTGCCTAAGGCTACATTCAAACGTTTGCATTTTATTTATGGGGTGCAGGTTACACTTGTTACTGTTCTTCCCCATGAAAAGTGCAGTTTGCTGGAAACTGCATCAAATGTTTTTATTTTTCAAGCACCACACCAAAAAGCAGAGGTATGACTGCAGCCCTATAGACTACACTATCTCAAAATTTTCAGGACCATATTTACAGTACCTCTGCTGTGCAATATTTTCTACAATAACCTCAGTTGTGGTCACTGGTCCTACTCTTTATTTTATGTGAGATGTAAATTATTAGCAACAGCATGACCTATATTTAAATAAAAAATAGCAAAAAAGTAAAGGCTTGATGTTCACTAATTACAAAACATCTTAGCTACAGTTAAAGTAATTGTCATGGACAAGTAGTCAACATTTAGTAAACTATTAAAAAATGTTAAGCAATGCTTCTGGTTATTTGAAAAGTTATAAAAAAATATAACTAGTTGCCTTGTGGGGTGTGGTTTGTCAAGGGCCTAGTGAAGATGTTTGCTGCAGCAGACTTTCTACTATTCTAACTGTTACTCGCACACACAATGGGAGAGCTGTAAGAAAAAGCAATGAGACACTGGCACTGAAGATTCTCAGGCGTTAAACGGGATAGGAGCCTGTTTTCATAGGTGTGGAGACCACGCATCCCTCCTGCTGTGGGGCATTTTGAAAGGCTGCAAGTCATGATCTTCTACTGACCATCGAGGGGGATATTAAATACCCTCCTAGGAAAGCTGCTGATAAACCAAGTCTACTGCATGTTGAGCTACCAAAACACCAATCTTTCCCAAGAGATGTCTTGTGGAAGGGAAATTTTGCAAACACAAGGATGTGGTCCTACTCGAGGCAAGAGAGAAGGTGTTTTCAAATTTGACATGGTTCAGTTCACCTCTGATCTTTCCAAAACAACTCTCACCAAATGGCTGTGCATTACACCTTCTCACACAAGCCCTAACTGAAGCAAACATCCTCTGCACTGGGTTGCCATCAGGGGGGACAGCCCATACATTTGTAGCAGACATCAGCAGTATAAGGCAGCTGTTAGGACACCGGCATGGGCCAGCCACCCAAAAAGAACAGGCCGCAGTCTGAGAAGAACACAAGCTGGGGACTCCGATTACTTCCCTAACTTCTCCCCCAGCACCGGATCGTGCACTCCTCAGAACATCCCTGAGGTGGATCCTGCTGCTAGGCTCACATTTTGATTGGGCAGGACTTGCAGATGGGTGTGGCCAGCCTCAGAAGTGATCACACCTAGCCAGCCTTCTCTGGTGCTCAACTCAAGAGAGCAACAAGGAGAGGCAAGTATGCTGTAAACTCAGACTACTAATCTGCCAGCCATCATAAACATTACATTGGACTACAGGCATACATCCTGACCTGCAATGGATACTAGCTCATTATGCCTTTGTCTTACAAGGTTTTTTTTCTCTCAGAGTTTACAACTTCTTTAAGGCATCAGCATACCAAGACATTTTGGACAATTTCATGCTCCCAAGTTTGTGGGAACCGTTTGGAGATGGCCCCTTCATGTTCCAACGTGACTGTGCACCAGTGCACAAACAGACATGGATGAGGGAGTTTGGGGTGGTGACTGGCCTGCACCTAAACCCGATAGAACACTTTTGGGAGCAGAGGCTGCAAGCCAGGCCTTCTTGTCTACATCAGTGCCTGACTTCAAATGCAGTTCTGAAAGAATGGTCACACATTCCCATAGACACACTCCTAAACCTTGTGGAAAGCATTCCCAGAATAGTTAAAACTGTTATAACTGCAAAGGGTGGGCTAACTCAATATTGAACCCTACGTACGAAGGCTGGGATGCCATTAAAGTTCATGTACGTGTAAAGGCAGGTGTCCCAATACTTTTAGCAATTATAGTGTATGGATTAAGAATTCAGGAATGATGAACACTTGGTTACATTGGTTGATTCTAGAGAAGGTGGTTAGGCAGAAGAAAGCTGTGGATAGGGATGGTGAGGTTACAATGTTGAGGGATAAGGGTTTATATTTTTTGGCAAAAATATAATTCCTTACTGTTAAATCTTGAAAGCTCTGATGGCTTTGAATAAACTTTTTATTTTCATATATTAAGTTGTAAGAGTGTTAACATAAAAGTGGGTGCACTTAAGGACTTAGTGGGATGGCCAGTGGGCAGGCCCTGAGGAATGTTGGTGGTCAGGCTGGGGGTTCCCAGGCCTAAAGCTGTGTAAGGGCCCCAAAATCTTTGATGGCTGCCCTGTTTCTACCAGTGTGGATAACTGAAATAAGGGGCAATCATCTTGCACACCCCAGAGGACCTACAAACCTGGACCTCCAGCCAAGGGAGCATGGACCCACTTCCACTGCTGTTCCAGTGAGATCCCTGGCAACAAGCCCACCACCCTGCTGGGTGCCTTCAAAAGAACGAGGGGGGGGGGGGGGTTGGTGTTAGTCCATCAGGAAGAAATCTACACTGTCAAAATCTCACTTTGCTATATAGCAATGTTGTTCTATATAACTCCGGGGAAATAAAAATTATCCCTTGCAGTGGGCTTGCTCGGAGTTAACCTTCACCCCCATGATGTGCATTGGACCTGGGTGAGCCTTCTGTCTAGACATGCAGCACTTTGTATGTTCAGTTGTGCCAGCACATCATGACATGCTTGACTAGTGATAGGAAGGCAGAAAGGATCCCGTTGGCCCAGCATTACCTATTGCTTACAAGCCTTTGTATCCACTCATTGACCTCTCCTCCAGAGGTTTTCCAGATTTTTTGCAAGTTATTACTAGTTTCTACTCTCTGATCATCGATAGGCTGGTGCATGACCCTGCTCTTAAAAGGTCACTTTTTTTTTAAAGCAGAAGTAAACCCATCAATTTGATAGTGTCAAATTGTAAGCTCTACGAGCAGGGCCCTCCTATTCCTTCTGTATTGAACTGTATTGTAATTGTACTGTGTCCCTTCTTTATTGTAAAGCGCTGCGCAAACTGTTGGCGCTATATAAATCCTGTATAATAATAACAGTTATTCCTGGCGTGCCGTAAATGCTAGTTGTCTCCTTGGTTGTGCTCTCAACCAAACTGTTAAACCATCCAATGGCTGGTGTAATGGATCACATGTGCAGCATCATGGCAGTTGCAGATTAAACAGAGGCTAAGATGTTAGCTTCCTTGGCTGAAAACAATGAGGAGGGTTTACACCCACTTTAAGAGTTCCTCTCCTACCTTATGCAAACACACATTTCTTATACTATGCTTTACTCTCATTCTATACAGCATCTCTCCATTTCCTATTCTGCAGGCCCTCAGCATGTTGAATCCATTCCTTACATGTGCCAACATGACAAATGTTACATTTGGATCCCTCAATGGGAGGGGATTGAACTGTCCACAAATAAGATCCAAGATGCTGTGCGAGTTCAGGTCTCATTTTTTCATTGGGCACATTTAAAGCCCACAGAATAGCCCCAATGGGCAAACTAGTACCATCCCAACTATAAATGCAAATTCTATAACAAACAGTTTAGTCTGGCCTATTATTTGCCTAATTATGGGCAGGCAAGGGTACTTACTACCTTTCTGCTAGGGTGGTTGACAAGCTTGGAGAGATGATTTTAATCTGACCCTAGATCTTTCTCTTGCTACCTCTGTTTGATCTGCAACTGCCATTGTGTGTCAAGTGATCAGTTATGACACTAGAAATGTTATAGTTTATCAAATTGGATGCGCTGTCAACCAAACTGACAGTAAGCATTCCTGAAATGAAACTGTTTTTTGAAACCATTAAATCAATTAGTTTATTTCTGCTTAAAGCGGAGTTCCACTCACATTTTTCACTCCTCACCACGCAGCACTAATGTGCATCCTTAAAATGAATTGGCAATTTTTTTTTTCTGTTCACTTACCTGATTTATGCCTATATCCAATTTCACTTCCTCCTCTAGGGGCAGCAGCGCCGTACGTTATTTCCAGTTTTGCATTGGCTCCTGGGAGATCTTGGTCAGCTTGGCATGGCACTGCTCCCGGTTTGCATTGGTGTCTATGGAAAATATTGGTCAGCTTGGCATGGCTTTGCCATGCCAAGCTGACCAAGATTGCACCACACTGCACATGATTGGCAGGTGCATGCTGGGTAGCCAGCATGCACAGAATCCAGGAAGGAGGACACTGTGACTTCAGATGCCCTCACGAGTTGGCCTCTCTGCAGGAACTTCACAAAGTAAGAAAACAATGCTGCACGAATAGAAAACTGGGCATAGTTTACAGCATACCTTTGTTACATTGCACGAGGCATGAGTATTCTAGGGGTATTTTTATCTTAAATGTCATATTTTGGCCGGAACTCCTCTTTAACCACTTCCCGCCCGGCTTATTAACCAATGATGGCGGGGCGGGTGGTTCATTATCCTGACCTGACGCGATCAGGATAAGCCGCAGGGGCGCGCATCGCGGTGATTGGTGGTGCCGTGGGTCAGTCTGACCCTCCGCATTACCGACCGAGGTAAAAGGCTTTTACCATGTGATCAGCCGTGACCAATCATGGCTGACCACAGTGTAAATAAGAAGAGCCATTTATCGGTCTGCAGACCTGAGCAGTGGAGAGCCGATCAGCCCCCCAGTGCAGCCCCCCTCAGAATCACCCCACTGGACCACCAAGGAGCCGACCATGACCACCAGGGAGCCCCCCCGGCACACCATGAGGAGGCCACTCAGGACCACCAGGGAGACAATATGAAAGCCACCCAGGACCACCAGGGAGCCCCCACTAGGTACCAGGTAAGGGCAATACAGTGCACTGTAGGGATGGCACTGTGCCCATATATGATGTCTGCGAGTGCCATCCCTAACAGTGCTATATGCACCAGTGCCGCCTATGAGTGCCACATATCAGTGCCCATCAATGCTGCATATATGTGCCCCATCATCAGTGCAACTTTATCAGTGCCAATCTGTACTGCCTCATCAGTGCCCGTCAGTGATGGAGTAAATGTACTTAAACACAGTTTTGTGACAGAAACAAAGACTTTTTTTCTCTCAAAATTTTCGGTCTATTTCTTTTGTAGCGCTAAAAATAAAAACCGCAGGGGTGCTCAAATACCACCAAAAGAGCGCAATTTGTGGGAACAAAATGATAAAAACTTTGTTTGGGTGCAGCATCGCACAACCGCGCAATTCTCATCCAAAGCGCAACAGCGCTGAAAATTGGTCTGGGCGGGAAGTGTTCTAAGTGCCTGATATTGAAGTGGTTAAAGAGGAGTTCCAGCCTGGGGGGAAAAAAAAAATAAATAAAAGTCGGCAGTTGCAAATACTGTAGCTGCTGACTTTTAATATAAGGACAACTTACCTGTCTAGGGATCCCCGATGTCAGCACCCGAAGCCGATCCTTCCCTCAGCTCCGGGTGCAGACACCAGCATCTTCACTATGGGAAACAGCAAGTGAATGCGGCTTCACAGCCTGTTTCCTACTGCGCATGTGCAAGTCACACTGCGCTTTCTGAATGGTCCCGCTGTCTTCTGGGACCTGTGTGGCACTCAGAAGGCGGGGGGCTGGAAATTTTGTAGATCACCGCACAACGATTGCGGAGATGCTACCCGGAAGTGGGAACAGGTACCTGGTTTTGACAGGTATCCGCCCCCCCAAAGGTGCCACATTTGGCAGCGGAGGAGGGGAGTAAGCAAACAAGCAGGACTTCCCCTTTTGGGTGGAGCTCCTCTTTAACAAATTGAAATAAATACAGTTGATTGATTTATGGGTTACATTGCAGCCAATAGCAGAATCCGTTACGGTTTAATCCCCAGGCTGCCCCAGAGCGGTTGGTGGCATGTTAGGTGGAAAGGCTGCAGGATCGCTTCCCTTGCGCTTATCTGCCATACTGTGGTTCACCTCACGCTGACCAGGACACATATACAAGCCAATATGGAGCAGAAACTGCAGGGCAGGACACTGAGCCTAAAAAGGTGTTGTGGCCCGCAGTGTCTGGAGCTTTAGTGATTTAAACATCCCTTTAAATGCAGCATGTTCCATTTTCAATCAGCACATACACAGCATGTTGGAGTGAACTTGCCTACTGGATTTCAGCTTGTCATTGTTTTGAGCAACACAACCTGTACTGTGAATGGGCCCTAAACAAAATGAAAACTTTAACATGCAAAACAGAAAATAACAAGGTTGTAAATTTGTGAATTATGAGATAAAATATTTTATTTTACATGAGAATCTTCAAAAATAATATAATCTGATATGACAACGTGAATGTAAGACATTGATTACCTCCAGAATGTTGTAGATGGTTTGAATGAACGCTGGTCTAAAAATTAAAATTGATAATCTGAGTATGGAAAAAAAGGCATATAGTTCATTAACCAGTCTTACCTACATCAGCTATATTTTCTTTAGCTTCAAGAATGATCTGTACCTGCATTTAGTAGTATTTTGCAATGATGTGTGAGAACACAAAGTAAACAAATCAGAAGCCTGTTTTGCAGTGTTAAGCCGGGCAAAGATGGATCAAAATTTGTCAGGTTTAGCAGGGACCGGCCAAATTTTAATCAAACTATGGGCAAGCTGGTTGTACAAAAGTCTTGATCTCGACTTCTGTACAACCAGCCAGTTGTCTGAGGTTTTTTTTCACTTGATCAGTACCACGGGCAACACTGAACAATATATTTTGATGGTGGGGAGCTCTCCACATTATCAGAATACAATAGCTCCGCGGGAGAGGTTCCCCCATCAATAGTGAAGTGTGTTGATGGGGGAAGTAAATCATTTTTTTTTTTCATTTAACCTGCTGAATCACCTATGGCTGATGTCAAATCAGAACAATGAAAGGCGACTGCTCTTTGCAATGTGCAAAGGGCGATAAATCATCTGTTGGCTTTCATTATACATTTTGTTCTGATCATAGGTGACCTAATAGATTCCTATGGCTTAATCCACTTTACGTATAAAAGTGTTATTGATGTCTCGGGTAAAGCAAACCTGTGCTTTGAGCAACGATGGGGTTGATTTACACAATACGGAGAGTGCTAAATCTGGTGCAGCTCTGCATGGTAGCCAATCAGCTTTTAACTTCAGCTTGTTGAATTAAACTTTGACAAAAACTGGAAGCCGATTGGTTTCTATGCAGCACTGCACCAGATTTTGCATCCTCCAGTTTTAGTAAATCAACCCCACAGTTGTTTTAATCCTCCCTCGATCGCAGCACATGCATACCTTTTTTTCAATCTCTTGTTACAGTGAATACTGGGGGAATTAATGAAATACTCGGTATGGAGGATGTGACTCGCTTCATATAATGGTGCTTGGCTAATGGACACTGTCAAACAGGGAATCAATATTTCTGTATGAGCTTTGACTCATATCTTTCATATGGATTTCCTTCGCTCTCCACAGTTGAACAGAGAGGCCTAGGAGGAAAGAAAGGCAAGTATATGCTTGTGGGGAAGGGGTGTCTATAGTCTTGCTTTGTCCTGCATGGGCAATATCACAAATTAAATTCAAGCTTCTATTTCTTTTTCACAATTTAGTAATATGTCCTCAAGGAAAGCAACCTCGGCAATAACCTTTCTACCTAATGGATCTTCTTGTATACTGCGTATATGATCTGTTGCTCTCTGAAATACATTTTCCCTGTTAATGTTTGTTTCGTTTTCAGCTACTCCTGATTTTACATACTGTAATAGGTAATGCCTGATCACACTTCCTTTCTGCTGTACAGTCTTTCTAATGCATGGCAGATCTCCTAGGCTTGCCATGCACAGCATGTGTATCAAAGCGTGGCATATTTGTGCACGAAGGCTAGCACAGTATTTAAATTCCAGAAAATCTTCCGTCTCTTCACTTTTCTCCAGGGCGGTCACTAAAGAGATCCAGATTTCGCTATATTGTTCAATAGTTCCATATTGTTCTCTTCTGGAAGGTGTTGAGAGAGCTGTTGCAGATTTAATCCGCACTTTAAAATTCTTGCATGATTTCACAGCAGTAGTGAGTGCATGATAGGCATCTGCAGTCCACACAGCTTTACCTACAACAGAAATGTATGTCAATTTTCTTTAGCCATTTACAAAATCTCATGTTACATTACCATTTTTGGTACAAAAATGAAACGGCTTAAAAAGGAAAACCTTGATTGATTACTCCTTTTAAAAGAGGAAATAAACTCTGATGGGTTTTACTTCCTCTTGATTACCCTGTAATGTAAAAGCATAACGGGCTACTATGCATTGTATATTAGCTCATTATGTGGCACTTACCTGCATTGGAAGCCTGCGCTGTCCCCGCTCCAAGCCATGTCCATCTTCTGCCTCTCTTCCTTTCTGGGGCCGCGGTCTCTGGCTCTGTGACTGCGCGCGGGAGCCACCAATCGCAGCTGATCTCAGTGAAGGAATGGCAAGGAGGTCGTTTCTTCACTGCGCATGTGCCCAACGACATGGCCACATCACAGTACACTGTATATCTCCTAAATTGTGCAAGTTTAGGAGATATGCAGGGAACCTACAGGTAAGCCTTATTATAGGCTTACCTGTAGCTTAAAGTGGTTGTCAAAGGTTGACAACCACTTTAAAGTTATTATGACGCTTACTAAATTTATGTCATGATTTTCACATTTTTGTTTGGCTTTTATAACGTTGTATGAGTATTTATGTCAGATAGTATACTCAGTATCCATTCAAAATAACCACTGCATAGAAAAAACTAGAGAAAGAAGAGTATTGTTCTCACTGAAAGCCTACTCTAAATGTTTGTCCTTAAAGAGTTAGTTCACCTTTTAAAAAAATACTCTATGCAGTCTATGAATACTATTCCATAGTTTTAAACAAATCTGATGTTAAAACTGTCCATTTATGCTCATCCCATACCTGAAGGTCATTAGTGCTTGCAGTGAAACCTGTCCCAATTGCTTGATATTTATCACAGCTCTGTCCTGTCCTCCCTCTAAGACAGACCAGCCATTAGGACGAACTAGTAGCATAGCAGCGAGTACCATCCTTCTGACCATTGTTCAGCCAGCCTCTACGATTAAGCCCTATGTGGGTGACGCATGTCAGAGGGATGTGACCAATAGACAGGGACTTGAACTGAAGCCTGTCTTTCATTCACTTCACACTGGAGTTGAATACAGTGTGCGGCAAGACTGGTAAGATGAGGGCTTATACTGGGCCGGCCAACAGTTTTTTGTTTGCTAGTGTCCAATCCTACTGTAGGCAGCAGTATAACCCAAAGGTTTAAGATTTCATGTGTCCCACAAAGGACTCCTAGAAAAGGATTTTATAGTGAGTAAATTAAATCATGGTCTTGAATTGTAGTGCTGAACGCACGAAAACATCTTTTTATGTCATATACTTCCTTTCATTCTTTTTGTGCAGCATGGAGGAAGAAAAGGGAGAAGCGGATCCTAGATATGGGCAAAAAGAACTGCTCTCCCCTGACAATGAATGCATGAGGGCCTATGCTTACTAACCACTTCAGTGCCTACTTAAGAATATCTCCAATATGGGCCATAGACATTTTAACAAAGATATGAGCCTATAGGATTTGGCAGTTACTTTGCCACTACTTATGTCGAGGAATTAATATATAAACAAGGCCTTCTATTAACAGTACTGGCTGCTAAAAATATTGTATTTTCTATATTTCTATATATGCTAAGTAAAAGCTTAAGAAAGTAAAAAAACAAGAGATTAAAAAAATACTTTCAACCTGACCACAAATGAAATAAAGGCGTTTTTTAAAAGCATAGTAAATAAAATGTACATACCATTGGCAAAATAATAATGAAAGAAGGCTAGAAAAGGTTTAAATAGCAGAAACAAAATGTCTACACACGGGGGGGGGGGGGGGGGGGGGGGGG
>BLSH010550810.1:284771-308845 GCA_018402905.1 Glandirana rugosa | reverse complement strand
CCCCCCCCCCCCCCCCCGCCCAATCTCCTGCCTGTTAGGAGCTATAATAGCAATAATCGCATGCAAAATCCGACAGGCTGTTTGGACCCAAGTTGATCAATCAATCAACCTGCCCATGCATGGTTAGAATATCGGCCAGTCCTGCTAAACTGGCAAAGATTCAAACCATCTATGGCTGGCTTTAATGGAAGGGGTCAGGGCTTGGTGCTGGGAGGAGTGGGGCCTAAAACAAATTGCGCCAGCACTGCTAGTATTTTAAATTTACTCATGTTGTAGGATTTTACAGGTTCACTTTAAGTTGACATTTGTATGCTACAAGTACAGTGCAGTAATTACACCCTTACCAAGTGGAAGAGCTGTGTTTTTGAAGACATTTCCCAGGGCATAGCAAGCATTCCACTTCACTTTCATAGTGCTCTCCCCAAGCACTGTAGAGATAAGGGCTCTGATCGCACTCTCAATACTTTCAGCAAACCTGGGCTTCAGAATGTGATATGGCTGCAAAAAATGCAGCAGATTCCCCAAAGCACGCACAGCATTACTTTTAACCTGGAAGAAAATGGTCAAATGTTAAGTAATAGAGGTGTTACAATTTCTGTAAGAAAACCGGAAACATATTAGTAGCTTTTAATGGCAGTTCCTTATTTCATATATTTTTTTCACTATTCTGTCCAGTAATATCAAATCGTAATTGGATGGAGCTGGCCAGTGCCATGAAAACATATGGTTTTCTATCATGGCCAAAGCATAACCTTTTTTCTGACAGCACAAGGCTGGCTAATGCTTGCAAAATGTCAGCCAGCTGAATGCAATAAAACTGGTGCTTGCCATCATATTGGAGGGGAAAAGTCAGCCCTGTGTACACTACAACTAGAATTAAAAATCTTAGCTTATAAGGGTCACTCTTGGCAGTAAATGGAGTGGGTAGGGGAGTGAAGGAAGGCAAGTATAAGCTCCTGTAGGAACTAGCTTTATAGTAAACCTATTTGCCATGCATAGCAAAGGCACAGGCTCACTGCAGGAGTAAATGCTCAGGCCAGGACAGAATCTATATATTTATGGGATGATACAAATATTATAAATAAATAATAACCCAATATATTAGCCTGCAGCAATGGAATCAAAAGGTTTAGTTAAAATAAAAAGAATGACAGACAAGCATATGAAAATTATGCCCAGTGCTTAATATGGTCATGATTGTTGAGTATGCCTGCCTGCATGCAAGCCAGATGAAAGAAAAAGGTTTGTTACTATCTGCTAGGAAATGATTGTAATATAATTTCTATGGACAACACTTTATTTCTTTTTAGATACTTAGATGTATTAACCTTATCTTTGTCTTTTGAAGCTTCGGTTGCTGACTTCAACATTTCAAGAAGCAGCATATCAGAAAATTCCTCTTGAAAACTTTGCCCAATCATTTCCCTGAAATAGAGGAAAAAATTAAGAACAAGTCATTGTCTAATTTTATTATGGAGGATGACTTTTACATTCTAGCATGCCTTAAGATAAAAAATACTTACATGTTAACAATTAATGTGTCTGTAAGGTTACCCAAAGACCAGGCTGCCTTTGCCCGAACATTTGGAGATTTGTCATTAAGGGACATCAGAATAGCATTAGCAGAGTCAGCTACAAACATAACATCCTAAAAAAGAGGTAAGCAGCAAAAAAATCATACAAAATAATGGCAAAAAAGTCACACACACATACATACATACATACATACATAGAGATTATGTATAGACTTTGTCAACTGTAATAATGTATGTCAATGTGGAGGGACTGAATGGGGAAAGATGGGAGGGAAAAGACCAGAAGATAGGGGCATTGCTAGACACAGGAGCCCCAGGCAAGCAGGTTTCCTGAATGATTATTATTATTATACAGGATTTATATAGCGCCAACAGTTTGTGCAGCACTTTACAATATTAGGGCAGACAGTACAACTACAATACAATTTAATACAGGAGGAATCAGAGGGCCCTGCTCCTTAGAGCTTACAATCTAGTAGGGAGGGTCAAGTGATATGAAAGGGCAATAACTGTGGGAGATGAGCTGATGAAGAAAATAAAAGTGCAGCTTTTAGATGGCGGCCGGATAGGCTTCCCTGAAGAGAAAAGTTTTCAGGGATCGCCTGAAAGTGGATAGATTTGGGGACAGTCTGACAGATTGGGGTAGGGAATTCCAGAGGATGGGAGAGGCTCGGGAGAAGCCTTGGGGGCGATTAATAGAGGAGGTGATGAGGGAGCTGGAGAGCAGGAGGTCTTGAGAGGAACGAAGAGGACTATTTGGTTGGTATTTTGAGACTAGGCTAGTGATGTAGCTGGGAGCAGAGTTGTGGATGGCTTTGTAACTTATTGTTAGTATTTAGAATTCAATTTGTTGGGCGAGTGGCAGCCAATGGAGGGATATGCAGATGGGGAATGCAGAATGATGCCAGGGATGACACTTACATTACTGTTATGCAGGGGTGCCTGCCTAGCCATATGTCAGGTCACGCCAGTTATGCAGGGCCCTCTGCATAGCAGTAATGTGCATGTACAGACCCCAGTGCAAAGTTGCAGAGCCAAAAGGAAGCTTTCCAAGGCATCTCCTTTACTCCAATATGTCACGTGATGCAAGGCTAAAAAATATTTAAAAAAAAAAAAAAAGCCTGGTAGGACTTGGAACTGCACTAGGCACTGCTCTGCTTTTAAGGTCAGAAAGCTTTTTTTCTTTGTGGTACTCTCTTACATTCAAAACAAATAGAAAAACATCATGTACTGTATAGTTATGGAGTAAGATTGGTCTGATTGTGGGAAATACTATCAGAAAAATGGCAGCAAGCATGCGCTAGACACACGCACCAAACCCACCATGACCTAAAAGCGCAACTTTTATTCACGACTATCTAAAACTCATTACATAGGAAATTCTAGGTGTATAACCTCATAGGGCAATAAGGAATTAGTGCATAAATCCAAAATGGTAGAACAAATATACAACTGCCTTTATTGTAGGGAGATAACAACCATATCTCAACAAACAGCAAGTATGTCTTTATCTACAGTTGGTCAATCTTTTTGTCTGTATAGGTAGGGTCAGGTTCCTGGGCACATACCACAACTAAAAGGCATGTATTAATACTAAGGGTTATTGTGGTTACTCCAAGGCTCAACTGCCTATCCATCAAAATCCATCATTTTGGATTTATGCACTAATTCTGCATTGCCCTATGAGGTTATACACCTGGCATTTTGATTACCTGCTTTCATTTCCTATATTATGGGCTTTAGATAATTGGGAATAAAAGTTAAGTTACGTCATTGTGGGTTTGGCCTGCTGTGGTGCACAGATGAGCAAGTAAGCAGTTGGGGGCAGAGGGGCACAAGGAATTTTTGCATGGGTATTATGAACACAGGGCACTTTAAAAAAAAGCATGGTGCTGTGGGTACATTCTCCTACCAACTACACACCATGAGCTGTGTGTGCAGAGTTCAAGTGCATGTAAATAACTATATATCACATGCCTGACTCCTACACTCTATGTATTATTAAACCCTGCATTTTGTGACATAATCCTGGCCCCTGCAATCCATACGTGACATACTCCTGGCTTATGCAGTCTGTATATTTACTCATGCCTGACCTCTGTACTTTTTACATTACCTACACCTGACCCCTGCACTCGGTTAGTTGAAAACTCCTGACCTCTGCACGCTATAAGTTAGATACTCCTGACCCCTACATTCTGTATGTTGCATACACCTGACCCCTGTACTTTTATACACTATCTTGTACAGTGCATGTTCCCAACCCCTGCATTTTAGTCATATGACTAAAAAAAGTAATTTTTTTTCTTTTTTTTCTTTAGTCAAGTAAATATAAAATTACATGTGACTAAATTATAGTCTGTTTTCTAACCAGCAGATGGGATGCTAATCTTTCACTGCACTTTCCAGCTACTACATATTATAAGAAGCCTGATATTTTTACAGAGGTTCATATTGCAAACTAAAATTTACAAGCGGTACTTGAGTCACAGCAAAGAACTGTCCCCCTCTCAAATGGCTTAGTACAAAGTTTTAATAGGAGGCAGTTGTTTGAAGTATATTCTTTTTTAAACAGCTTTGGGAATCCTCTGTGATGTACAAAAAGTGCATCGCTAACCAAAATGTATTATCCTGTAACACAAAATGTCATAAGCAAAATGTGTATCTTCAAACTTCATCAACATAAGTGAACCACTTTTTTCCCATTACGGGATGCAGTCTCTGTATACACGCTGCTTTTCTGAGTAATCTGTATGTGTGCTATATGGCGCTTTGGCTATGTATTACATTTCAACAGTGAGAGCTATTTTTTCTGTGGTTTTATGCTTTTTGTCATGTCTAACCTGTGCTGTAGAGAGACATGTGGTTAACCCACTGTTGCAAGCAGGCTACATGATCTCTAAGGTCGCTGTGAAAGATTTTAACCCTTCCTTTTCATCAAGCGTTTTAAGACCTCCTATAATATATAAGAGGTCAATTTTTTTGATGAGAGCTTTGGTGGTGAAGGGAGCACTATTGATGACACTGGAAACGTTTGTGTTAAGAAGATCACTTTTATATTTTATTCGGGACACTTTGCACTTTTTAATTGCAGTTAATGGCTCTGAAAACGATAACTGTATGCGAGATTGGTTGAAACATATCTATTTGGTTTACTTTTGTTTATGAAGTTTGTAGATACACATTTTGTTGCATGTTATACATTTTGGCTAGGGCTGTACTTTTCTTTACTGGTTTATAAGCTTAAGGGTGTGAAAAGCTTATTAAGTACTGGCCGTTTGTCCACACACAAGTTTTTTGGTAGTGTGGTTGTGCAGACAGTTTCTTTTGGGGTATTAAACCTTTGTCATGTATAACTTTTTTGTTTGGAATACAAAAGTCAAGCATGCTCATTAGGGAAAAAAAAAAAAATGAAAAACATCAGTTTAAACAATGTATGAACTTACAAAAGTCAATACATTTTCCCCCAAACCATTACAGTTTTCCTTTAAACCAAGAGTGCTATGTTTTTACATGTACATTTATTTTATAGAAAACTATGTGCATACCTCCCAACAGTTCCGGATTGGGCAGGACTTTCCCGCATTTCATCCTTTGTCCTGTGGTCCCGGTGTACAGGGGCTTTGTCACGCATTACTCCATTATATGTTTAGCAGGACATGCAGCAGTGTAAACAGTGTGGACGTCCATCCAGCATAGCTAGGAATTGGGGGGCAAGCCGGCAGGGGTACGGCCGCAATGAGAGTGAGTGCAGCTGTCAAATCCAACCTCTGATGTCAGGGCTGATATACATTTCAGGGGCTCCTTTGTCAGCCAACCCATGCACAAAAACAGCCAGGAAGAAATTAGTCCTTGCTTTGCAGGAACACAGAGTATATCTCTTCCCCCTGTCAGAACTGAGATCTGCCTGGTTTACATAGGCAGATCTCACTTGTGTGTATCACTGACGATTGGCGGGTGCCGGAGGACACAGAGTGCCCGTCTCCCACAGTTCAGCTTCTGCAGTGAATGTTCTCAGCAGAAGCGGCACACACACACCCCCTGCAGGCGGAAGTGCAGAATCGCATATTTTATTATATTTATATATATATACACATACACACACACACACACACACTGTATCTCACAAAAGTGAGTACACCCCTCACGTTTGTGTAAATATTTTATTATATCTTTTCATGTGACAACACTGAAGAAATGACACTTTGCTACAATGTAAAGTAGTGAGTGTACAGCTTGTATAACAGTGTATATTTGCTATACCCTCAAAATAATTCACACAGCCATTATTGTCTAAACCACTGGCAACAAAAGTGAGTGAGTACGCCCCCAAGTGAAAATGTCCAAATTGGGCCCAAAGTGTCAATATTTTTTGCGACCACCATTATTTTCCAGCACTGCCTTAACTGTTTTGGGCATGGAGTTAACCAGAGCTTCACAGATTGCCACTGGAATCCTCTTCCACTCCTCCATGACGATATCACAGAGCTAGTGGATGTTAGAGACCTTGCACTCCTCCACCTTCCGTTTGCGGATGCCCCACAGATGGCTCAATAGGGTTTAGGTCTGGAGACATGCTTGGCCAGTCCGTCACCTTTACCCTCAGCTTCTTTACCAAGGCAGTGGTTGTCTTGGAGGTGTGTTTGGGGTCATGATCATGTTGGAATACTGCCCTGCGGCCCAGTCTCTGAAGGGAGGGGATCATGCTCTGCTTCAGTAGGTCACAGTACAGGTTGGCATTCATGCTTCCCTCAATGAACTGTAGCTCCCCAGTGGCGGCAGCACTCATGCAGCCACAGACCATGACACTCCCACCACCATGCTTGACTGTAGGTAAGAAACACTTGTCTTTGTACTCCTTAATTGGTTGCCGCCACACACGCTTGACACCATCTGAACCAAATAAGTTTATCTTGGTCTCATCAAACCACAGGACATGGTTCCAGTAATCCATGTCCTTTGCATCATCTCTAGAAGAGGCTTCCTTCTGGGATGACAACCATGCAGACCAATTTGATGCAGTGTGCGGCATATGGTCTGAGCACTGACAGGCTGACCCCCCCACCCCTTCAACCTCTGCACCAATGCTGACAGCACTCATATGTCTATTTTCCAAAGACAACCTCTGGATATGATGCTGAGCACGTGCACTCAACTTCTTTGGGCGACCATGGCGAGGCCTGTTCTGAGTGGAACCTGTCCTGTTAAACAGTTGTATGGTCTTGGCCACTGTGCTCTGCAGCTCAATTTCAGGGTCTTGGCAATCTTCTTATAGCCTAGGCCATCTTTATGTAGAGCAACAATTCTTTTTTTCAGATCCTCAGAGTTCTTTGCCATGAGGTGCCGTGTTGAGCTTCCAGTGACCAGTATGAGAGAATGAGAGCGATATCACCAAATTTAACACACCTGCTCCCCATTCACACCTGAGACCTTGTAACACTAACAAATAACATGACACCAGGTAGAGAAAATGGCTAAATTTTTACTTAGGGGTGTACTCCCTTTTGTTGCCAGCGGTTTAGACATTAATAGCTGTGTGTTGAGTTATTTTGAGGGGACAGCAAATTTACACTGTTATACAAGCTGTACACTCACTACTTTACATTGTAGCAAAGTGTAATTTCTTCATTGTTGTCACATGAAAAGATATAATAAAATATTTACAAAAATGTGAGGGGTGTACTCACTTTTGTGAGATACTGTGTATATATACATACACACATATATACGCGATTCTGCACAGGAGAGCTGCCCTGTAGCGTTAAAACGGCTATGGGGCAGAAGGCAAGTGGTTAAACATACACAGTTAAGGAGTAATCAGGGTTAAGCTGGCCACACACTAGTACATTTTTCAGTACTTAAAAATTTGGTTTGCGGTTCACATTTAAATTTTAGAACGAACGTCCTTTCTTGAACAAAAACCACATTCATGGCTAAAAGTTTGTTCAAGAAAAAATTTCCATCCTGCTCATTTGAATTTGTCACCAAGGTTGAAAATGAATGTTGATCTTAATTCATTAGGATTCCAAATTCAAACATACATTCTTAAAACTAAACATTTCAAACAAAACACTAATAGTGCATGGTCAGCTTTAGGTTTCATTTGGTCACAGTGGCAGCTGAAGGAGGCACTAATGACTAAAACGCTAACACTACAGTAAATGTGTTGCAGTCTGTCTAAATGCCTGTTTAGCATTGATGTGGGGACTGTCCTGATGTGAGACAATTGATAAAGGTGTTCCCCATATATTTCTTTTTGTGCAGGTTTTTGTTAAGGAGCCAAGCAGGGGCGGCTTGTCCATTAAAGGTGCACAGGCACCGTCCCCTCTGTCTCCGCCACCCTCTCTATGCTAAGCCATGCCGCTCCCCGCCCGTGAGAGAAGTGGGAGGGGTCAAAAGGCACCCCCATCCTAAAATGTAACCAGCCGCCACTGGAGCAAAGTTATACATGTGCCTTTAGCCAAGTATGTTTGGAGGTGTCTATCAGTGCTGACCCTGTTTTTTTAAAGTGTAAGTTCACCTTTACAGAAAATATGTAAGGTGAACTTACACTGGACCCCCTCCCCATCGCACCTGGTCCCGATAACCTGGGGTCCGGCGATCACCTGTTCTGACAGATTGTACAGCCGATTTACCAGTCCGGAGATTTGAAATCCCAGTGGCTTTCTCTCCTCTTTGCCTGCAGTGACAGGATGGGCTATGCAGGTTCTGATTGGTCGGTGCCGCCCAATTAGAATGCTCCTATATGCACCTCCTTAAGAGGTACGTTTAGGAGATTAAGCCGAAGGGATTTCTAAGCCTCGGACCAGTGAGGTGGCTATACAATGCCTCATAGGGACCCGGGGGGGTGGAGGTGGGGAGGAGGTCCAGTGTAAGGTTCACCTTACAGATTTTTCAGTAAAGGTGAATTTATCCTTTAAGAAAATACAAATATTGGCCCTTGGGATAACTCATTTTTGTGTTTTTTTTCCCCCTCAGAATATACCAGTGCAACAAGCAAACTGACAGGTGTGTGAAATATATCTAAAGGCTCAGTTTACTAAAACAGATTCGTTATTTTATGTTAATGTCCTAGTTGGCTAATGCTCTCCTAATATTGAATAATACTAATAATAATGATTGTACTATTACTACTACTACATTATTTTAAATTATTATTAGTATTATTATTATTATTGTCACAATATTGCTTAGAGGAGGAATCTTTTTTTTTGTGCATGACATTAGCATTTAATTAGCACTTAACTTTCTAGATAAAGAGGTATTAAACCCTCAAACCAAAAATGTAATATATTGCAGCCTTCCAACCATTAGATGTGGTGGCTGCATTAGTTTACATTTTATAGGCTTTTCCCCCTCTGTTTTCACCTGGTGACCTGGCCAGTAACATCTCCTGTATTAGAGTGCCCCCGATCTGGACGAAAGAGCAACAGAGACATCTTTGGACAGCAGCATTGTCAGTCTAGGGGGAGGAGAGTGTTAGATGTACTAGCAGAATTAAATATACTAACAAATTAAAGCCCAACTTCAGCTAATACTTTATAAGCAGTTATAGCAAACGTTTTTTTTTTTTCTTTTGGGATAAAGGCTTTACATAAATAAATAAAAACTGGTTATTATAAGCTTCCCTGTCAGTGTTAAATGGTTTGTCTCCTCCCTGTAATGGATATATTTGCAAGAGAGCGTGTTCTGAAAAACATCAGCCTTACTGGCCAGATGACCAGATGAAAATAGAAAAAAGCAAGCTTAAAAAACAAAACAAATGCAGCCATCACATCTAAGAATTGGCAAGCTGCAATATAATAAATATTTGCTTTTGGGTTTAATACTGCTTTGAATGCTATTTTATCATCATCTTGAATGGTACTCGCTTTACTGCTCTTCTCAACAGGAATCTCACTCAAACGTACTGTTATCACCAACCTAAATCTAATAATATTTCTAAGAAGTGATAACCTGTTGAATAATGTTAGTGGATGGACTTTTGCAGTCTAAACACCTAAACTCAATGTTCAATAATAAAAATGCAAACTCGCAGTAATGACCATACAATTAGCATAATACCTTTGAAAAAGTGTTTTTACTTCAAAACCCTAAGTCAGCCAGCCATTCCTCCACAAGTAATGATATTGCAAAACAACATTGTCTCTTTTATATCTAATAACCTTGCAAGGCAGGTATTATGCAGAACACACAAATGTTTTGCATTTCTGGTCCGTTCCGTTATGCAAAATGTTAAGAGAGATAATCTAGTAATGTTTTAAATAAACTAAAAAAAAATGCTTACCTGCCGAAGACAAGGGAACAGGATATACACACCAAGTGCTCGTGCAGCTGCTGCCTTCACTAGTGGATTTTCACTATGGTTCAGGCCAAGCAACAGTGTTATACAAAGTATCTGACAGTCATCCTAAAATTGAAAGTGCAACATTTTAAGTATTTCTCCCACACCTGTTTCCCTTGAAAAACTAAAATTTAACTTTTTTTATATATCTACATAGTTTGTTTGAAACAAAGGCACAGGTGCATCCAGTTTAACCAAAACACACAAAAATATAACTGCATCCTGGGATCAGTAAAGATGCTGCTGATACAGGTGAAGGCAAGAAGAAGTCAATCGGATACTTTCTGGATCAGCAATCTGGAGCAGGGGTCTCCACAATTTTTAAACAAAGGGCCAGTTTACAGTCCTTCGGGCTTTAGGGGGGCTGGACTGTGGTCAGTGTGAGTAGAAAATGCTATATCATTGGTTTTAACAGGAGAAATAGTGCCCCAATGTTGGTTTTCGCAGGACTAATAGTGCCCCATGGTTGGTATCAATGGGAGGAAGAGAGCCCCATTACTGGTATCGGTGGGAGGAATAGTGCCCCATTGATGGTGTTAGTGGGAGGAAGGGTGCCTCATCATTGGTGTCAGTTGGATGAATAGTGTCCCAAAGGCCGGATAGAGGCAAGCAAAGGGCCACATCTGGTCCCTGGGCCTCAGTTTGGAGACCAATGATCTAGAGTGCTATTGCTTATAAATATTAAAATCCATTTATATTTTGTGCATTTAACACAACCAGACCTTTCTGAAACAATCTACTTAGTTAACTAAAACTGATCCAACCAGGTATATTCAACTACCTTTTCGTATAGTACCATACACGTGATCAGCATGGCACCACATGTTTCCAGCCCAGTCTGGAGCAATGAGGATCACAGGAATGCCCTCTAACTCGATCATGAAAAACAGAGGAGAAAGCAAAGGCATTGATTGGGGTGTACAGCTCCCATGGAGCCACAAGAGCACCCACGGTTTCCGCTACATGATCTGCACCTGTCCCAGAGGATATGAACCCTGGATGCAAGGAGGTCAACATCTGGTATCCCTCTCCTGTGACACAGGTCCAGGAACACCTCCAGATGTAGAGATCACTCCCCCCGAAACCAGGCACTGGTTTGGATGCTGAGGATATCTGCATGCATCTCTTCTACACCAGGGATGTACACAGCCGACAACATTGAAATGTAAAATTTTGCCCAAGACAGGATTGGATTGACCCCTTTTGCTGTACTGAAAATTCTGGTTCCTCCCTGATGGTTTATTTACCCCACCATTGTAGTGTTGTCTGATGACCTTCCAGCATACTGGTCCAATCCTGCAGAGATAGTCAAATTGCCCGAAGTTCCAGAATACTGACTGGGAGATAAGACTACTTTTCAATGACCAAGTCCCCTGAACTGACAGGATACCCAGGACTCTTCCCCCAATCCAGACTGACATCTAGCATGAGGATCTTCCAGAAGACTAGAGGGAAATACTTTTCTAGTTCCAGAGCCAGATTCCAGAGCCACCAGGCAAGGTAAAACCTGGTCCTCAGTGCTAAACAAACTAATCGGTCCATGGACTTGGTTGACTTGTCCCACAATGATGGGGTATTGTATTGTAGAGTTCTGCAGTGAAACAGGGAAAATAGGACTGAGTGCAGTCTGGTGCAGCTATGCATTGTAGCCAATCAGCTAATAACTTCAGCCTCTTCAGTTAAGCTTTAACAAAAATAACCTGGAAGCTGATTTCTATGCAGAGCTTCTCCAGATGTTGCACTCTCCAGTGAGTAAATCAACCCAAAAGGCTACCCTTAGGCCAAAGACTCTCACACAAAAGTAGAGAGTTGGACAACATCTGCACTCAATTTTCAGATCAGAGTCTATGGTTTCTCCTGTGGAAGAAACAATATTGTCTGAGTTGTGTCTAGAACTAGAACTGGTCCGAGTTGTGTCTGGAACTAGATACTCCCAAGTGATGAGTTCAGGCACTGATTTCCAAGGGTTCAGGATCATTCCAAATTGAACAGTCAAAGCCACACTGTCTGACGGAGACCACACCAACTTCTCTCTCAACAAGAAGGAAGTAACCGGCAATAGGGATGACTTGAGAAGGCAGTAGGGTTATACTGAGGCCCTCATCGTAGTGAAAACCTAAGATGCAGCTGAAAGAATGAGGGGCTGGACCACAAACTGGTAGCGTACAATAACCACAGTAAAGAATTGGGAACGTTGGGGTGATGGAAAAATAGGGACCTGTAGGTAAGCGCCCTTGATATCCACAGAAGCCAGAAATTCTCCCTGGTGAAGGGAGGTGATAACAGACCTGGTGGGTTCCATCCAGAATTTCTGAGCTAGAATGAAGATATTCAGAGCACCGAAATCCAAGATGCGGCAGATGCTCCTGTTGAGTTTGGAAGTGGTGAACAGCTTGGAGTAAAATCCCTGCAATGGTTCTACCATAGGAACTGGCGCAATGACACCTTGACACAGAAAACCTAAGAGCATTTGATGGATATCTGCTAATCTATATGGGAACATCGAAAGGCTGGAGGTGAGAAGTGGAAGGGGGGATCAAAACCAGTTTGTAACCCTTGGATACAACCTTCTGCTGTAAAAGCAGCAGCAGGAAAATGCTCCTTCCAAATTGAATTTCAGGAAAGAGAGTGCGACCGACACTCCACCCAGCAGCTGACAGCACTCCCTCAGCATTAGCCCCTTATGTGGCAGGAAATTGGGTATTTTCAAGGCATCCAGCAGTCTATGTAATTGAGGTAAACTCCCAATGCTCGGCCCAACCAGCTTAATCACAAAAGTAAGTCTTCAGAAACAGGTCTAATGCAGAAACAATGGCAGCAGCTCTGCAAAGCACATCACAGCCAACTTATCAGAGCAGAGTCTAGAAAGCACCCTACACGCATCCCAGTGCCAAAAAGTCACTTCCAGGCTATCCCTGCAATGCCTAGTCAAGCGGGGCCTGGACCCGGCACTCCAAAATCCAGGCTGTGCCGGCAAAAATAGGTTATTCTTAAAAAAAAAAAAAAAAAAAAAAAAAAAATAAGCAGAGCTAAATAGAAGACCTCCATTCTCCAAGGACATTAGAGAAAAAAGAAAACTTAAGCATGCTGGTAGTAGAAGGCATTATCCTGAGCTGGCCTGGAGGTGTTTTTTGTTTGCCAGTGTTGAACCCTCCTGTAGGTGGCAGGGTAACCCAAAAGTGAAAACTTTACTTTTTTCCCTTAAAGTGAGATTGTAAAGGCTTGTTTTTTTTTGTTTTTTGTTTTAAATAACAAACATGTTATACTTCTGTGCAGTTGGTTTTGCACAAAGCAGCCCTGATCCTCCTCTTCTCGGGTTTCTTCTCCCATCGAGTGCCCCCTCAGCCAGCAGCTTGCTACAGGGTGCACCAGAGCCAAGTCAGAGCTCCGTGTGTACACTCAGACACGGAGCCCTGACCTGGTCTCGTCCCCTTCTCCCGATTGGCCGACCAACTTTGATTGACAGCCGGGAGAGCCAATGGCACCACTGCTGTGTCTGAGCCAATCAGGAGGCGTGTCCTAGGCGGCTAAGACAACTCGTGGACATCGCTGGAGAGACAAGGGGTAAGTTATTGAGGGGTGGCACGTGGAGGCTGTTACACACAGAAGGTTTTTTTTATCTTCTTGCATAGAATGCAAGAAGATAAAAAAAATCTTCTGCCTTTTCAACTCCTTTAATGAACGAGACATAAAGATTTAGTTCACCATAGCTTTACTCATAGCAGAAATCTTCCATACCCCTTATTCATTCAATTGCCCTACTTGGTACACTCTCCAGCTCTGCAACATACTTTTTTGATGCCCAAAACTGAACTGCACATTCAAGGAAAAGATGTCTTACTAAAGCGTTATATAGGGACAAGATTATATATATATATATATATATATATATACACACATATATATATATATATATATATATATACACATATATATATATATATATTTATTTATTAATACAAGAAAGTATCTTGCTTGCTCTAGAAGATGCAGACTGGCATCAAATGCTGAAAAACCAGGGGACATAGATTCATCATTTGAAAAACTAGTGCACTCTAGGTTATATGACACATACATGTTTTTTAGCCCCTAAGGGCATAACTTGACATTTAATTACAGTAAACTTTATTTACCAAGCAGTTACCCAATTAAAAAGTGTATCTAAATCTTGGATTTTGCAATAATTTTGTCATTACCAATGATGCAGAAATAATGTATTTGTTTTTGGGGGAGGGAACATACCATATTTTCTTTGGTAATATTATCTTCAAAAAGTTTGTTTTCTATGTAATGTAGAGATAAAAGGGACATAATGAAAAAACATCTGCTTGACCAGTGATGGTGCACATTTTACTTTGTGCTTTGTCTTGTGGATGACAACACTAAAACTTAAAACAACTGTACTTATTCTTTTTGCTATGCCCTGACCAAAACTGTCCCACCTCCACCCTCCCACAAACCTGTACTTACTGACATCCATCACCCGCATCTGTGGGGGATTGTTTACCTTTTGAATTGGTTTCCCTCTCCTGGCAGCACCCGTCCAAGTCTATATCCCGGCCTGGTTAACAGCCCCATAGGAGTCTAAATGGGTGTAATGCACAAGTGCAGCCAGCAGAAGGAGTCTTACAGCGTGGGATTTTAACTAGCGTGCCTCTTTGAATGCGTCTAGTATGGCCTAAGACTGAACTGGTAAAAACAATCTCACACAGTAGCCTCCGTAAGCTTGTTTCAGATTTTAAGTTTGTTTCAGCTAGTTTTAACCTGTGGGTTTAACTGTAAAAGTGATCGAGGTGGCTCTATAGCTGTCTGGAACACTTATACATAAACAGAGGATGCTGCCCCATACCCTACCAGCGCTCCGGTTGTGCCTCGGCTCTTCAGCTCCTCCTGGGAGGCCAGGACCACAGCAACAAATGTCAGGGTGGTGAGTGTGAGGAGATAAGGGAACATCTATTCCCTGAGCTCCTCTGCATTAGTGTAAACCAGAAGCGCTCAGCACTGAGCACTTCTGGTTCAAACCTGCCAAAATTCCACCTAGAAAGCTGGGTACACAGCAGACTGAGCACATTCTGATGCTTGATCGGCTGCAATGGAGGGCAGGGCAAACATTTCCATAAAGAGAACCTGTTACTTGCCTATCACACTTAAAAAATTAAAATCCAAAAAAAAAAAAAAAGTAAAAAAGCATCTCCATTGCCCCACCCACATGGACACAAAAAATGCTAGTCGGGTGTGTATGTGTATGTAAACAGCAATTGCGCCACATGTTAGGCATTATCGCTAATGGTGGAGTGAGCGCAACATTTTGAGAAAATGTATTCATAACCCTTGAAGTTTTCCCACATTTTGTCACAACCAAAAACGGAAGGAAAATGATAAATGGTTTTCAAAATGTTTTACAAATAAATATGTGAAAAGTGTGGAGTGCATTTGTATTCAGACTCCACACACTGCCGGACCAGCCCAGTGTAAGGACGTGATATCCCCCAATGGAGGTATTCTCCCATTCGGTGAATCTGCGGCAGATCCCACAGTGTCCTAGGCAACCGGGGATACAATAGGGACACATCTACAACCCAGAAAAAACCCTGTGAGCTCGGGGTCCGTTTTAGTATATCCCAGCGTGAATCCACATGACGTGCTCACAGGCATATTCCAATATCTCCCAATTTTGACCACAAAGGGAATTCTATACCATATTGTACTGGTGCGTTCTATCCTGGATCCCTCCGCCCCACCTTCACTGGGGCAGCTACACGACATCATTCGCTATGTCAATATACTAACCAGAATTTAACTAATTGCACATGCTCTCATAAGATATTTATACATCGCTAGACAAGTCCAATTGAACTTTCTGCACAAAAGCCCCTGACGAAAGGCTTGAACCTGAAACGCTTCAGGCTCTTCTTTTTGTATGGGACTGCGGAATGTAATATATTTTCCATATGTATAGTTACATGATTGAGCAATATATGCTGCTGTTATAATCTGATTTTTCCAGATACTAAAGGTTTGGAACAGGGGTTATGTATACACAACGCCCCCCCCCCCCCCCATGTATGTGTATGTTTTTACCTTTCTGTCTTTATGTACCAATACATTTTTAGTTTTATGTTAAATATTTGTTCTGTGTCACTACCTCTAAAGTCCCGCAACTAGGGTTTTTTCTTACACAAACTCTTTCGAACTGGGATTGGTGGTGTTCGCAGATAGGCAGTGCTTTCCCGGAGATTCAATATATTTTGCTGCACTTAGGGTCGGTTCACACATAGGCGATCCGACTTCAGGGGTGACTTTGCTTGGCGATTTGAACGCTACTTCAAGGCAACTTCAGCGCAACTTTGGGTGACTTACAACGCGACCTCCATGCCAGGCGACTTTGCCTGTGGCCAATCAGAGAAGGGAGGGGGTTGCCTGGGAAATTTGTGGGGAGTACCTGTTTAAATCTTTTTTCCTGTAAAGTCGCTTTAATATAGATGGGGATCCAACTTGGAGGCGACTTCCATTGAATTCTATGGGCAAAAGTCGGATAGAAGTAGCGTTGAAGTAGTACAGGAACCTTTTCTGAAGTCGGAGTGACTTCAGTAGTGTACAGTAAGACTTTCACTTCAATGGGATTTCAGATGTCAAGCGACTTGGGGCGACAAGTCGGAGCGAAAGTCGCCCGTGTGAACCGGCTCTTACAGGTGCATGTCTTTTTGGGGATGTCTCTACCAACTTTGCACATCTAGAGAGTGAAATTGTTGCCCATTCGTCTTTGCAAAATAGCTCAAGCTCTAATTGGATGGAGAATGTCTGAAGAGCAATTTTCAAGTCCGGCCACAGATTCTCAATTGGATTTAGGTCTTGACTTTGACTGGGCCATTCTAACATTCTATTATAGCTCTGGCCGTATGTTTAGGGCCGTTGGCCTGCTGGAAGGTGAACCTCTGCCCCAGCCTCAAGTCTTTTGCAGACTAACAGGTTTTCTTCTAAGATTGCCCTGTATTTGGCTCCATCCATCTTCCCATCAACTCTGACCAGCTTTCCTGTCCCTGCTGAAGAAAAGCATCCCCACAACATTATGCTTTCACCACCATGTTTCACGGTAGGGATGGTGTATTCAGGGTGATGAGCAGTGTTAGTTTTCCGCCACACAGAGTTTTGCTTTTAGGCCAAAAAGTTCAATTTTGGTCTTATCGGACCTGAGCACCTTCTTCCACATGTTTGCTGTTTCCCCCACATGGTTTCTTGCAAATGGGACTTCTTATGGCTTTCTTTCAACAATGGCTTTCTTCTTGCAACTCTTCCATAAAGGACATATTTGTGGAGTACATGACTAATAGTGGTCCTGTGAACCGATTCTCCCATCTGAGCTATGGATCTCTGCAGCTCCTCCAGAGCTACTATGGGCCTTTTAGCTGCTTCTCTGAGTAATGCTCCCCTTGCCTGGCCTGTCAGTTTAGGTGGACAGCCATGTCTTGGTAGGTTTGCAGTTGTGCCATACTCTTTCCATTTTCAGGAGATGGATTGAACAGTGCTCCGTGAGATCAAAGCTTGGGATATTTTATTTATAACCTAACCCTGCTTTATCTTTCTCCACAACTTTATCCCTGACCTGTCTTGTGCATTCCTTGGCCTTCATGATGCGGTTTGTTCACTAAGGTTCTCTAACAAACCTCTGAGTGCTTCACAGAACAGCTGTATTTATACTGAGAATAAATTATACATAGGTGGACTCTATTTACTAATAAGGTGACATCTGAAGGCAATTGGTTTCACTAGATTTTATAGTTCGGGGTATCAGAGTAAAGGAAGCTGAATACAAATGCACGCCACACTTTTCAGGTATTTACTTGTAAAAAATGTGGAAACCATTCATCATTTTCCTTCCACTTCACAATTATGTGCCATTTTGTGTTGGTCTATCACAGGGGTAGGCAACCTGCGGCTCTCCAGCTGTTGTAGAACTACATTTCCCATGAGGCATTGCAAGGCTGCTGGATACAATTACTCCCATAAACCTGATGGGAAATGTAGTTCTACAACAGCTGGAGAGCCGCAGGTTCCCTACCCCTGGTCTATCACATAAAATCCCAATAAAATACATTTACATTTTTGGTTGTAACATGACAAAATGTGGAAAATGGCAAGGCGTATGAATACTTTTTCACGGCACTGTAATTGTAGGTCCCTCATTTAGAGTTAAAGTACAACTAAAGGAAACATACATACATATTTTAGTAAATCCTCATAAATACCTGAAAGTTACACATGGTAATAAACATAATAACTGAAATTACTATTTTCCTACCATATAGCTGAAATTGTGGTCTATAATTCCCTATTCATTCCTTCTTTGCTGTATACAACTAGTGATGATGGGATGAGTTCTGCAGAGCTCAGATGTCATTTCCTTTCAGTGAACTAGCTTCTCTATCTCCCAGTCCTCCTGTCTGCTATCATGCTCAGACTATTTTACACAACACACACCCATCTGCCAATCAATAGCTGGGTGTGTGCTATGTAAAACAGCACAAGTCAGTACAGGTTAATTTGCACACAGATCTGTCTAGTAATCTGTGTATTTCTCACTGCCTGTTCTCCTCTGGTAATCTGTAAACTGGCAGAACAAAATCCTAGCTACGAGCTAGAGCAGTGGGCGGGGCTTCATGTGCTGACCGTGGGCGGAGCTTAATCTGGACTTCTGTGTAGAATAAAAGACCTGATATTTCCATGTTCTACAAGAGCACCTCCCCCAGTGAGGTCAGGACATTTCTGCAGAGAGATAGACGCAAAAGGGGACAACAGGTGTTCAACACAGGCAATTAGAAAACCAGGAAGTAAAGTTGTCTCCTCACCAAAGGAAGTGCACATGAGAGCAGGGGACAAGGTAGATATCGCAACATTCTTACTGCTTTTTTCAAAACAATCAATGACTTGTTTAACAGACTGTATAGGTACATGACATATTGATTTTTTTCATTTTGACCATAGTTCTTCTTTAACTATAAAACTCATCAGCCATAAGG
Organism: Glandirana rugosa; assembly: GCA_018402905.1. Classification (NCBI taxonomy): domain Eukaryota; kingdom Metazoa; phylum Chordata; class Amphibia; order Anura; family Ranidae; genus Glandirana; species Glandirana rugosa. The sequence continues at coordinate 289,949 of BLSH010550810.1, read as the reverse complement.
CCTTATTCACACCTATGCATTTTTAGTGTTTTTTTGCAGATTTGCACTAGAGTCCAATTAACATGATTTCCCATGGAACACATTCTGTAATGCAAATCTGCAAAATGCAAAAAACACTAAATGCATAGGCAAGAACCAGGTCTAAAGGCATTTACTTTTTTTTTTTTTTTCACTGTTTTGCAGGCACACAGTTTTACAACATTTGGAGTCTATTTACACAACACAACCTCATCTTTTAAAAAAAAAAAAAAATTATATTAGGCTTGTGAGCACCAATATTCATTTTAGTGTATTTTTTCAGAAAATACAGAAGTTAAATACTGTAAATATTGTGCAACATAAAAAATGCAATCAATCTACAGAACCTCTGCTTTCAGAAAATATATAATATTCTGGGGAGACGGGTAAATCATTTTCTAGCCATAAATTCAGATTTTAACGTGTGCAAAATAATGAAAAAATGTGCTCTAGAGGGAAGTGGTTATCAATCCCTGAATGCTGCAGGTTTTGGGAAGTATGCATCTGTGGAGGAGAGGGTGGGACAGTTTAGGTCAGGGCATGGGGAGCAAAAGAATAAGTGCATCTTTTGTGGGTTGATGGAATGCTTAAACAAGTACCAAAGGTTGCACTGACCCTTCTGATGCTAGAAAATAAAATGTTTCACCTTTCACATTGACAAATACTTACTGGTAACCTGGTAAATGCCTCTGGTAAGACAGATGACAACGCATCACAAGCAGTTGTTTGAAGGGTAGGATGTTGCTCATTCTGCAAGGCTGCTGGTAAAGGACCATTCAGAATCATGTTCCAAAATGCTACGGCCTGAAGCAGAGAAAAACTTTATACGGAGTTGGAGGGAAGTTAAGAAAAATAGGTCTTTTTATTGTTTACAGTTTGTTAGCAAATGTTTAACCCCTTCCTAACCAGCCTTGTAATCCCTTTAACTGGGCTAGTGTGCCCTGGTGGGTTGTTTGGCTGATCACATGACCACTGTGTTTGGCTGTTGTAGTGGTCACGATTGGTCCTGCCTGTCTGACAGCTTGGTCACTGTGCTGGGAGTGCATAGTGTGTGCGCTCTCAACACAAACTTCTGCTGCCATCCTCTTTGCCACTGCACATGTGTTATGTAGGAGGAAAGAGGTTAAAGTGTATAATCAACTTTTGCATCAAATTGGACCACCTAATTTTGTTAAAGCGGTTGTATACCTGTAAAAAAAAAACAAAAAAACTGTAAGGGAAAGGCATAATGAGCTAGTATGCACTGCATACTAGCTCATTATGAAATGCTTACCTTAGAACGAAGCTCTGACGGGTCCGCTCGGTCCCCGCAGAGAGAGCCGATATGTTCCCTCCGGGGATCCTTCTGGGTACATGGTGAGTGACCGGAGCCGAGAAGTCACTCCCGCGCATGCGAGCTGGAGCCCGTCTTTCCGGCAAGGTCCGGCACTATGCGCATGCACCGTGACGTCAGCGGCTGCAAGAAGGGCGAATATCTCCTAAACCATGCAGGTTTAGGAGATAATAATTTTACCTACAGGTATGCCTTATTATAGGCTTACCAGTAGGTAAAAGTAAAAAAAGAGGGTATACAACCGCTTTAAAATTAAATTGTTTAAAGAAAAATACTACTCCATGGAACAGGTCAATCTCCTAAAAACACTAGCAAAAACCTGGAGCCTCACTGAGTGGGGTTATGGTTATGCTCTGAGGGGGTCCTAGCAAGTGTCCAATTACGTGAAGGCGGCCAGCATATGTGCCATGGTCTAAGGAAGCCAATCCTTATGTTCTGTACAATCAAGATAAATATTTAAAATAAAGCTGCTTAACATTTTGGATGTTCTTTTCTGACAACTCCAGCACTGAAAAATCCTACTTCGTTCTCTTTGTTTATGAGGAAGCTGTGCTTGCCATAATTAGCCCCATCTATACTGTGCTAGCAGATCTTACTACCAGTTCTAAACTAGATTTGAACACAGTCAGGGAGGAGATGCAGCCACGAAAACTTCTACTGAGCAAATCCTGATCTAAAAGGGATGCGTTTTATAAATTGTCTTTTAGGCATGCTGTTTGAAAGTGAACACATAAAAATATAATGAGATTCTCTCAAATTTGACTGCAAAAGTGGAAATACACTTTAAACATATAAATAAGTATGCAAGCATAAAACAGGGTTACATGTATCAGCTGCCAAATATGCTGAGCTTCTTCTAATTTATGAGAAATTTAACCGATACAAACATTTTTACAACAAACTTGTGTAAACATTATAATGTAACCCTTCCTTACTAATCATTTACTTTTTATTTAAAATTATAGGAATTTATAATGCCCTACAATGTAATTTCATAAATTATAATATAATCAGTTTAAAAGTTAAACTCACAGCAGATGTATAGGAAAGTGCTACGTAAAGCGTTTGTTACCCCAACACTTCATATTTCTGATACGTGACATGTACTTATATAAAAAGGTATCCTATTCTCTTTGTATTGCTTCCTTTGTGTGAAATCTCTGGTGATCCTGCTAGTCCCCTTGCTTTCCTATTATAAACTGACCACACTAAGCAGGAGAGCACACCATGGTCAGTTCTCTAGCTATGTTGAGAACTCTGTGTACTTTCCTCCAATTATCAGACTTGTCCTGACACGCCCCCGCTGCACAGCCATTCACTGGGAAGCTCAGTGTGCTGCTGCTTCTCCTCCTCCAAGCTCTTAATGTAGATGAAAACACAGGGAATGTGATCACAAAAAAAAAAAAAATAAATAAAAAAAAAAAAAGGTATTGATCATGTTCTTTTGCCTTTCATTTCTATTTTAAACTAAATGGGTTGTTTTACAAGGTGATCGTTTACAATTACTTTAATACAGGTATGTATTCATAAAAAAATATCAAATGCATTTTTACTATAGCTAATATAACCTAGCTGTTTTTTATGTTGGCTTCCATAAATTTCCTCCACAGCACTAGTAGCTTAGTACCTCATCAGTATGGTGATCTTCCTTTGTTACAGGAAAACTAGGAGTAGATCAGTGACCAAGCATTTATCACTTCAGTAGTGAAAAGCGAGGTGACCAACTGGCTTGCTGTCTGGTTGGTTGGGTCACTAGACTAGCTGAACAGAATTTAAAATCTTTTAGCAGATAAAACAATTCATATCTAAGTAGTGGTTTGTCTGATGGTAGCCAAAAAAATATATAAAATCGCCTGCTCTGACCCATGAGGGGCAGAAACAATACCAACCCCAGGACGGTTACATGAGGGACACCCAAAGGCTCACCAGACATAGGTTTGCAGGGGGAAAACAATATGAGGTGCAAAAAAATAAGACGGCTCACCTAAGTTTGGAAGCTTGAAGTGATGGTTACAGCCTCCCCAAGCGGGAGAGAAACCTCTGGGCACCCAAACACACACACAAAAAGAGACTGACAGAGCAGAGAAGAAACCTCCATGATTTTCCCCTACTGCTCCTGGCCAACACACCCTGCGGGGGGGGCCACTTTCCCGGAGATGAGGGTAGCGGACTCAGGAGGCCTTTGCAACCAGCACGATGGCTTGAATGCATCAAATAATGAACTAGTGATGCTCCTGTTTGGCTGGAGGAAACACAAATAACTGGGGATGCGAATGCAGTCTGTTTTTATAATGTAGATGTGTTTCCTGTTTGTAGGTGGGCGGAGCCATCGCTTTTCAATGACTTCCTGGAACAGGTGTTGAGAAAGAAAAGAAGAAAGATATTAATGCTGAAAACCAACACTATGATGGAGAACTTACCTGATTAACAGTCACTCTCTTTTCAGCAGGGATTAACAAATCAGTTTTCTGCTGCTGTACTATCCCAGTTCCCAGCTCTTCTAAAAGCTTAAATATACAAATGTATCATAAAAGAAACAATTTAAAATGTTCCCATCCAAAAATAGGTTTGCAAAGACACAAATATATTGAATATGTACTTTCTCATATAACAGAACATTTAAAAATAAAAAAAAAATAGAACCCACTTTACCTTTGCGCCATGCAGCTGAATTGATGCATCCATCTCCTGCATACATTTGCAAGCAACCTCTCCCAACTCCATGAGATAGCTCTGTGCCATATTGAAATATCCCTTTACCAGACGGGCCAACACCTGAATAATATGTAATGTTTAAAAACGTTGAACTGTTTATGAACAGTAATCTATGTATAAGACTTCAAATTCCAAAATGATCTTAAGAGAAACCAGTAACACTAAATGTAATGATTTGTACTGGGAAGCTGTAGCATGTAGCAGTACTAGGTTATGTTTGGCTTGGTAGCCAAAGTATTGCAAACCCTGCCGACTGTGGTCAATCTACTACAGTAGGGCAGGGTGGGCAGCCACCCAGGTCACAGGCCTCTAACACATGTACCACTGCATAATGTGAAGAAGGCAGCATGGCAACTGGCAATGTTGCATAGCATAATATATGTATAGTTTATTGCCTCATTTGTTGACATTCAAGTTCAGGCCATCCATCTGCTGATTTTTAAGTTCATTAAACCCTAAAAAGAGCTCTTCTGAACTAGAGGGCCATAAACTGAAAATAACCCTGAGCCCAAAGTACACTTCATTCACTACTGGCTGCAGCTTACCTCTACAAATCCTGCATTTTAGTCTGGTGAACCATAGGTTGGCTAGCCATAACCAAGCGACATAAATGCAGCATTCACCTCTCCAGAAACAACTTCAGTTTAAGGCCTCATATACACGGGCATTAGTAACGCCGCACTTTTGAGCTGTTTTTACAGCTTAACAACGGCACACCATGTTATATACACTAGGGATGCACCGAAATTTCGGCGGCCGAAACATTTCGGCCGAAAATGGCATTTTCGGCACTTTACCGAAAGAAAAAAAAATGCCGATAATGAAACCGAAAAAGGGGCGGGGTCACGCAGGGTCGCCCCACCCCGCTTCATCCTAGCAGAGTCCTCAACTCCCTCCTCACGATCTCACTCTGTCACGGAGTTGCATTAAATCACTGGGCAGCAATGTAACAGTGTCCTGCCTCCTAGGCAGCCTCTTGTATTGGACGGCACAACGATCCAATGTCAGGAATCATTGTGCCGTGTGTCAGAGGAGGCTGTCCAGGAAGGACATTGTTACAGCGCTGCCCAGTGATTTAATGCAGCTCCGTGACACAGAGTGAGATCATGCTA
>BLSH010550810.1:258294-283939 GCA_018402905.1 Glandirana rugosa | reverse complement strand
TCACTCGGACGAGTCGCAGTTTTAGTTAGATTACGATGTCGGAACCTTTCGCGCCCAGGACGCAATCCAAATGTCGAATTCTTGCGGTAAATGTCGAGTTTTGGCAGTTCACCTCCTGTATCATGTCTGCTAGAGGTGCACCAAGTAGAAAATTTGCCAATACTATTAGCAATGTGTTTAAGTTAGAGACTGCAAACATGGTCAAAGACTGCATTTTTTTCAGCTTTTTTTGCACTAAAAGTGCCAATAATGGCCAACAATAAATTCATATTAATTTAAAATTGATATTAATTAAAAGTGGAATATAATACAACTATATATAAAAGATATAAATATTTAAAAAAAAAACGGTCATTTTCGGTATCGGTTTCGGTTTTCGGCCTAGTGCATCCTTCATTTTCGGTATCGGTTTCGGCACCAAAATTTCCATTCGGTGCATCACTAATATACACGTTGACGGTTTTGAGCTGTAAATGGCGTTCTTAAGCTGTAAACCTAACGCAGGACCCGCGCTTTCCAAGGCTGTAGCATTAGATTGATTTTGACGCTGAGCAGGCTCACTAACGCCCATTAGCGCCGTTAACCGGCATTTTTGGCGTCAGCGTTTTCTGTTTTAAAATGTCCAAAAATAGCAGAGGAATGTTTTTAAACAAAACGCGACGTAGCGCTGACACTCACTATCGCGCATTAACGCTGATGCAAAACGCAGACGAAATCACGTTTTTAACGCCAATTTTTTCCTGGCGTCGGACCCGACGTTACAGCTCGTTTTAACAAAATGTCGGTGTGTATGAAGCCTTGAACATCATTTTACCCACAAGTGATAGCTATGTTATAAATGGAACATGGTGGCTTGGTTCAGCCACCTTACTACATGTCTAGGGTGCTTCAGTAGCAAGATCTCACTGCCATAAATACTTGCCTTGTTCCTGTCGGCCTTAAAATTTTAGGCGATTCCAATCAACTGCATGTTCCAGCACCTCCTACCACATTATTCATAATATAAAATCGCTAAGACTACAGGGGCTTGTTCGCATCATGTCCTTTGAGCTGTGATTTTATGCACATCGATGCACATGTACAATGTGAACAGGGCAGATAGAAAACAATTGTTTTCTATCTGCCCTGTTCACACCTTATGTGTGCAATGATAGGGAGAGTGTTTACATTTGTAATTCCAGAGCTGATATGTAGACACAAGAACTTAAAGCGAAGTTCCGGCCGAAATATGACTTTTAAGATAAAAATACCCCTCGTGCAATGTAACAAAGGTATTCTGTAAAACATAGATGAATTATAAATATATATATCATGCTAGTGTTCTATTGGACAGCAGCTGGCACTACAACGGAGAACTTGCATAGATAAAAAAGAAAAATAATTGTGCCACGCTAATCATAAATGCAATTAATTCTATAAACAATATAATTTGTAAATATCCAAGTGAAGTGTAATCACACACATAACATTGATAATATATACAAAATGATAACGCTGACATTCATATAAATAATAAACAATCAAAAATAACACTAGTGATTTTCACCCCAATTCATATGGTGAATAAAGAAGAAAAAAATGATAGCAAAAATAGGATTTTATTAACAACTTACCGTAAAAACCTTTTCTCCGAGTTCATTGACAGACGCAGCCTCTCTTCATGACACGTGGGTTATGTACCTTTTACTAGGAGTAGACTAGGCAGAACGAAAGTTCAGAAAGTAAAGCTGGCCCCTCCCCAGGGGGGCCATCCTTACTCAGCACATAACCCCTCAGCCCTGCATAGCATATCAGTACATAACAAGCCGTACAAACACCGAGGGGTGGGTGCTGCATCTGTCAATGAACTCAGAGAAAAGGATTTCACGGTAAGTTCTTAATAAAATCCGATTTTCTCTTACGTTCATTGACAGACGCAGCCTCTCTTCATGACACGTGGGGATGTCCCAAAGCAGTGTCAAACAGAGGGGTGGGCAAAAAATAACAACTGTACCCACAGAAAATCTCGGGAGGTGCCAGTAAAACTTTGCGGCCAAAAGCAGCATCCGCGGATGCTGACACATCAACCTTGTAAAACTTAACAAAAAAGTGTGCACCGAGGCCCAAGTGGCCGCCTTGCACACCTGAGACACCGATGCTTGGTGTCTAAACGCCCAGGAAGTGCTAATCGCCCTGGTGGAATGAGCCGCGACCGGAAAAGGGGGGTACTTGTCCCCGAACAGTATACGCATGGGTCACAGTCTGTCTGATCCAACGTGAAAGTGGCCGAAGAAGCCGCCAACCCTTTGCGCGGCCCATCTGTCAGCACAAACAACGCATCCGACTTCCTGAAAGGAGCCGTAGCTGCCAAATACACCCGCAATGCTCTCAGAACTTCCAAGGAATGCAGAGCAATCTCCTTAGGGTAAGACGGGTGCGGACACAGAGAAGGGAGGACAATGTCCTCATTAATGTGAAAAGAGGAGACTACCTTCAGAAGGAACGAAGGAGACAGACGCAGCACCGCCTTATCCTTATGTAGGACCAAATAGGGGGACCTACACGGCAAAGCTGCCAATTCAGACACCCGCCCAGCGGATGTGATAACCACCAAGAAGGCGACCTTCTGAGACAGCAATTGTAAGGGAATATCCCTGATCTTCTCATAAGGCCTTAAGCATAGTGGGGATCACTGACTCAGAGACCCCCCTGTCCCTCAGCACCTGGGACTCAATAGCCATGCCGTCAAAGCCAGCGACGGTAAAGCAGGGTGCAAGATGGGGCCCTGCGACAGTAGATCTTCGCGAAACGGGAGTCGCCAGGGAACGTCTGTTACCATCCGCACCACATCGGCGTACCAAGGGTGCCGAGGCCAATCCGGGGCCACCAGGATTGTCGGGATTCCCTCCACTTCTATCCTGCGCAGTAACCGCAGTAGGAGCTTGAGAGGAGGAAAGGCGTACAAAAGCCTGTACAGGGACCACCAGAGCATCCGTGGCTGCCAACGGGTCCCTTGACCTGCTCACAAAGGTCTTCACCTTGTGATTGAATCTGGACGCCAGGAGATCCACATCTGGCATGCCCCACCTTTCGCAAATCTGGCGAAAGACCTCTGGATGCAGGGACCACTCCCCCTGGTCCAGCTTTTGGCGACTTCGGAACAAGATTATTCCACAAGTCAGTGAAGCCGCCGTGGTGGCTGCCTCATCCCATGAACTGTGAATTGAAAAAAGAAAAAAAACCCCTGGGTGGGACTTTAATAGGCAGCAATGCACCACAAAGAAACCATTTGTATGGATTTGTAACAAGTCGTATTTATTATAAAATATTTTGGTCCCTCTGAAATAGAGGGACAAATATTATGTATAAAAAAGTATCACATATATGTTGTCTATACACGGATCAAGTACAAATAGTCCAACACAGGGTTAACTGTGAATGTGTAGATACACAGCTTGGATGATGACAAGAAAAGTCCGTTGTCCAAGGATGGAGAGGGATGATGTTCGATGTCCCAATACCCTAGCTTTTGGCGACTTAGGAAGTCCGCCTTCCAATTTTCTACGCCCGGAATGTAGATGGCGGAGATTGCTGGCACATGAAGCTCTGCCCACCTTAGGATGTGGGCTGCCTCTGTCGCTGCTGCCAAGCTTCTTGTTCCACCCTGATGGTTCACGTACGCCACAGCCGTGGCGTTGTCCGACTGAACCCGAACCGGGAGGCCGCGCAGTCTCTCTGACCAGCGGAGGAGACAAAGCTTGATCGCCCTCAGCTCTAACACATTGATCGGAAAGCGAGACTCCTGCGTCAACCAACAGCCCTAAGCCGACAGGTTCCCCCGTGGATCACTCCACTCAAGCGCACACTCCGTGAGTGACTGAGCTACCATGACAGACGCCAAGGCTGGTCACATGGCTGCCCCCGCCACCAAAAAGAGTGCCTTAGACACTGCTTCTGTCCGCCTATCGGCCAGATCCCTGAAAGAGGGAGACCCCTCCAGGGGAATAGTTGTCGCCATGTTTAGGCGGGCCACAGGCGGGTCCACCGCGGGGAGACCCATTTCTGTAACAGGCTGTCCTCAAAGGGATAGCACACAGAAAAGCGTTTTGGCAGGGTAAAGGAATTCAGCGGACGCTTCCATTCCTTATACACATACTGGTCAAAATACTGGGAGGTAGGGAAAAACCTTAGGGGCACGAGAGGGCTTCTTGGAGCCAAACGTATAGGCAGACGCCTGTGCCTCTCCAGCCTGATCCAGGAGCAGAGAACCGTGAACAGCCGCGACCAGGGCGTCCACTAGCGCCCTTTCACGTGCCACCGAGGCCCCCTGGTTCTCCTCCCCATCTGGGGAGGTCCCAGCGCGGCCTGTGCTTCTGCGGACCCCTCCGGAGAAGAAACTGTGGGCTCAGCCGCCATTGCGCCAACCAGGTCTAACTCCTTGCACTAGGCAGAAGAAAACTGATATGCTATGCAGGGCTGAGGGGTTATGTGCTGAGTAAGGACGGCCCCCCCTGGGGAGGGGCCAGCTTTACTTTCTGAACTTTCGTTCTGCCTAGTCTACTCCTAGTAAAAGGTACATAACCCACGTGTCATGAAGAGAGGCTGCGTCTGTCACTTAACGTAAGAGAAATATATAGTCCAGTTCTAGTGAAAAAATTCACTCCAACACATTCACTTTGGCTTAAACCAAAATAGGTCAATACAGGCAGTAGTGTTTGAACACCTGGTATGAAAACCTCATTCCACTCATCCACGAATGAACTATAAGCTGCTGGAAGGATTAGTGATCACCTTAACCGATATAGCCAAGTTGCACGCTGTTATGGATAGAGGCAAAATCTTCTCATAGTTCCTCCATTTACATTAAACTGGGGAGAGAAGATAGGAGACTCGACAGTGTAAAACCGTAAAAAAATAAACATAAAAAAATAAATAAAAGGAATTGCTTTGTTTTTACATCTGCTGAAATGTGTTTTTAATTTCAATTTTTTAATTAAACTCCGGCTTACAGTTTTGTTGAGTCTCCTATCTTCTCTCCCCAGTTTTATGTACATGAAGGAACAAAGAGAAGATTTTACCTCTGTATCTATAGTATTCCATAACTGTGTGCAACTTGGCCATATCGGTTAAGGTGCTGATCAGTAATCCTTCCAGCAGCTTATAGTTCATCCGTGGATGAGTGGAATGAGGTTTTCATAGCAGGTGTTCAAACACTACTGCCTGTATTGACCTATTTTGGTTTAAGCCAATTGGGTCCATACATTCTGGTAAGCCTCCTTATATTCCATCGGTGGCAGACACTCTTCACTGTGGTGACTTTTTCACTCTTGGGATTCATGTGCTGCACCTTGAACATTTTGTCTGCTTCATTTAATATGTTGGAGTGAATTTTTACACTAGAACTGGACTATATATTTAGCGATAATTTTTTCTTCTTCATTCACCATATGAATTTGGGTGACAATCACTATTGTTATTTTTGATTGTTTATTATTTATATGAATGCCAGTATTTTTATGTGTGTGATTACACTTCACTTGGATATTTACAAATTATATTGTTTATTTATAGAATTCATTTTATTTATGATTAGCGCAGCACAATCATTTTTCTTTTTATTTACACATGCTGTAAACTATGCCCAGTTTTCTATTTGCGCAGCGTCGTTTTCTTACTTTGTGAAATTCCTGCACAGCGCGGCCATCTCCAGTGTGGGCATCTGAAGCTGCAGTGTAATTCCTTCCTAGATTCCATGCATGCTGGCTACCCAGCATGCACCTGCTGATCTCACACATGTGCAGTGCGGTGCAATCTTGGTCAGCTTGACATGGCATGGTTCCAGTAACATTTAACATGGTTTTCTATGGACAATCTTGGTCAGCTTGACATGGTACTGGAGCAGTGCCATGTCAAGCTGACCAAGATTTTCCATAGATGTCAAGGTTAAATGTTACTGGAGCCATGCCATGTAAAGCTGACCAAGATTTTCCATAGATGCCAATGTTAAATGTTACGGGAGCAGTGCCATGTCAAGCTGACCAAGATCTCGCAGTAGCCAATGCAAAGCCGAAAAGGACGTGCGGCGCCGTGGCCCCTAAAGGAGGAAGTGAAATTAGATATAGGCATAAATCAGGTAGGTGAACAGAAAAAAAAAATGACCAATTCATTTTAACGATGCACATTAGTGCTGCATGGTGAGGAGTGAAAAATGTGGGTGGAACTTCGCTTTAGGGAAATATGTATCACCAGAAGAGTCCTTTAGACATATAAGAAACTGTAAAGTGGTTGACCTCTCATGATTTTACAACACATTGAAATTTCCTTGGTAATCTGATGAAAGTTCATACCTGCAGAGCTTCCAAGCGGACAGGAGAGGGTTCATACTGGACAGCAGTGGCAGAGCTGACATCACTGTCAGAATAGGAGTCTTCCCTTGGATTAATCACCAGTGATATGCACAGACGTACTAGCCAGCATGGCTCAGCCAGTGGATGCTGAGGGTTTGTTTCACTGTATACTTCTAATTCTGGAAACGTCTCTTTTCGCCACCAGTCAGGATCACTGAGCCGTGTAATGGTGCTAGGGCCACTGTTTGGTAGCAATGAAACAACTGGTTGCTGCAGTAGTAATTGCACCTCAGGTAGCGGTACTTGAGCAGACACAATAGCACCCAACAATGTAAGGCCTGATACTCGAACATTCACATCTACAACAGTAAATATATTAAGTCAATACAAATAAAAGAATATGCAGTAAAGAAGTATCAATGTTTAATTGCATTAAGCATATTTAATTAATGCTCAACTCCAGCCTCATCTTCCATAGTGTAATGACTACTCTTCTGTACTAAAAACTGCTTAAAAGTGAATGTAAACCTTCCTATACCCAGTGAAGTGAACAGCTTCAGATGATACACAGAAGAAACAAATCTCCCTACATAGGTTTTATTTGCATTTCTGCTGTCTTCAGCTTTCTATAGTGTTCAGGAAGTGAACATCGTGTTAGAATTTTTTCTTCCTGTTCCACCACTGGGTGTGGATTTTTGGCATACACTGTGTGACAGCCGATTGGAGGAAAGGCACACCCCCCTCCACATAGGCAGAGGAAGGAAGAAACATGCAGAGCTGTGCTGTGAATAGAAAAGCTCTCTGCTAATCTATCTCTATGCACCCACCCAGACACCAATTTCCAGCTGCTTTTATCCTGTGTGTCAAAGAGCTTGTCAGAATTTATCATGCTGATAACAGAGGAACGAACCAGCAGAAAGACACAGGACTTTGGAGAGACACTACAGATCTATATCCAATGTGAAATATACAGCACATGCTCTTTCCAATGCTCTCATACATAATACTTGTAGTGCTCTTATTAAATTAATAATAAAGTGCCATGTTCTTATATTAACAGTTAATATATTGATTGTGCCACGTGTACAAATTATAAAGTGCTCAAAGTCTCTCCAAAAGTGCATATAGCTTTTCTGTGCAAAAATTGCTTCTTTAACTAAGTGACTGTTTGTGAATCCACTCCATTAAAAGAGGACCGGGGTCATTCCGCACTCACCAGACGAGATGGAACCTTCTACCTTGTTCCAAGGGAGGATCTTAACAGCATGTAGGTCTACTTGTAGGGGGACTGAACCCTTTCCGATGGCCTCCGTATGATCCTCTCAATCCTGTGTTTGATCCACGAGGATGGCTCTTGGTATGCTATGGGATGGGAGTTCTGCTTGGTCAGAGAAAATAAAATTTCTAATAGCGTAAAATCCTTAGAGATTTTATTGGGCATCAGTTAAAAATATGGACAATTGCATTGTTTACAGCTCCAAGGCACCTTGTTACCAGTGAGAAGTAATCCGCAATGTAATTCCTGTCATGTGATCCTCTCTCCGGGCCGGCTGTAACGTCAGGAAGCTCTATCTTGACGTGTCTTGCTGCTATAATGTGACATTTTTTTGAAAATGTCGCATTATAGTGACAAAACGCGTCAAACTAGAGCTTCCTGATGTTACAGCCAGCCCGGAGAGAGGATTGCATGACAGGAATTACATCTCGCTGGTTACAAGGGGCCTTGGAGCTGTAAACAAAGCAATTGTCCATGTTTTTAACTGACGCCCAATGAAATCTCTAAGGATTTTACGCTATGAGAAATTTTATTTTTTCTGACCAAGCGGAACGCCAGTCCCATAAGCATACCGAGAGCCATCCTCGTGGATCAAACGCAGGGTTGAGAGAAACGTATGGAGGTCGCCGGAAAGCGGTAGGTCCCCCTACAAGTACACTTACACGCTGTTAAGACCCTCCATTGGAACAAGGTAGAAGGGTCCATCTCGTCTGGTGAGTGCGGAGTGCCCACGGTCCTCTTTTAGCGGAGTGGATTCACAATCAGTCGCTTATTTGAAGAAGCAATTTTTGCACAGAAGCACTATATGCACTTTGAGAGACTTTGAGCACTTTATAATTTGCACATGTTTTTACGTGTTAACTGTTAATATAAGCACATGCCACTTTATTATTAATTTAATAAGAGCACTACAAGTATCATATACGAGAGAATTGGAAGGAGCATGCGCTGTATATTTCGCATTTGATGTCATCGTTCCACTTGAGGGAGCAATTACACAGCAGCAGATCCTGGTTTAGAGTGTAAATATACAGATTCCAAGGCGTGAATATTTTTTCAATATATACTACAGATATATGTGCCCAGGTCAAATTTCATGAATGGGGTTTACATCCACTTTAAGACTCGTACACATTATTTGTTTCCGATGTTAGTATAGCGATCTCTCCTGCTGTGCTATTGTGTTCTGATAGGGGGACAGCGCCCTACCCCACCAGAACACTCCAGTCAGTGCTTTCAGCCATTGGCTGAGAGCGCTAATTGGGAACCGGTGAGCAGACCTTTTTTGGTCATGGCCCTTTCAACACAAACCGGCTGTTTGTTCTGTGGGACCGGCTGCAGTACACATGGGCCGAATGTCGGACGTTTTTTTTTTACTGAACTGGCTGTTGCCGTCCCCGACATTCGGTCCGTGTGTACTAGGCTTTACTCTGATTGCACTGCATTCTCAGTGTGCAAATCAAGCCTGACTGTCTTCGGCCCGCTTCTTTCATTCAAAACATCAATTATCTTTTTTTTTTTTTTTATCTCTATTTAAGGAGGCATTATTTCACTCGCTAGCAACCAATGTCATAAGGCAATCTTCCTTTATAAGCTTTTCTGAAGTGCAGTCGTTACCCATCATTAAAACTGGCAAGCCATGGAGAACTTGTCCAGTGTTAATCAATCTGGGCATATGTCAAGAGTACATTTGACATGATGTACTGTATATTTTCAATATGATAAGTAGTGTTGGATGGTATTTGCGCAACAGATATCAAATGTAAAGATCAATCAATCAAATGTGGGAAGCTGCTGGTACGATATTCATATATATGAAAACAATAAATGTGGATAATAATGAACCGCGCTCCCTCTAGTGGTTCAAAGAGAAAACTTACTCATAAGAAGACTTATCTCCTTACAGAAACGTACAATCATAAGATAACATTGTTCACATGCACTAATTAAACCTCTAAATGGATATCAATCGGCATGCAAAAATCATCAAACAACACAAAAGTGCTTGCAACAAATAATAGTGCAATTAAGAGTGCGCCCAGCATATATCTAGTTACTGGCTAAAGTCCACAATCCATAAGTGTTCCATGCGTAAGATATACTAGTGAAAATGTCCATAAATATTCATGTCTTCAACGTGATTATATGAAGTGTCCACAATCCTCCACCTTTTTACCTTTACACCCAGTGAGTATCAACCCTACTCACCAGAAAGTCTGATTCCAATAACGGGATATAATTGGGTTAAAAGATTCATCAGAGTGTCAGATGTCCTCTGATGACGTCAGCGCGTTGACTGACGAAACGTCGCGTAAGGACATTACGATTCTGACGGCACTTCAACTTACTGCATTGCAGGAGGAGCGCAATCGGCGTCCCCTGCACACCTTGAGACGAATGTAAGAATCTTTTTACCAAATTTTAACTGTTCGCAACTGCAATAAATCTTTGTATAGACAATACTTCACTATATTGGCTCCATTTTTTACACCCCCTCCTATGTATGGGAGGTGAGTGACCCCTAGAATCCAGCGTCATAACCAGAGATCGTGGGATTTCCTCCCAGGATGTGTGAAGAGGTACCCTGATTGTGAAAATGCTGGCTTGATTCCCGTTATAGGAATCAGACTTTCTGGTGATTAGGGTTGATACTCACTGGGTGTAAAGGTGAAAAGGTGGAGGCTTGTGGACACTTCATATAATCACGTTGAAGACATGAATATTTATGGACATTTTCACTAGTATATCTTACACATGGAACACTTATGGATTGTGGACTTTAGCCAGTAACTAGATATATGCTGGGCGCACTCTTAATTGCACTATTATTTGTTGCAAGCACTTTTGTGTTGTTTGATGATTTTTGCATGCCGATTGATATCCATTTAGAGGTTTAACTAGTGCATGTGAACAATGTTATCTTATGATTGTACGTTTCTGTAAGGAGATAAGTCTTCTTATGAGTAAGTTTTCTCTTCGAACCACTAGAGGGAGCGCGGTTCATTATTATCCATATTTTCAATATGGTTATCAACTTCACGCTTCACAGAACAACAAAAATAATATCCAATTCATGTATACCTGCATGCTTTTGCCATGTCAGAGTAAAGCAAATAAAATGTGAAAATGGATCAAATTATTGCTTATTCTAATCAGATATTCCAAAATACCCTGGACAGATTTGTTAGTATCCAAAGAAGAGATTATAAATAATTGGAGCAGTGTTATATTTTAAATAGCCTCCTGTAATTAGTAACACACGTCTTTAACCTTATAATAGTCAGCCTTTTAAAATGGAGAAAGGTAATCACTCTGCTGTTTGTCTGAGGAGATCAAAAAGAAAACTATAAACCAGCATCTCAAAGGTAAAGGCTTTAAGACCATCCTTTATGTAACTACAGCTGAAAATGTTAAGACGTTTAAGGTTCATGGGAGTGTAGCCAACCTCACGTGGACGTTGTTGCAAGAGGAAAATCGACCCAGACTAAACAGAAAGATAGTGCAAATAGTAGACAAAGAGCCAAGGAAAAATTCCAGAGAGGCACAAGCTAAACTTCAAGGTAAAAGGTACATCAATGTCTAAATCGCACCATAATTTGCTTTTTGAGCAACTATGGACCCAAAAGGAAGAAGACCCAGGAGAATTTCACTGTTGAAAGAAAAGCACAAAAAGCCAGGCAAAAAACAAACAATCTGTACTTTTTTTTTACATGCATATTTTTTTTTACATATAAAGTAAAATGTTTGCCAACCTTTATTGCGGATATAGGGTTTAATATAGTTCCAAACTCTAGTGAGTAGACCAGGTTTTAGTCGATGATAAGGGGCATTTGATACCAAATTTGCAAGGCACTGCAATAATGAGAGAGATAAAATGCTTTATATATCAGAAGAATGGTAAATAATATACTAATATAGGTATGCATAACATATCACCATTCACCACAAACAAAAAATATGTTAGACTTAATATAATATTCAGATGAAGTACTGTGCAAAGGTTTCAAGCAGGTGTGAAGAAATGCTGTAAAAATGCTTTCAAAATATATATTTTGTTTATTTTTATCAATTTACAAAATGCAACAGAAAAAAAATAGAAATCAAGTATTTGGTGTGACTACCCTTTGGCTTCAAACCACCATCAATTCTTACACTATCAGTTTGTACACTTGCACAGATTCAGGGATTTTATAGCACTGGAGTCAGGTGTATGTATAACCAATTATACCAAGCAGGTGCTAATGATAATCAATTTCATATGTAGGTTGAAAAACAGTCATTAACAAACAGGAACAGCTGTGTAGAAGGCTTAAAACTGGGTGAGGAACAGCCAGACTCTGCTACTAAGGTGGGGTTGTGGAAGACAGTTTAATGTCACAGGTCATACACCATTGCAAAACTGAGCACAGCAACAAGACACAAGGTAGTTATACTACATCAGCAAAGTCTCTCCTAGGCAAAGATTTCAAAGCAGACTGGGGTTATGAGATGTGCTGTTCAAGCTCTTTTGAAGAAGCACAAAGAAACAAACAAAGTTGAGGGCCACAGACAACGGTCGGCCAAGGAAACTTGATGCAGCAGATGAAAGACACATCATGCTTACTTCCCTTCAACATCAGATGATGTCCAGCAGTGCCATCAGCACAGAACTGGCGTAAACCAGTGGGACCCAGGTACACCCATCTACAGTCCTAAAAAAGTCTGGCCAAAAGAGGTTTTCATGGAAGAATTGCACCCAAAAAGCCATACCTCTGATGTGGAAACAAGGCTAAGTGACTCAACTATGCATGAAAACAGACCGGGGTGCATAAAAATGGCAGCAGGTGCTCTAGACTGGAGACCAAATTTGAAATATTTGGCTGTAGTAAGAGGCAGTTTGTTTGCCGAAAGGCTGGAGAGCAGTACAATAATGAGTGTCTGCAGGCAATAGTGAAGCATGGTGGAAGTTGCTTGCAAGTTTGGGGCTGTATTTCTGCAAATGGAGTTGGGGATTTGGTCAGGATCAATGGTGTCCTCAATGCTGAGAAATACAGATACTTATCAATCATGCCATTCCATCAGGGAGATGTGTGATTGGCCCCAAATTTATTCTGCAGGATAATGACCCCAAGCTTACAGCCAATGTCATTAAGAACTATCTTCAGTGTAAAAGAAGAACAAGGAGTCCTGCATCCACAGAAGATCTGTAGTTAGTTCTCCAAGATGTTTGGAACAACCTACATGCAAGTTCCTTCAAAAACTGTGTGCAAGTGTACATACAGTAGATGAATTGTTGCTGTTTTAAAGCCAAAGGGTGGTTACACCAAATATTGATTTGATTTCAATTTCTCTTCTGTTCATTTTCCATTTTGCTCATTGATAAGAAATAAACTATTAACGCTTTTATTTCTGAAAGCACTCTTAATTTACATCATTTTTTTCACATCTGCCTAAAAAACGTTTGGACAGTAGTGTATGCCACAATAAAGTCTCACCAATGTGATATTTTAAAATCAGAAGACCTTGTTGATTACACTTTGCAGTAAAAACTAGGGGTGTGCAAATTGCATAAACATTGCATTGTGAAAGAAATACAGTAAATGCATTTTATTTTAATTTTTTTTTACTATTTTCAATAAAATACAAGGAAATTATATATATTTATAAATTTGCTACCAAATTAGCGACTTAAGGGCCGCCCTGCCACAGTATATGTACGTGAGGCGGTACTTAAGTGCAAAATCACATACCTGTATGTGATTTTTTTTCTTCGGCTCTGGGACATGCATGCGCGCCGTGGGAGCCAATCAACGGCTCAATGTCCTGGAGATCGTTCCGAGAGAGGCAGAATGGCAGGTGTAAACAAGGCAGATCGCCGTTCTGCTAGTAAGGAAAACTGAGATCTTGTGTTTCTGCTAAGCAGGAACACGAATCTGTCTTCCTACAGTTAAACCACCCTCACACAGTAAGAAAGCACTCCCAGGGAACACATGTAACCCTTTGAGTGCCTCCGATGTTAACCCCTTTCCTGCCAGTGTCATTTGTTTTAGCACTGATAACTGTATTAGTGTCACTGGTCCCCAAAAAGTGTCACTTATTGTCAGATTAGAATCGCTGAGCGTCACCATTACTAGTAAAAAAAAAAATAAGTCCATAAATCCCATAGTTTGTAGACACTATAAAACTTTTGTGAAACCAAATAAACGCTTATTGGGATTTTTTTTTTTACCAAAAATATGTAGCAGAATACAAATTGGCCTAAATTGATGAAGAAATTTTTTTTTTGTTGGATATGTTTTATAGCATTATTGGGAGTTTTTTTTTTTTTACCAATAATTACATATTGGACTAAATTGATGAAGAAATTAGATTCTTTACATTATTTTATTGGATGGGTTTTATAGCAGAAAGTAAAAAATATTGTGTTTTTCAAAATGGTGGGTCTTTTTTTGTTTATAGCACAACAAAAAACCACAGAGGTGATCAAATACCACCAAAAGAAAGAGCTATTTGTGGGAAAAAAGGACGTCAATTTTATTTAAGTACAGCATCGCACAACCGCGCATTTGTCAGTTAAAGCAACGCAGTGTCCTATTGCAAATAAATAGCCTTGTCAAGAAGGGGGGGGGGTGTGAACCTTCAGGAGCTGAAGTGGTTAAAGCCCTATCAGTCCTGAAACAAATTATGCCGGTCTAGGATTTTATGGCACTAAAGAGTTTAAAATGTATCCTGAGGCAAAAGCCTAGTGAAGTGTTGGAAAGGGTGAGGGTTAGACCCTCTATTATGTTTTTACTGTTGCCTGTGTCCCCATTTGGGAGATTCTCCATACGTCTATTTGTTGCGGCGTCACTAGGATAGAGTTAAGCCTCGTACACACGGTGCAACGGTTGTACAAAAACGGTCGTACAACAGCCTGCTGTACGATCATCCGACCATTAGTAAGCGCGATTAGAACAGCCAACGTGTGACGGTAATACAACCGAAGTTGGATGAGCAGACTAGAAAACTTTTGTTGTACGACCGTTGTACCGTGTGTACAGAGAAGTTGGTACAACAAGTTGTACGTGCAAAACACGCATGCTCAGAAGTCAGGAACGCTCAGAAGTGTCCGTTCCTGTAAACCTGCATTCCTAATTCACAAAATGACATTCACCTGAACTTCCTCTTTATACGCTCGTAACACGTCACCACGTTAGGCTTGGTAGTACGATTGCTTAGTGCTTGTCAGTACGCGAGAAACAACAGGCGACATACGATTTTGGACGTCTGGTCGTAAGACCGTCTCATCGTGCACACGAGGCTTTAGTGAAACCCAGAATTTTAGAGTTGTCCCTAGAACAAGAGCTGTGGGGAAGCTTAATAAAATAAGGAGAGAAGAGGCGCCTTTAAAACATTTTATTAAAAAAACGACAATTGGCAACTCACATGGAAGAAGTGGGTTAAAAAGCACATAGGAAGGTCCTAGGCACTATGTGCTTTAACCCACTTCCTCCATGTGAGTTGCCAATTGTCGTTTTTTTTTAATAGAATGTTTTAAAGTCTGCTCTTAGAGGCGCCCCCTTCTCTCCTTGTTTTTTCAGTATTGCTTGGGACTTGGCTTTCAGTCCTTCTGGAGGCTGACCTTTGTGCTGGGACTTTTTTGCTGTGCAGGTTTATACGCCAGCCACATATGGACTAAAAAAAAACTGTGACCCCATGGAATTTATGTCATTTCTGGGTGTTGCGCCTTATTTGTACGGGGAAGCTTACCCTCTTGGTCCAAGAACAATTTTCCAAGAGGGTAAACTCCCTCAGTTTGAGAGATTTGCTCTACCTTTCTGGTGTTCCTCTGGCACAGGAAGTGACTGGAGATTTCCCCAATGGTACACAGATAGCAAAAAATAAACTGGCAGGGGTTTTAACCCTTTCCTACTTTATCCAAAACAGAAAAATAAAGTTTTCATTAAAACATACGTTAAGACATTTGGAACAACTGCTTTGTTAATGTACTGACTACACTGAGCTCTTGTGATCATCATATCCTATTCAATAACCATAAAATATACCAAAAGTGTTTATATCAGAGAAAGATAAATTTAATGCCTGTAGGTGCTATGAGAATAATTGAAGTACAGTCTCATAACCAAAATGAAGGCAGAGGACAATGCATTCTCCATGCCGATTTTGGTCCTTTAAAAGCAGCTTGACAAAACAGAAGAGGTCAGCTTGACAAAAGAAATCTTTCCATTAAAGAAAATAATCAACTTGTAGAAGACCCTGAAAAGTCTTGAGCTGATGGCAGTTAAGAAATGCAATCCCCTATGGCAGATAATCAAAGAAGTGGAAGGGATGCTGAATTTTTATGTTTAATATCAAACTATCTTCTCTCCTGTGAAAGCCATTTAACCCCACCCATCACTTAATCCATTTGCCTTGAAGGCCAACAGAAAAAAAAAAAAAGGATTCATTATTTTCTGAGCATCTCTTGTTACAAGGCAGAACAAATAATAGTAGCACCCGAAGGGTTTGTTTAGGTCCCTGGTTTCATTAAATGCTGCAAGCAAATTTTTAAAAGGGGTCACAAAAAGACATCCATTCATGTTACACTATCTACAGAAATGTTTTAAAAAAAAAAAAAAAAAGAATAATAAGTAACCGTTGAGATGCTTTCATGAAAACCTGCTTCAGGTAGTAAAGTCAGCAGTAATAATAACAGAGTATGCCATATGCATAGAACAGCCTCAATAAAAAGCAAACCCATTTTCAAAAAACACTGTACTAAGACCCCCTTTACACCAGGGCCGTCCGAGCCTTAGTGGTAAAACACCGCTAATTTGCGTCGCTCTACCGCTATTTATAGCGGCGCTTTGGCGCCGCTATTTGGGAGGCAGCGGTGCACTTTTAACCCCCCAAGGGGTTAAAAGTGTTGGCTAGCGGGGCTCCCAAAGGTAGTTTTCAGCCGCTTCAGAAGCGATGTCCATTCATTTCAACGGGTAGGGGCGGTGAATACATCACTCCCACACCGCCCCAAAGATGCAGCTTGCAGGACTTTTTTTTCCCGAATACGCACCGCCCCAGTGTGAAAGCACTCAGGCTTTCACACTGGGGTGGATGGGGGGTAGTTTTTCAGGTGCTTTACAGTCGCTATTTTTAGCGCAAAAGCGCCTGAAATACGTTCTGGTGTGAAAGGGGTCTTATAGTGTATATAAACCATAACAATGAAGTAATCTTAAACCTTCAGAGGGAAAACTGATGCTCTTCTAGTCTGTGGACTGGGGTGCCAGCCAGATGAAGATTGCCCCATCTCGCTATGTGTCGAAAGCATAGGGATCAGTCACAGTCTGATTGATGTGTGTCAGTGAGGAAGGTCTGGGCATACCCTTATAAATATTATTTGTTTCCTCATGGCCTTAAATATACAATAGAAAGCATTTTGTTATAGCCATTTGATAGGTGTCCTCTGCACAATTCTATGCTTATCTTGGACTACACAATGATCAGGTCCGTCGTTGGTGGTGGTTGAGTAGTTTAGCAAAACACAATGGGAGAGTGGACCACACTCTGATCACAAAAATGCGGTGCACAATGAGTACCGCCTGGCAGTTCAAAAATGATGAAAATATGCTTGCAATAATAATAATAAACCATTTGACCTCCGGAAGATTTACCCCCCTTTATGACCACGCCATTTTTGGAAATACTGCACCACGGTACTTCAACTGACAATTGTGCAGTCGTGCGACGCTGTACCCAAATAACTTTTATGTCGGTTTTTCCCACAAATAGGGCTTTTTTTGGTGGTATTTGATCACCCCTGCCTTTTTTTTTTGCATTATAAACAAAAAAGATAGACAATTTTGAAAAAGAAAAAAATTTACTTTCTGCTATAAAGCAAATCCAATAAAAAAAAAAAAAAATCTAATTTCATCAATTTAGGCCATTATGTACTCTGCTATTGATTGGTTTGCATAAAAGTTATAGCATCTAAAAACTATGGAATATATTTATGGAATTTTTACTTATTTTCCTACTAGTAATTTCGACGATCAGCGAATTATAGCGGGACTGCGATATTGCGGAGGACAAATCGGACACTGACACTTTTTGGGGACCAGTGACACGAATACAGTGATCAGTGCTAAAAAATATGATACGTCACTGTACTGACACTGGCTGGGAAGGGGTTAACAGTGGGGGCGATCAACAGGTTAACCGGGTGCCTAGCCACTGCCTGTGAACTGTGTGGGAGGTGCTTTTACTAGGGGAAGGCACTGATCCATATTCCTGCTTTGCAGGAACACAGACTCAACGCCTTTACTAGTGACAGAACGGTGATCTGGCTCTCTGCCTAATGATTAGAGGGTACCGGCGGGCATCAAGTATGTGGTACCCGCAGATCAGCTGCCGCTAAGATCCCCAGACCCGGACGTGCAGGATAACGTACTAGGTACGTGATCCAGCGCAGTAGAGCCGCCTTGCCGTCGTATATGCAAGTTATACAGTCGGATATATAGATATATATATATATATATATATATATATCTCTATAGATAGAAAGAGATAGATATATATATATATATATATATATAAAGGAACAAGAATCCAGGATTGGTGCACACGAAATTTAATCAAAAATAAAAAATATATACCAAGTCCAAAGTAGTACAAAAACGTTCCAAACACTGACTGTTTCAGGCTATATTATCTGATTGTTCCTACCTTGAGAAAGGACGCAAACAGATAATATAACCCGAAACCGGTTGGTGTTTGGAACATTTTTGTACTACTTTGGACTTTGTATATATTCTCTATTGTTGATTAAGTTTTGTGTGCAGCAATCCTGGATTATTGTTCCTTTTTCTATATACAGCCTTCGGATAAGGCTTGATTGCGAAAACCGGCAAGAAAACTGCAGTGCTGTTCACCCCACCTGAATATATATATATATATATATATATATATATATATATATATATATATATATACACACATACATACACACACACACACACACACACACACACACACACACACACACACACACACACACATACACACATATATATACACACACACGTATATAAATTTTCACTTTTTTTCTTGACATTCATGTACTTTGTTCTAAAAGGTTTTCCCATTACCCATATTAGAAAGTAGGTAGGTATGGCATCATACTAGTTGAGCAATCCATCCAACAAGCATGTGATGCTTATAAGTAATAGCAATCCTCTGTAAAAGCTGTATAAAAAAATGCCACTTTGTATTGCCATTATTTATATTGATAATAAGTTAATGCATTTGGCTAATAAAAGTTTCAGGTGCAAATAACCTTGTGTGTATAAATATTTGTACAAGAGCAGTCTAGCAATAATTACATGTGCTGTGTTGAGACACAGACTGTGATCTAAAATATACAACTCCATTCTAATTAGGTCTCACCACATTATCCCCCCTGCCAATACACATTTTGTCGTGACACATTTCACTGTGCTACTAAATGAGCATGCATACCGACCTTAATTATCTGAGTTAGTGTTTGTGCTGAAGACTCAGCAACCATTGCTAGCAGCAGACATCTGTGCAGTTCCCTTATACTTGAGGCAATGGTGACTGAAAATGGAGTAAAGGCTTGTTTATGTTCACTTGCATCATCAGCAACAGAAAGAAACTGCTTTGATCCATCCAAAATGGCAGAAAGGACTTGGAGTGCACAAGCACGAGTCTGAAAGCATAAAAATGGTTACTGGAAAAAATAATAATTCATGTAAGGTGAAATATTATATAATATTGAGCCAAAAGACATATGTAATCAGTATCAAATTGGGTCGACCTTGGATACATCAGATAAAAAAATAAACAAAGCGATAAGCCTTTACGTTAAGTTGATCAAAAGAGGTCACAGAACACTTGAAGAGTAACTTCACTTTTGTGGAAAATCTATATAGCAAATTTAATTAACCACTTCAAGACCAGGCCTATTTCTGACATGGTTTACAAGTTAAAATCAGTATTTTTTAGCTAGAACATTTCTTAGAACCCCCAAACATTATATATACTTTTTAGCAGAGACCCTAGAGAATAAAATGGCGGTTGTTGCAATATTTTAAGTTGCATTACATTTACGCAGTGGTCTTTCAAACGCACTTTGTTTGGAAAAAATACACTTCAATTAATTAACTAAACAGTAAAGTTAGCCCAATTTTTTGTATAACGTGAAAGATGTTACGCTGAGTAAATCGATACCTATCATGTCACGCCTTAAAATTGTGCACACTCGTGGAATGGCGACAAACTACGGTACTTCAAAATCTCCATGGGCGACGCGGTAAAACATTTTTTAACAGTTATCTGTTTAGAGTTTCAGAGGAGGTCTTGCACTAGAATTATTGTTCTTGCTCTAAGTCACGGTGATACCTCACATGTGTGATTTGAACACGTTTACATTTGCAGGTGTGATTACATATACATTTTCTTTGGCACGCGAGCACGGAGGGATGGGGCACATTAAACTTTATTTTATTTTACACTGTCACTTTAAAAAAAAAAAAATCCTGATCACTTTTATTGCTGTCACGAGGAATGTAAACATCCCTCGTGACAGTAATAGGCAGTGACAGGTACTCTTTATGGAGGGATCTGGGGTCTAAAAGCCCCTAAACCCCTCCTCTGCACTTGATAGTATTCAAAAGGCCAAGATCGGCGTTTTGGAATACTGCCATTTTTTTAAAACTGGTGCAGTTGGCTGCCGAGTAAACCAAAAGTGGCGTTGCTTCCGGGTTTCTACATCGGAGACCCGATCAAAGCCAAATCCGGCTTTGATCGGGTTCCTAGGCAGCCAGCGGACGTGGCTGGTTAGTTTGGGTTTCCCAGGAGGGAGGGACGGGAGACCTGGGCGGAGCGGAGGTGGAAGGGGTGGGGACATCCCCTCCCGCTGCTTCTAATAACAACTGAGCGGCTGCTTAGTTGCATCGGTTGTTATTACAAGAAAGCAAAAAAAAAAAAAACGGGTGATGCCATCACCCCGGTACAACCACTTAAGATGACGTACAGGATTTTGCATAAAATGGCTAAAAAAACATATATAGTGTATACGATTGCGACACAAGTCGTATTGTTATTGAATATTATTAAGAACCACCTTTCCTTTTTAATTTGCAGTGCTGTCATTTTTGTAAATTTCCATGCAATATGGCAACCAGGAGGTGTTCTGTACACATCTGGTGTAGAGTCCCCCCCCCCCCCCAAGAAACATAATTTCCTGCTAGTGTGATTGGCTTACTAGTTATCCCAAAAGTCTGCAATTTTATTATTATACAGAATTTATATAGAGCCAATAGTTTACACAGCGCTTTACAACATGAGGGTAGACAGTACAAACAAAATACACTTAAATACAGTAGGAATCAAAGGGCCCTACTCGTTAGAGCTTACAATCTAAGAGGGAAGGTCAAGAGAAACAAGAGGTAATAACTGTGGGGGATGTGCTGATGGAGAAGATAAATGTACAGTTGTTAGGTGGGAGCCAGATAGGCTTCTCTGATGAGAT
This sequence comes from Glandirana rugosa, assembly GCA_018402905.1. Taxonomy (NCBI): domain Eukaryota; kingdom Metazoa; phylum Chordata; class Amphibia; order Anura; family Ranidae; genus Glandirana; species Glandirana rugosa. Next base: position 262,833 of record BLSH010550810.1, on the reverse strand, counting down.
GAGTTTTCAGGGATCGTCTGAAAGTGGACAAAGTCGGACAGATTGGGGTAGAGCATTCCAGAGGATGGGAAAGGCTTTGGCGAAGTCTGCACTAAGATACAGGTCAAATTTTAGGCATCCTCTGCAACAGAATGCCATTTTTAGTTGAGATTTTCCTAAAGGGTTCATCACTTATAAAGGCATGGTGCCCATCAGCTTTCCTCAGAGCGCTGCGAGTAAACGTTTGATTAATAAAAAGTCATTCCTATTCAGAATCAGTATCCGAAAGACATAGAAGAGCAAACAGCTTTTTCTTCAGAGAAAAAAACAGGAATCTGCAACAAGGTTTGTTAAAGTGGTTGTCTGCCCAATTTTTTCACTTTTACCTACAGGTAAGCCTATAATAAGGCTTACCTGTAGGTAAAATGAACATCTCCTAAACCCGCATGGTTTAGGAGATATTCGCCCTAAATGCAGCAGCTGACGTCACGGCGCATAGTGCCGGACCTTGCCGGAAAGACGGGCTCCAGCGCACATGCGCGGGAGTGACGTCTCGCGGCTCCGGCCACTTACAGCACCGGAGCCGCGTACCCAGAAGGATCCCCTGAGGGAACATGTTGGCTCCCTCTGCGGGGACCGAGTGGACCCGTCAGAGCTTCGTTCTGAGGTAAGCATTTCATAATGAGCTAGGATACGGTGCATCCTAGCTCATTATGCCTTTCCCTTACAGGTTTTTTTTTTTTTTTTTTTTATGGGCATACAACCGCTTTAACATTTCTGCAATGTACATTGATCACTCAAAGGGGATTGCTTTTTCCTCAACAAAAGTGGAGTTACTCTTTAAATTAACAACTTAACGGCAAAAAATATGCCCATTTACAGGTTTAATGTTGAGAAAATATTCAGGATGTAGCCACTGGATAAGTTTGTACATGTTTGTTGATTTTGTTTATTTATAAGCCATGCATACCTTTGGAGAATAGTCTTTAAGTATAACGGTCATGAGAGACACAGATTGTGGACTTCCTACAGAAGGCATATCTGGGACAAAGGCTGACCAATAGCCATAAAGAACTTTCTTTTCAATGGACTTTATTGTAGATAGAAAGCAGGATATTGCCCCTTGTCGAACTTTAGCTTGGAAAGACCTTTAAGAAAATAAAATAGCTTTTGTTATTTAGATAATGTATGTACATTTCTGGTGTAGAGTTTTGGTTGTAAATATAAATCAAGCAAACTTTCTCAGTTCTACACATATTGCAATTACATAAAGTGAACAATACAAATGAATAAAACTAGAGATATGACATCAGTTCCTATACTAATTTCTCCATGCTCAGATCTTCATTTCCCTAGCCCAAACAAATATGGAACATGGTTATCAGCAGGAATGGGCTCGGGCATGTTCGGAACCGAACATGCCCGATCCCGCCAGGAAGTTTGCACTGCGCAGCGCTAATCACAAGCAGTGAAACATTTCCCAATGGCTGCAGCCACGCATCGGGAAATGTTTCACTGCTTGTGATTAGCGCGGCGCAGTGCAAACTTCCTGGCGGGCTCGGACACGTGCAGTTCCGAACACGCCCGAGCCCATCCTTGGTTATTAGCTGATTATTTTTTTTAATTTTAAAGCTAATCTTTTTTCTCCGGTTTAACCACTTAAGGACCAAGCCTCTTTTTGAGATTCGGTGTTTACAAGTTAAAGTCAAGGTCTTTTGCTATAAAATGACTTAGAAACCCCAGACATATTTTTTTTCCCAAGTCATTTTATAGCAAAAGACCTTGACTTTAACTTGTAAACACCGAATCTCAAAAAGAGGCTTGGTCCTTAAGTGGTTAAACCGGAGAAAAAAGATTAGCTTTAAAATTAAAAAAAATAATCAGCTAATAACCAAGGATGGGCTCGGGCGTGTTCGGAACTGCACGTGTCCGAGCCCGCCAGGAAGTTTGCACTGCGCCGCGCTAATCACAAGCAGTGAAACATTTCCCGATGCGTGGCTGCAGCCATTGGGAAATGTTTCACTGCTTGTGATTAGCGCGGCGCAGTGCAAACTTCCTGGCGGGCTCGGACACGTGCAGTTCCGAACACGCCCGAGCCCATCCTTGGTTATTAGCTGATTATTTTTTTTTATTTTAAAGCTAATCTTTTTTCTCCGGTTTAACCACTTAAGGACCAAGCCTCTTTTTGAGATTCGGTGTTTACAAGTTAAAGTCAAGGTCTTTTGCTATAAAATGACTTAGGAAAAAAAATATGTCTGGGGTTTCTAACACCCTAGAGAATAAAATGGCGGTCGTTGCAATACTTTATGTCACACCGTATTTGCGCAGCAGTCTTACAAGCGCAATTTTTTTTTTGAAAAACAAAAAAAATCACTTTTTTGAATTAAAAAATAAGACAACAGTAAAGTTAGCCCCATGTTTTATATATTGTGAAAGATAATGTTACACCGAGTAAACTGATACCCAACATCAAAATGTAAAAGTATTCAGCGCACATTCAATACAATCAACTCAAAATGTCATAAAATGGCAATGGTGCATAGCTAGCTGGACACTCATGGGAAATTCACCACACCATAAAGTACTGTACACAATCAATAGTGCAGCGCTATGCCAAATGATATAATTGATGTGAAAAGTTCATAAAAAAGTCCTTTTGATCTCCAAAGACATAGCAATAATCCTAAGTACAAACTGCTGGTACTGGGGGCCGCTCACCTTAATGATGCAGGCTAAAAAGCCTATCTGGCGTTATATATCACAATGGATATCCAGGTACTGTCTTCACAAGTCTGGCCAGCCAAATGTCCTCAGCATATAAGGAAAAAACATAAAAATCTAGTGCTCTCTATTTAAAAGATAGCCGTCTAAAGCGTCAGAAAAGAGTCCCCTTCGTGCTGGGAAAGATGACAAACAAGTGCAGGATGTATAAAGAGAGTCTTCCACCACACAAATAGACATACTGCCTCTCACCTCCCCTCCAGGACCACAAGGCCCATAATGCACTTCAACAACTCCGGACAGCAATCTCCAATCGATGTCGGCTAACTATTTCCTTACTTCTCTGGACTGAAGTGCGTCTCCTCATGGAGGGCTTCAGGCGCCGTCTGCCTCTCCTTCCTGGGGCCTCCAGGAATTATATCATTTGGCATAGCGCTGCACTATTGATTGTGTACTGATACCCAACATGTCATGCTTCAAAATTGCGCCCACGGCCTCCAACTCCGCACCTTTCTTCAGAAATGCCTGCGGACCCCGGGCATCTCTAGACCGCTCACCGACCTGAAGGATGTGTGCCGCCGGGGAGACCCGATCTGCCATAGCCTTTCCATGATATACTCCTCCCTGACTAAGCCATCGGAGGGCTTTACCCCTCCATTTCTCCCTAAGTGGGAAGCGGATCTGGGTGTACACTCCGACTTTCAAAAAGAAAAAAAAAAAATTTACATTTCGCCCACAAGTCCTCCATTGCCACCTAAGTGCAGGAGACGTGTTACAAAATCTTATCCAGGTGGTACAGAGTCCCCTCTGTCCTGCACCACTTCTCCCCGCAGCTTTCTAACCTGTGTTGGCGTTGTGGTACAGAGGAAGGTACGATGTTCCATGTCTTCTGGAGCTGTTCAAAGCTGCAGCCCTTCTGGCGAGGGGTGGCACCTACCGTCAGACATCTAACAAATGTAGACCTGGAGGACAAGCTGGCGGCTTGCCTGCTTCATTTATCGGAACGACCCATCAAGGAATACAAATCTTCGCTTACCATACAACTCTTGAATGCTGCCAAAGCCTGCATCCCCCTTTGTTGGAGATCGGAGAACCCTCCGTCTTTGGCGATGTGGTTTTCCAAAGTTAATGAGCTCAGGGACATGGAAGACCTCACTGCTACTCTACAAAATAAAGATGAGACTTTCCGAGAGACCTTGCCAATAGACCTTGCCACCTGGTCGGCAATTGACGGCGAAAAGGTGGCTCTATTGCGCAAATCGCCGTCATATGACGGCGGCTGCGAGATCGAGCCCAGTGAGCGCACGCGCGCCGCCGGAGGCGCGCCCGCGCGCTCACGGTGTCCAGGGAGGGCCAGTTCAAAAGTGACAGTTCAAAAGTGACAAGTGAAATCTTCATCCACACTTGGTCACAAATAGTTTCTTCATAGATAGGGAATGGAGTACTGTTTGTGATACTTTTTTTATTTGCACTAACATACAATTTTTCAGGACAAGCTTTCAGGGTGTCCCCCCTTCTTCAAGGTCCAAGCAGTACTGATTCACAAACGTTTTAGCAGAATCTCTGTTGCAATTGCACTAATACGGCTACAATCACCTCAAGCATTCATGGATAGGGACACCACAGTAATCCACCACCATATATTTAATCAAATACACTTACCAGAATTTCTAGGAGAGGCAAACAAATAACTACAACCAGGGTTGCACCGATACCAATACTAGTATCGGTTCCAAGCATCTGCCCGAGTACTTGGGCAAAATGCTCCAATGCTTAACCCGATACTTGGGCAGTCAGGGGTGATTAGTGCGGCGCACGGGGGGGGGGGGGGGGGGGGGT
>BLSH010550810.1:221846-257647 GCA_018402905.1 Glandirana rugosa | reverse complement strand
GGTTAGTACTGTCAAGTAGGCTACCCCCCCCCCCCCCAAAAAAAAAAACATTGTAAAAAAAAGAATAAAAATAAATTGTAAAAAAACCCCAAAGAAAATAAAAATCAAAAACTACTGACACAGTCCACGCGTTATCAGTGCTGCATATTGGTGCCACTGTCACAATATAAAAAAAAAATATATCGGTAAGCGGTATCGGCGAGTACTTGAAAAAAGTATCGGTACTTGTATTGGGTCTTGAGAAAGTGGTATTGGAACAACACTAATGCCTGGTACACACAATGAGATTATCTGGCGAATGATCGTCCGATTTTCTTTGCATGCTAATCTCAGATCGAATCAGAAGAGTTTACTTTTGTCACAAAAATTCTCTCACGGCAGAATAAAAGAAGATAAAAAAAAAAAATAACGGAAACGATGTGATGTGTTATAGTGCATTTGTATTGCATTTTCGAACGACAGCTGTACTGGTTAAACAAAAATCGTACGATCGGGCACCGTGCGAGAAATTTTTTCTTCCATGTCCGATCATGTCCGGACTGAGAACATCGGATGAACTGTCATGATTGGCTCTCGAAAGCTCTGTACTAACGATCCAATTATAGTACGATCGCTTTAAAAGCGGTATTTTCCGTGCGATTTTCTGATCGCGTGTACAGGGCTAAACTACAACATTGAGTCTGGTGTCTACTAGAGAGCACACATACTGAAATTCTAAAGACTCCCATGAGGATGTAATCAGACCCAGAAGGTGCACACTATATCAGACGGGGACCATGGATACACAAGAAAACGTTGACTCTTACCTCTAGTAGAAAGAGTCAATTTGTTTTGGTAGGAGTATTTTATTAAATATATGGTGGTGGATCACTGTGGTGTCCCGATCTATGAAGAAACTATGTGACCAAGAGTAGATGAAGATTTCACTTATCACTTTTGGACTGTCACTTGTTTCTGCCCTTATTTATTTGAACTTATTGTATGTATATTATTTTTTGTGGTAATAATTGATTATTGGATTAGCGCTGCACTTTTTGATTTACATTTGTTGTACAATTTATATTGATTAGTGTGCCAGCTGCTTTCTTTACTTTCTCTGAGCACAGTTTCTTTATATGTATTAGACCCCTTTCACACCGGGGCGGTTTTCAGGCACTTTAGCGCTAGAAATAGCTTCTGCAAAGCACCTGAAAACCGCCTCCCTTTCATTCCAGTGCGTCTTTTCATACTGAGGCGGTGCGCTTGTGGGACATTTCCAAAGAGTCCTGCAACCATCTTTGGGGTGGGTTGAGAGCACTGTATTTAGCGCTCCCAAAACGCCCTGCCCATTGGAATGGAAGGGCAGCGCTTTCAAAGCGCCTTAAAAGTGCCACAAAAACGGGAAGTTGACCCGCTAGCGGCCGAAAATTGGCGCAAAAGCACGGCTAAAACGAGCGGCGTTTTAGTGCGAACGGACCGCCAGCTCGGTGTGAAAGGGGTCTACGGGGTAAAATTAGGAGAGATGTGCGTTCCACCAATATTTAAGCATTACAAATGTGTTCAATAAACACTACCAATCACCAGTGATAAAGGGGCTTGTTATTACGTTAACGAATTCCAGGTGCTGCAGAGCCTTGACCAGAAAGCAGTGGTGGGGGTCCAATCAAAATTTTGCTAGATGGCCTCCTGATTTGTATGTACTCCACTGCTTACATTGTTATAACAGCTTAATTTAATATGTCAATGTATACATATTTAATGTATAGCACCATCCAAGAAGAGTAGACAGAGGAAGCTAATAAAATAAAGGCCTCCCTTGTGACATTGCTTTTCTAAGCCTTCTCAAATGTTGGAGAGACAGGACTAATCAACTCCGCCTTGCCTCTGGGATGAGACATCAGAATAATTGTTACTAAAAGGTTTTTTGTGCAAATGGGTGCTTATTATGGACTCAACATGGCCAAACACTAGAAGAATTTTGTTTGATATTTTTAGTTTTAAGAATGTTTGTTTGATTTTCTAATCGTTAAAAAGTGTCAATCAAAATTTTTTTTAAAAATGCCATTATAAGCTATACAACATAGTGTGCATTCTCACTTGGCTACTAGAAAATTTGTTTTCTGTAAAATGCAAAAAACCTGGTTGATCCTGACTTTGTATGGCACTCCCTCCTTGTCTGTGTCCCCACTGCGGCTTGTGATTGCATAGCTCAGCCATTACCAAATCTATTATGTTTCCAGGTGCCTTCCCTGATGTTAGTTTCCTCTTTTTTCTCTTCTAAGCAGCCCATATGACGACATGTAGGTGTATACAGTGTAAAATGTCTCCTCCCTCCCTCCTCCTCCATTCTCATGTAAAAAAAAAAAGAAATATGTGTTTAAATTCACTAATACTGCCAAAATAGCTTGATTTTTCTATACATCACTCTTAAATATATATAATTTAAGTGGTTCTAAAGGCTCAAGGTTTTTTACCTTAAAAAACCTTCTGTGTGCATCACACAGGGATCAGTAGATCTCTGTCATGCCGCCTGACAGAGTGGGAAACCGCTGTGCTTACATTGGCGGTTCCCCGCTTTTCTTCTGTATCAGGCAATCGCCGGCCACACTAAGGGAGCATGCGGTGGCTGGCTAGCTGCTCCTGCTCGAATCGCCGTTTATAAACGGCGGTTTATGCTACGATGCCACAGTGCAGTAGTAAATGTACGCGAGCCGGTCGGGAATCGGTTAATGACCAGAGCATTTTTTTCGATACGGCACTGTGTCATTTTAATTGACAATTTTCCCACAAATAGAGCTTTCTTTTGGTGGTATTTGATCACCTCTGCGGTTTTTATTTTTTGCCCTATGAACAAAGAAAGAGCAAAATTTTGAAACAAAAACAATATTTTTTACTTTTTCCTATTATAAATATCCAAAAAAAAAACTAATTTCTTCATAAATTTAGGCCAATATATTCAAAATTTATTTGTTAAATAAAAAAAACGCAATAACCGTATATTGATTGGTTTGCGCAAATGTTATCGCGTCTACAAACTACGGTATAGATTTATGGACTTATTTATTTGTTTTTTTACTGGTAATGGCAACGCTCTGCAGTTTTTAGCAGGACTGCGACATTGCGGCGGACAAATCTGACCCCAAATCACACTTTTTGGGGACCAGTGCCATTATTACATAGATCGGTGCTATAAAAATGCAGTGATCAATGTAAAAATGACACTGGAAGGGAAGGTGTTAACACTACGGGACGATCAATGGGTTAAATGTGTTCCCTGGGTGTGTTCTAACTGAAGGGGGATGAGCTCACTGGGACAAGACAGAGATCGCCGTTTCCAATGACTGGGAGCAGCAGATCGTCATGTCCCCTGTCATAACGGGGATCCGCCTTGATTACATAGGCAGATCCCCGTTCTGCCTCTGTGTAGAACGATCACGGGTGCCGGCAGACATTGAGTCCGCAGATGGCGCGGGCATACTCCCGTGTTGTGCCCACAATCTCACATGCACAAACCGACGTACAGGTACATCGGTTCGCGCAGGGGAGCTGACCTGCTGCAGTCTATCTGCGTGAGCTGGTCGGCAAGTGGTTAAACAGACACTGTTAGAAGGCCACCATCAGTGTAGACGTGCACAGCTCTGTGCACTCCAGCCGGAGAAACACCAGGAAATCTCCTCCAGTTCCACACACACCAGCACGCCATTGGACTCTGATGACAGCTGCAGGCCGGCTACATCCATCCTCCATAGGCTTGAGGAACGAGGAAATCTGACACTACAGCACACGTTAGTATCTTACCATCATCCTGCAAGTGTTAACCCCCTGTGCGCCTGCACTGACCACCCTCTGCTGCACTTAGAGGCTTTCTCTGTGTTTTTATCCTTCAGGAACGAACTGCTCCACTCAGATGGAAGAATGTGTATCCACACTACATTAGATCCTATGCATATTTGATCTTCTACAGTGTAAATGTTTTTAACCGTGTGTGCACCAATAAATCCTTTACATATTACACTTAGAGGCGCCTTGTCTTCTACCCCTTATACCTCCAGATCTGCCCTAAGGACACCACTTGGCCACTAGCACCGCCATCCGAAAACCGGAGCGCCCTAACAACCTCTCTCATATACTGCTGATGAGAAAAGGTATTTACAAGTTTATATTTACTAAAATAATTGAATTCCTGTGTACTGTGGGACCTCTGATTTCAGTGTTCCGCGTGTAAGGCAAAGTGAACAAGTATTTAAATCTCCTAGCAAAGATATTTAATTGCCACGGTAGCCCTAGCCTTGCTGCCTTTTCTCTGCTAACACAAAATCCTCACATGCTGGCTATGACAACTCAGTGCTTCCTGCCATCAGAGAATTTCACCTACAGTAGAAATAAATATATATAATTTTTTATATAGATATTTGACGAGTTGCAACAGTTACTGCCGTAAACAGTAAAACATGTCACTAATATACTAAAAAATGCCTTAAAGGCAGATTACAGCATTTAGTTAAAACAAGCGTTTGCAAAGGTTTAAACCACTCCAAGACCTGAACAAAGATGTTTTACATTTATCCATCAGGGCAGCACACAGCCGAGGATGTTGCACAATTAAAAAAAACAAAGGATTAGGAGCACTAATGGAATGATTCTCTTCACTGCTGAACATGATTCCCATTAGTCACTGTTCATCAGGTCAAAGAGATGATTAAAATAGCTAGAACAGCTTTGCAGCTAAACCAAAAGACCCAAAACAAAAAAGTTAGGATTTAGAAAACATACAGAAATATATTGTATTATCAAATGGAAAACATAAATGCTATACACAGGGTAAAACATACGTTATAAAGGGTACAAACTTACAGGACCACCAATTATTGGCTGCTTTAATAATATGTATGAACAGTCTGAATATTAACAGCAGTAATAATTATAAACAAATTCTTAAAATGGTACATAATAATCTGTCATATAAAAAAATAAACTGCTGGAGGTATACATATTGGGAGTTATTTACTAAAACTGGAGAGTGCAAAATCTGGTGCAGCTCTGCATAGAAACCAATCAGCTTCCAGGTTTTTTTTTTTCTCAAAGCTTAAAGTGTCATTAAACCCACATCATTAAAAACAATCAAAAAATGTTTTATAACACGCTGTTCATACTAACTCAGTCACTATGGGATTCATTTTCTGTACTATGCAAAAAAAAAAAAAAACCTGGTTGATCCTGCTGTTCTCTATCTCCTTATCAGTCCATGCTCCTTACTACAGCTGGGGATTTTACAGAGCAATGTTGGCAGCTAGTGCACATGCTCAGGTTTTCAGTGTATTTTCTACCCTGACCATATCCTGGTAATCTAATCTGAGCAGCCCATGTGACTATAGAGTCACACATGTGGGCTAGGGTTGCCAACTCATCCCTTTAATCCAGGACACATATTAATTACACAGGTTCTGTGGCTGATTAAGGTGGTAATTACACTCACTTGGTACCTCATCTGCATTAAATTAGCCTCAGAACCTGTGTAATTCATGTGTCCTGGATTAAAGGGATGATGTGGCAACCCTGATGTGGTGTATATACAGTGGTAAATGGCAGTCCATGCCTTCCCTCCTCCTACATGCCAACTAACCAGCTAAACACAATGGGGGTGGGATATTACGTCTTTATTGATGGAGGCTTCACCTCCCTAGCATTCCAAGACACAGGCTGGAGTGGTGTGACACAGCCTGTGACTGGCAGAAAGAAATTCATCCACACCATGTTATTGCCAAAAAATAATAAAGATTTAATTTCCAATATATTTTTCTATGACAATTTAAAACAGTTTATTGATAGGATTTATTTTATACTCTGTATCCCAAAGGCTGTTTTTTTTTTATTTTGAACATGTGACCAGCAGCAGAGGACTAGATGCTCCTCCTGCCACTGTTTCCCTACAGACAGACTGAGGAAGAGCTGGGTCATGTGATAGCTGTATATTGAATAGGGGAGAAGAAAAAAAAAAAAAAAAAAAGGTAGTTCGATTTTTTTTTTCTGTATTAAAATTACAGTGCCATCATTCATATACAAACAAAGAGGAGGGATAATGTAGATTTAACAGTGTTTAGTATAACTTTAATTGAACAAGATAAAGTTAGAAGCGGATTGGTTACCATACACAACTGTACCAGATTTAGCTATCTCCAGTTTTAGTAAATCAACCCCAATGGGTATTAGGAGGCACCTACATATACCCACAGAAGCCTCTCAAACCATCCTGTCACTGCTAAATGCTGGGCTTTTCTGAAAGGCAAAGTTCCAACACTTCACCATAGTGCTGAAGGTTGCCCATCCCTTCCTGCTTCTTGCACATGGCCAATGATGCTGTGCACCATAGTGATGGGCCAGTAGCCATACACAGGGTGCTTGGGCTTAGAGCAAACACATTACCCAGAAGATTTGGAGCTTTGCCTGTCAAAACCAGCCAGCATTCAGCACTGACAGGGCATTTGTTAGGCTACTAAAGTATTTGCAAACTAGATGCCTACACTTATTTATTTAGATCACAGGAGTCCTAAAGCGAAACCTATCTTAGCATTTGGAAACTGCTTGAAACTGTTCCTTGTTCTACAGAGCTAGCATAACTTAATTTAGTTTTTCCAGAGTACCCTGGGAGCCCCCAAAACTGAGGCACATGTTTATACATATAGCAACCACAGTGGCATGGTCATATGCTGGTACGCGCCCTAGCGGCTAGGTTTGCAGGGTTTTGGAATTCCCAGGGTGCTCTGGAAATAAATTCAGACAGATCGAAGTGCCTGCACATTCAATTTTTTATTTTATAGAGCGGGAAAGAATTACAATTTCTGGCAGATTTGATTTCTGTTTGTGACCTTATTGAGGAGCCTTTCCCCTCAATTTCCTAGTCCTATGACACTTGTACAAGTCATTTTGGGGAGTGGCTGTCTTCTAGGATAGGAAGGCAGCAATATAAATGGTCAGAAATTCTAATCTTAACACACTGTACCAAAAACGGTGTTTCTGTCTGTATTCAGGTTGTAGAAATTTTCAATTCTGTCCTGTCTTGTAGGAAGCCCTCGCTATAGGAAGACAGATGGCAGAAAAACCTGGCAGAGGCTCTTTCCGTCCCCACTCTATCCAAAACTAAATAACCTTGTTGCTAGACTGGGGCTCCAAAGAGGTTGTAAACCTCCATGAAGAGACAAAAAAAAACCTGCAACACAATGGCATAATGAGCTAGTATGCCTCACATACTAGCTCATTATAAAATACTTACCTTAGAATGAAGCCCAGCAGCACCCGCATGCCACTGACTCGGCCGACATCTTCCCCAGTGTTTCTTCTGGGTTTGCGGGCTCCAGCGCTGCGATCGGCCGGAGCCAGGATGATATCCCTCCCACGTGCATGGTCAAGGCACAGGATGACGTAATTGGCGCAGTATACAGTAAATATCTCCTAAACAATGCAAATTTAGGAGATTTATACAGTACCTATAGGTAAGCCTTATTATAGGCTTACCTATAGGTACAAACAAACAAGGGGAGTTTACTTACTCGGGCACCGTTCCTTGAGCAGGGCAACGGGTCGGGTGGACTCGATGTCCGCCGGCGACCCACGATCGCCTTTTGTACAGAGCCAGGACGGCGAACCACCGATGTAAACACGACAGTTCCCCATTCTGACAGGCGGCATGTCAGATCTACTGATCCCTGTACTCAGGATCAATTAGATCTCTTATGCCCCTGCCAGCCCAGCTCCCATACAGTTAGAACACGCCTCCATTAGAACACACCCCCGGGAACACAGCCCCTTCCCTGCCCCCTTAGCGTTAACCCCTTCCCTGCCAATGACATGTATACAGTACTCAGTGGATATTTAAATTTCTGATCAATGTATGTCATTGGTCCCAAAAAAAAAGTGTCAAAAATGTTCGACATGTCCACCACAATATCGCAGTCCCAATAAAAAATCGCAGATTTCCGCCATTACTAGTAAAAAAAAAAAAAACCCCAGAAATGAATTCTCATGGTTTGTAAACGGAGCAACTTTTTCGCAAACCAAACGCCGTTTGCAATTTTTTTTATACCAAAAATATGAGGAAGAATATAAAACGGCCAAGATAGATGAATACATTTTTAAAAAATTTTTTTGGATATTAGCAAAAAAAAAAAATAGTGTTTTTTTTTTTTTTTGCAAAATTGTCGCTCTTCTTTTGTTTATAGCGGTGATAAGAAATGACGCAGAGGTTTTCAAATACCACCAAAAAAAGCTCTATTTATGGGGGAAAAAAAGGACGCAAATATAGTTTGGGTACAACGTTGCATGAACGCGCAATTGTTAGTTAAAGCGACGCAGTGCCAAATTGAAAAAAGTGCTCTGGTCCTAACATGGGAAATCCTTCCGGTCCGTCAGTTGTCAAGAGTATACGCATAAATGCACATTCACAAAAGGATTACTTGCTGTTTACTTTTTATTTTAGAGACTTTTCAGGGTTTGAAAAATCCTGTGGCATTCTCATAATTGACATCTTGCTACTTTAACATGCCGCGTTTAGCTGGGTTCGTGAGCCCACAACGTTTACACGCTGTTACAAGTATTTGGAGTTTCAAATGCCCGTGAACTACCGTCCTGAGAGCAAATTTTTGCTTTCAAAAAATGCTTCTAACCTCAACTGCTTCTAACCTACTATAAACGACTGTGTATACATGTACCCATAAGATAATATTGAGGAGAGTTCAGGGGCTGCTGAAAAAAATGACCAAATGCTCCCAAATGTCCGTTTACCAGCTTTAGTGTGCATGAGGCCTAAGGCAGGCTGGCAGTTAAAGAGGAACTGCAGTCTGCTCACAAAATTTGTAATAAAAACATATTTGCCATTCTGAAGCTTCCCTCCAACCACTTTGCATATTATTTTTTATATACTGTGATTCTGTACTTGCCAAATATGCTGCTGAAATCTCCCTCCACTAAGTCTGGCTGCATCCATTTTAACTGTGGGCAGCTGAAGCTGGTTCACTTCCTGGATTTACACAGACACACAGAGGTACACCTTCAGCTCTGCAGCTTTCATTGGCCCTTTTATGACCAATCCCCCCCACCCTTCCTGGCAAACTCTCACGAGAGTGAGAGAGAGAGAGAGCTGTGCATGTCATAAGCCTAAGCTAATGAGCAGACAACAAACAGGAAGTGGGCTGTATAAGGTATTTACTGGCAGAAAAAATGTTCTACTATCCAAAGTTAAAACAAGGGCAGAAGATTTAATAGATGGAAAGTTGAAAAAAATGACTGAAGGTCCGCTTTAACCTCTTCACGTCCGAATGACGGCTACAGTGCGGGCCTTAATTGTTGGGAGGCTGTCAATAGACGTCATCCTGTGCACGAGCTGCATGCGTGCCCCCTGCGGGGCACACACGGTTCGCTCTGTGATCACCGAGCCAATGAGGGTTCCGGCCCCTTACCACGTGATCAGCTGATCATGTGATGTAAACAAAACAAAAAAATGTGGTATGCAGCTTTTTTTTTCTCCTCACGCTGACGAAAAAAGAAGCAGATCACCGGATTCAGACAGAGGGACATCGATCCTGCACACGCAGAGGCACTGCTGCTATGCAGTGCCACCTACAGGTGCACATCAATGCCACCTACCAGTGCAACCTATTGCTGCCCACCAGTGCCACCTATCAATGCCCATCAGGTGCTACCAACCAGTGCCTCATCAGTGCCACCCATCAGCGCCCTTCAGTGCCACCCATCAGCGCCCTTCAGTGCCACCCATCAGCGCCCTTCAGTGCCACCCATCAGTGCCCACCTATTAATGCGCATCAGTGCAGCCGATCAGTGGCCATCAGTACCCATCAGTGCACATCAATGAAGGAGAAATGTTAACGGTTTTCAAAATTTTATAACAAACTATGAAACGGTTTTTTTTTTTTCAAAATTTTCAGTCTTTATTTTTTTTTAGCAAAAAATAAAAAACCCAGCAGTGATTAAATACCACCAAAAGAAAGATCTAATTGTGTGATAAAAATTTAATTTGGGTGTCGCATGACCGCGCAATTGTCATTCTAAGAGTGAGCGCTGAAAGCTGAAAATTGACCTGGGCAGGAGGGAGGGGGGGTGGTTTAAGTGCCCAGGAAGTAAGTGGCTGTGGTAAAATGGAACTGAAGGCAAAAAAATGAAAAACTGCGAATAGGCTCTTTATTGCGCATGAGACATGCAATGCCTCTTCAGCCGTAAAATACACTTACCTGTCTGTTCTCTATCCCCACTACAGCAAATCAAAATGGCCGAAAACTGGCACCAGAAGAATAACTCGGAGAAGATGCCGACCCTGGAAAGGGATCTTATGGGCTTTTGACCATTGAAATCTAGGTTGTCCCTTTAGTTCAACTTTAAACCTACTGATAATGGTTTCCCAAAACAGTTACATTCACAGCACACTGTTACAGTTATTAGCGTGCTTATGTTAGCTCTCAACTGAACTGTCAATCTATCAAATGACTGGTGTCATTGCTAAACAAATGTGCAGCACCATGACAACTGCAGATCAAACAGAGGCCAAGATGGCAGCTTCTTTGGCTGTAAAGGATTGGATGGTTTTGTTCCACTTTAAAATGACAAGTAGATTTGTAGCGGCAAACAATGAAACCTGCTCAGGATTATATACTGCATATAGTAAGCCATGAATGGCGGAGTGTATTTTAAGACAATGCTTCTAGTGCTTCCCCAGAAAAAGAAATTGTCGCTTCTCTGTGCGAGATTGAACTGAACAATCTAAGGTAAGAAACAGTCAAAGCCTTTGACAGAAGCAAAGGCAAATAGAGATTCAACACCTGTAAGGCTCGGTTCACACATAGACGAACCGACTTCGGCGCGACTTTGCTAGGCGATTCATACGTGCGGGTGTATGAAAAAAGATTTAAAAAACGTTGGGCCCGATGTCAGGGAAAAATACGCGTTTTTTTTTGGCATTTTGCATCAGCGTTAATGAGCGTTGGCGTCAATAGGCGCTTCTTTTTAATAAAAACAGTCCTCTGCTATTTTTTAACCTGAAAACGCCGGTGTCCAAAATGCTGGTTAACGTCGGTACGGCGTTAGTGAGCGTTTTGCCGGCTTAGCGTCAAAAACGCCAAAACACTACAGCCTCAGAGCGTGCTGGTCCCGTGTTCTATTTACAGCTCACTAACGCCGACGCCCTCTACAGCTCAAAAATGTCAGTGTTTTTATGGGGCCACTGAATAACATGGAGAGCTGCAAAAAACGCCTGTGTGTATGAGGCCTAAACGCGACTTCAGCACGACTTCAGGTGACTTACAACGCGACTCCATGCCAGACGTCTTTGCCTGTGGCCAATCAGAGAAGGCAGGGAGGGGGTTGCTTTCAAAAATTCAGCCCAGTTCACCTCACATATACCACACTGGCATGTGCTGTCTGGCAGAAGGCATGCCTCGTCTGGTGGCCACCCTCCCTGGTCCTTGGGGGGGGGGGGGGAAGCTATTCCGCCTCAACCCCAGGCCGGGCGTTTGTCCGCGGCCCCTGCCTCATCCACCTCTCGACAGGGCGGCATCGGTCAGTCGGTATGCACTAGACACAGATATAGATGGTTGATGTTTATAGGTCCCTCCTTGGAGGACCATTCATCTAATCAATTGTTATTTTATCTATTTTTCAGTACCATTGCTTTACCCCTGATGAGTGGCTATAATGCCACGAAATGCGTAGGGTTTACTATTCAATATATTTTGTCAAGATGGACCTTCTGAAACCATTGGTTACTATACCTGACCCACCTGTCTGCATATGCTATTGCCAATACCCATTGATTGTTGTTTTTTTCTATATATGTCTCCAATTTATGTAAAGATACCCAATGTACCAATTTACATGCATGGGTACTTTTTGGATGTACAAATAAATATTCAGGATACTTATATGAATGCTGTGACGTGCTGAATACTTATTGTATCTGATTATGTGTTTGTTTATACGACATGACTAAACACCAATGTATGGACTTCATGCTCACAGGCCATGTAGATACTCTTTTCAGTGACACGCCTCACTCAAAGCCCCACTTTCTTGCCTTTGGGCCTTTTTTTGCTACTTGTCAATGACAGGGGTGGAGGCCTGCCACTGTGGGTCGCCATGCCACACACATTTGTGTATAACTGCTTTCAAAAATTCTTTACTTTTAAATGTAAAGTTGCTTCAAAGTCGCTTCTATATAGATGGGGGATACGATTTGGAGGCGACTTCCACTGAATTCTATGGGCACAAGTCGGATAGAAGTCGCCTTGAAGTCGTACAGGAACCTTTTCTGAAGTTGCAGCGACTTCAGTAGTGTATATTAAGACGGCTCCCATTCCTCTCAATGGGATTAAGGATGTCAAGCGACTTGAGGCGACAAGTCGAATCACAAGTCACATATGTGTGAACCGAGCCTAAGAGGTTTTTTGGCATAAGAGACATGCAAAGTCTTTTTTGTCAAAAACCTTCTTCCTCTTTAGCCTAGAATTTATTTATTTTCTGTGTAAACTGCATGTACAATGTACACTCCTGGCTTGTACAAGAGACCAAGAATTAAGCTGGGTGCTAGGAACAATGCAGCTCCTGTGCAGGTTTGCCTCATGGCTGCAGATAATCAACGTAGAAATGGGAAGAACTGGTGAAGATGGCTGATAGAGCAATGATTGAAATCCTGGATTGAACAGCATGGGGAGGAGGGCACTCTTGTAGTAAATGTGCAAATATGCTGTGAATAGCCAATACACACATTAGAAATTTAAATACAAAAATATAAAAAAATCTTACCTTATTTTGCTTTGTAAGCCACCTTCGGCATCTGAAAAATCAGAATCACTGCTATTCAGTTTTTTAAATCTTAAAGACGGTGAGTATGGTGGATCCTTTCCAGTAATTTTCATTGGTGATTTCTGAGGAGTTAAGTAGGGATTGTACATTGCATCTGCTGCACTTAGTTTCAATCCGTCAACAGCAGCAGTGAGTCCATCTCCAGAATCACTTTCTGTTCCATCCTTCTTCTCATTCTCCTGTTGGCCTTTTTTTTGTTTAGCCCTGAATTTCTTCTTTTTGTTCTGCATGTAAGAACAATAAATAAATAAATAAATAAAACCAAATACAGGTTTATGGGTTTTGTGATATGGTGCCATTCGCTGTTGTATTCTCCTGTAAGCCCAGGGTGGTTTGAGGAGGCACCTTCAGGTGGCTTGGACACTCTGGGTCCATTAATGATGCTGGGCGTCATTTCAACCAGAAAAAGGAATGGTGCTGAATCACAAAGCGGTGAGTTTACAGGGTACAGTGCCATGATAGGGCAACTACTGCAGTGGGAGCTGTTTTTTTAAGTTCTGCATGGCAAAGAATTAAAATAAATGAAGCTAGACTTTCAACTCACTTTATGATTAACAACCATTACTATCAAAAAGTTCCACTGGACCTGCCACAAGTCATCTCAGTGGTCTGTGGTGCCACAGACTCAGACAGTCAGAAGATGGACAAGTTAAACAGATATAAATTGAAAATAAACATGATGCACTGACCTTGTGCTTTTATCATATGTTACATAGAACATGAAATTACATGTAAATCAGCAGAATGATGCTCGACTCCTGGAAAAACAAGCCTTGGGATATCCACTGAATAATTCACAACCATCATTAGCCTGTTATCACATCAGGGATCTCAAAAACTACGGCCCTCCAGCTGTTGCACTACACACCCCATTAATGCACTGTAAAACGCTGACATTCACAGACATGACTAGGCATGATGGGAATTGTAGTTTCTGAACTGGAGGGCCACAGTTTCGAGACCCCTGCCCTAGATCATGGGTGCTCAACCTGCGGCCTCCAGCTGTTGTTACAAGTCCCATGAGGCAGTGCAAGCCACGGACAGTTACAAGCATTAATCCCAAAGCAAGACGCATCACGGGACTTGTAGTCCTGCAACAGGTGGAGGACCAAAGGTTGAGCACCCATGCCGTAGATGCTGCCACATTTAAAAGCCTCTGCTCTTTCCTCCACAACTGACATATACACACAGACACACACAAACATATATATATATATATATATATATATATATATATATATATATAACGCAATCTGCGGGTGCCAGGCAATCGATGTCCCATCATCAGGCAGAGACTCAGAATGGAGCTCTGCTTATATGCTTATTAACCACCTCCCACCTGGCCACTGTACATATACAGCCGGGTGGGCGCCTCACTGTCCTGAATCACAGGACCCGGCTGAGCGGGGATTGGGATATGGGCGCTGTGATTGGCACTCCCGATCACGACAGCCGTGTCCAATCACAGCCGTCACAATGTAAAACAGAGACACTCTTGGAGACTTCCTCAAAACACAACTGTGAGTGTATACTATTTAATAATACCACTGCCAGCATTACTTTCACATTGAGTTCTCTCTCTTACTATATGTGGACCTCCATGGGTATGTGGGGCTGACCTGAGGGGTTCCCCTCCCTTCTGTTTGACGGAGAAAGACTGGAGCAAGCAGTCTTACGGAGGTGCTGTCTCATTGTCCTCCATTACAGACCTACACTCCCACCTGGAGAGTTAGGAAGCATACCTGTGAGATTTGATTTTTGATTATATTTTTTTGCATATTCTTGCACATTTGCACCGTTTGCACACCCGGTTTCACTTGGTTCCACGTGAAGGATTTTGAATATATAATTTAAATATAAGTGACACAACATCAGTAGTTTTAATTTATTTATTTACTCTGAGCACGTTTTTACTTGAGCACGTTTTTAAAGTAAAATCCCTGCTATTTAAAGACACATATCCAGACCACAACACAAGGGCATAGCAGCAATATTTATTGATCCCACCCGGCAAACAACAAGATCCCTTGTGGAAACACATAAGTATAGACAGCGCCACACTCACTTTTGTTACTTTCTCCACACGTGTCTCTGTGACAGTTGTCTCCCCGCCGTATGTATGAGGATGATTTTATACAGAGAGCTGTCACAGATTCCACCTCAAATAGTACACCAAGCACCACTGATACCCCTGTACCCATACACGTCAGTGTCCCCAGAAAACGTCTGTACCAGTCCTCAAAAAATCTGCCTGTCACCCATAACATCTGTCACAGTGCACAAAACATCTACCTGTCCTCCATCACATCTGTATGTCATCAATCACATCTGTCACAGTGCACAAAACATCTGTCTGTGCCCCATCACCGCCAACACCAAATAAACCCTGCTTTGGGTTATTTTTATCAAAGAAATGTAGCAGTATCATTTTTGGTCAAAATTTATGAAGAGAAATTACTTATCTACAAAAATTTTTTAACAGAAACTAAGAAAAATGCATTTTTTTAAAAAAAATTCAGTCTTTTTTCATTTGTAGCATAAAAAAAAATAAAAATCCCAGTAGTGATTAAATACCACCAAAAGAAAGCTCTATTTGTGTGAAAAAAAATGATAAAAATTTTATTTGGGTACAGTGTTGCATGACTGCGCAATTTTCAGTCAAAGTGCGACAGCGCTGAAAGCTGAAAATTGGTCTGGGAAGGAAGGGTATGAAAGTGCTCAGGATTGAAGTGGTTAAACAAGGCAGAGTTCAGTTCTGACAGGGGGTAAAATCGATCGCTTCCCCTAGTAAAAGCAGCACACATTTTAATGACAAAATACTGGATAGGCACAGTTAACCCTTTGATCACCCCTTCCCAGCCAGTGTCATTCGTACAGGAACAGTGCATATTTTTAGCACAGATCACTGTATTAGTGTCACTGGTTTCCGCAAAGTGTCAGATTGACCGCCGCAATATCGCAGTTCCGCTATAAGTCCCTGATCATCGCCATTAAAGTTTGAAGACGCTATAATGTTCGCATAAACCAATCTATATATGCTTATAGGGTTTTTTTTACCATAAATATGTAGCAAAATACATATGGCCTAAATTTAAGAAGACAATTCATTTTTTTTTAATTTTTACTGCATAGGTTTTATAGCAGAAAGTAAAAAAAAATAGGATTTTTGACTCACCGTTTAATCCTTTTCTCATAGTTCATTGACAGAGGCAGCATCTCTTCATTATGCCTGGGGTTATGCACCTTTCACTAGGAGTGGACTAGGCAGAACTTCAGTTCAGCTAAAAGCAGACACAGCCCCTCCCAGGGGGCGGTCCTCCCTGGTATAACCCCCCCAACGGCCAGCTCAGCCTTCAGTCCGTAACAAGCAGTGCAAGCTCGAACCAACAAAAAAAGGGGTGGGGTGCTGCATCCGTCAATGAACGATGAGAAAAGGATTTTACGGTGAGTCAAAAATCCTATTTTCTCTTTCGTTCATTGACAGATGCAGCATCTCTTCATTACGCCTGGGGATGTCCCAAAGCAGTGTCAAAAGAGGGGTGGGTAATGCAAAAACAAAACTTCACCCAACGGGGAATTCTCCATAAGAATCTGGAGGAACCTCACACAGTGGCCTGTAAAACCTTGCGGCTGAAAGCAGCATCCGAGGATGCTGACAAATCAACTTTGTAAAACTTAGTAAAGGTGTCCACTGAGGACCATGTAGACGCTCTGCACACTTGAGAAACCGACGCTTGAGGTCGGAAAGCCCAGAAAGTGCTAATCGCCCTGGTAGAGTGAGCTGTGACCGGAAAGGGGGGCTCGAGACCCCGCAAGTCATATGCACGGGTCACTGTCAGTCGAATCCATAGAGAAATGGTGGCCAAAGAGGCCGCCAAGCCCTTGCGTGGTCCATCCACCACGACAAAAAGCACATCCGACCTCCGAAAAGAGGCCGTGGTCGCCAGGTACACCCGCAAAGCCCTAACCACATCCAAGGAGTGCAAGGCAATCTCCTTAGGATGGGACGGGGGCGGACATAGCGAATGAAGGACAATGTCCTCGTTAATGTGAAAAGAAGATACCACCTTCGGCAAGAAGGAAGGTGACAGGCGTAAAACCGCCTTATCCTTGTGTAGGACCAAATACGGAGACCTACACAGAGCTGCCAACTCGGACACTCGTCTGGCAGAAGTGATGGCTACCAGAAAAGCCACCTTCTGCGAAAGCAGTTCTAAGGAAATTTCCCTGATATTTTCAAAGGGAGGCTTCTGAACCCCCGAAAGGACCAGATTGAGGTCCCAAGGAGCCAAAGGCGTACGCACCTGGGGAGCGACATGTCGGACCCCCTGAATAAAGGTGCGGAACAACAAATGCGTCGCCAAAGGACGCTGAATATAGATGGCCAAGGCAGACACCTGGCTCTTGATAGTGCTCAACGCCATTTTACGGTCCAGGCCCTGCTGCAGAAAGGCTAGCAGCCTAAACACCGAAAAGGAACGGGGGTTCCACCGAACCCCTTCGCACCAGGCGATATACGACTTCCAGGTGCTAGGGTATATCTTCTTAGAAGTGCACTTACGTGCCTTGAGCATGGTGGGAATCACCGAAGCGGAGACCCCTCGATCTCTCAAGACCTGTCAAAGCCAGAGAGGGTAAAGCAGGGTGCAAGATGGGGCCCTGGGACATAATTCCTCGTGAAGCGGGAGACGCCAGGGAACATCGACCACCATCCGCACCACGTCGGCGTACCACGGACGCCAAGGCCAATACGGAGCCACCAGAATGGTTGGAATTCCCTCCACCTCTATCCTGCGCAACAGATGCGGAATCAGCTTGAGGGGGGGGGAAAAAGCACAAATGAGCAGATACTGGCTCCACGGAGCTACAAGGGCGTCCGCCAGCGGATCCCTTGCTCTGCTCACGAAGGTCTGAACCTTCCGATTGAGCCGGGATGCCAGCAGATCCACGTCTGAAGTTCCCCATTTTTGGCAAAGTTGTCGGAATACACCCGGATGCAGGGACCATTCTCCCTGATCCAACCTCTGTTGGCGGAGGTAATCCGCTTGCCAATTTTCTATGCCCGGAATGTACAGGCCGGAGAGAGCCGGCACATGAAGCTCTGCCCACCGCAGAATGTGAGCCGCCTCTAATGCTGCCACCGAGCTTCTCGTTCTGCCCTGATGGTTCACATATGCCACGGCCGTGGCATTGTCCGACAGGACTCGGACAGAGCGCCCTTGCAGCCTTGCCGACCAATGGGAGAGGCAATGCCTGATGGCCCGAAGTTCCAGCACATTGATCTGGAGCCGACTTTCCTCCCGAGACCAACGACCCTAGGTTGACAACAACCCCAGGACTCCCTCCTCCCCCCTCCCCCCCCCCCAGCCGCTTAGACTGGCATCTGTGGTCACTATGGACCACATCAAGGGGAGGAATGACTTCCCTTCCTTCAGGGCCGAGTCCCTTAACCACCAAATTAGAGAGGACCTGGCCTCGCGGTCCAGCTTGACCAGGCGATCCAGGATAGAGGAGATTTGTCCCTCCGCAGGAGAATCAAGCGCTGCAGGGACCGGGTATGACTCTGGGCATACAGAACTGCCTCGAAGGTGGACACCATGAGCCCCAGGACCTGCATGCAAAACCTCAGAGAGGGCCATTTCTCTGAAAGAAGAGAACCCACTGCCTGCTGCAGCGTCTGCAGTTTTCCTGAAGGGAGAAAAACCTTTTGCCCTGACCGAGTCCAAGGTCAAACCCAGGTACTCCAGGTGGTGTGACGGAGTCAACAACTACTTCGGCCGATTGATCACCATCCGAACTCCTGCAGGGTGTGCAGTATGATGGCTATGTTGTCCCTCAGAGCTGAGGCCGACTGCCCGCAGAAGCAGGTCATCCAGATATGCCAGAACTGCAATGCCCCTCTGCCGCAATAAAGCCAACACCGGTGCCAGGAGCTTGGTGAAAACCAGGGGGCCGAGGCCAGGCCGAACGGCAAGGCCACAAACTGGTAGGGTTGATCGCCCATTGTGAAACGTAGAAAACGTTGGTGCGAGACACAGATGGGGACATGCAGATACGCATCCTTGATAACCAAGGGTGCAAGCGAGTCCCCCTGGCGAAGGGCCACTACCACCGAGCGGACTAACTCCATCCTGAATTTCCGCATCCGAACATAAATGTTGAGCGCCTTCAGATCCAGGACGGGCCTGACCCCATCCTTCTTTGGGAACATAAATAGGTTGGAGTAAAAACCATGGAAGCGTTCCGTGGCCAGCACCGGCACAACCACCCCTTTGTAGAGCAGATCCTGCATGGCCCCCATCAGGGCCAACCGTCGCCCTGGGGGAAGCCTCAGATTGGAGGCAAAGAACCTGTCTGGAGGCATGGTACGGAATTCTATTTTGTACCCTGCGGAGACCACCTCACACACCCAGGAATCTGAAATGCGAGAGGTCCACTGTTCCGCAAACTCCAGCAGGTGACCACCCCACCCGAGCGACGGGTGGGGGCAACCCATCATGCGGAGGAGGGCTTCTTCTCCGACTTCTCTTGCTTATGCTGCCATGGTCGCTTCTGACCTCCTGCAGCCGCCTTGGAGGGCTTAGCAACCTTGCCGAACGGGGGGCACGAAAAAACTTTTTCTGAGCAGAAAATGAGGGGCCCAACCTGCGACGAGGTTCCTTACCCCTCTTAGGCTCGGGGAGAAAGGTACTCTTCCCACCTGTGAGATCCTTGATGATCTCATCCAGAGAAGCTCCAAAGAGGCGCCCTCCCTGAAAGGGCAAGTCAGTAAGCGCCTTTTTCGACGCCTGGTCCCCAGACCAGCACTTCAACCAGAGTACACGCCTGATCACTACTGCGAAGGCGGACAGTTTTGACAGTATGGGAGCTATGTCCAGGGCCGCATCACAGAGATACCCGAGCCCCTGGATGAGCTGTTCAGCCAGCTCCACGATTTCAGGCGGGACATGTGCCTCACTCAAATCACGATGAAACACCACAGCCTATTCCGTCAGAGCTTGTGCCACAAGCGCCGACCCAGTCAAGACAAACATGGCCTTGGCAACTGCCTTGGCCCTCCTGTCAGCCGGATCCTTAAAAGACGGCATGCCCTCCATCGGAATAGTGGTCGCCCTGCTCAGGCGGGACACAGGGGGGGGGGGGGGGGTCTACCTTGGGGGTGACCCATTTCTGGGCCATACTGTCCTCAAAAAGATAACGTAGAGCAAACCCTCTTTGTAGAGGCAGAGAACTCTGCGGCCACTGCCATTCTTTGTACACAAACTGATCAAAGAAAGGTACATAAGGGAACACCTTGGGGGTGCGAGCTGGCTTATGCGACCCAAAGACCACAGTCGTCTCTTGCGAGTCACCCGCTGTCCCCAGCTTTAGCGTCTCACAAACAGCTGAGATTAAGGAGCCCACCAAAGCCTTTTCATGTGCAACCGTGTGTCCTGAAAAGTTCTTCTCCCCATCAGAGGAATCCAGGAGCTCCCCATCTGACAACTCAAGGGGGGTCCCCGTTCTGGTGGACCCCCCCTCAAAGTCCGAATACCCCCCAGATGAAGGAGAAGGAAGAGGTGGCTGTCTCTTGTCTGCTCTGCGGTCACGGCCCAACTCTGCCCGGGAAATAAAGGACTCCAGGACCTGAGTCAGTGTAGCTAGAGAGACCACAGGACCCAGCATACCCTCAGCCCCAGCGGAGGTCCCCGCCACAGAAGTGCTGGCTTCAGCCACCATTGCGTTTTCCACACCGGACACCCAAGAGGGGTCTAAGCACCGGCGGTAGGCGCCCCCCCCCACCCCAGGCACACCGGACAGGGACCCCTGCAGTTACACCCAGGAGGACCGACCGTAGCCCGCACCCTGCCCCAGGGGAAGCGCTGCTCAAGCTGCTGAGTCTGCCTCACCAACCGCACAATAGTGTTGCTACTGCTAATGCCGTCCCAGCGTCTTCACATGTCTCTGTAGACCAGGAAGGGCCAAAAACAAGCGGGCGACTCCCGCAAAATGGCGGCCGTATGACAACATGCGGCCGGCTCCAAAAAAATGGCGGCCGGGCCAAAGAAAAATGGCGCCGACCACCGCAGCGGCGGCGGGGGGGGGGGGATGGAATAGGAAGACCCTCCAGAGCCCCCCAGCGGCAAAACCGGCCCCCAAAAGAGGGCCTGGGAAAAGGGAAAAAAACACAAAAAAAAAAACTTTTTTTTTTCTCCCTGCAGCGCATCAGGGTGAAGGATGGGGGGATAGGGATGGAGGAGGGAGCACCGCCAGACAACCCAGGTAATGGGGGGAAACCTGCCAGCCCCTCCGCGCCCTGGCCAGGGACAGGGGGGGTACTTACCCATCCAGACGGGCGGAGCGGGTAACCCACGAGACAGACCTGCCTCCCTGTCTATTCCTACAGGGGGAGGTGCCGGCTGAGCGACACCCGTGACGCGGACATGAATGCCGCGTGTGCTGGTGGGACATTTAACCTGCAGGCCGCCCCGCACGGAACGGGGCCTGACACAGCCGACCTAGCGCGTAGGTCGGCTCGGTCCATTGGCCGAGCTGGGGAGACTCCCTGGATCTATATTATCTAGCCTGTCACCCAGCCGGCTGCTTGATTGCAGTCTTCATCAGAAGAAAAGAAAACTGTGGACCCACGGGTCCCAGCATGGGGCCCGGTCCTACTCCTTGCACTAGGCAGAGAAAGACTGAAGGCTGAGCTGGCCGGTGGGGGGGGGGGGGTTATACCAGGGAGGACCGCCCTCTGGGAGGGGCTGTGTCTGCTTTTAGCTGAACTGAAGTTCTGCCTAGTCCACTCCTAGTGAAAGGTGCATAACCCCAGGTGTAATGAAGAGATGCTGCATCCGTCAATGAACGAAAGAGAAATATAATTTTTCAAAATTTTCAAAATATAGCACAAAAAATAAAAAACACAGTGGTGATCAAATACCACCAAAATAACGCTATATATGTGGGGAAAAATGGCATAAACATTTTATTTGGGTACAGTGCTGCATGACTGCATAATTGACAGGTAAAGTAACACAGTGCCGTATCGCAAAAAGCGGCCTGGTCATAAAGGGGGGGGGGGGGGGATAAATCTTACGGAGGTAAAGTGGTACAGTCACCTGATTCCTCCATCCACCTTGCTTGTATGCATGGAGGAATCCATTCAGTTTTTTTTCTATCAGCCCACTGGCCCTGTATGGCCAGCCTTAGGTATTCCGCTTATCACAGGCGTCTCGACACAGCAATGCAACTTCCAAATGTGCTTGCAAATATATGCAACTAAAACCTCTGCTTTTTACCTGAATAGTTGAAACAGATTGGTTAACTTTTTTTTTTTTTTGCTGTGTGGCTGCTACATAAATATATATTTATTAAATTTATTTAAATTTATTTATTAATTTATCTACAGACAAAGATCTCAGTTTGATTCAAATAGCAGTAATTTCCCAAACTGCAATGCATGTTGAATATAGTTTGATCACATCAATACCCCATATTTTGTAGTATATCATTAAATGTAGCAGAGGGGAAAGAAAGTAGTAGAAGAGATACTGTAGGAAAAGTAAAGGACTGTAAAGCTGTTCTGACACAGTTTCCTGATGGTTACCTTTCTAGTACATTAACTCATACTGCACTGGTAATAAGGGCTGTAAGTAATTCTGCTTTGGGCATTGCCAACATGAAAATAAGACTAATATTGTGGGTAATGCTTGTTCCACTTCAGGGGGATAGCTATATACATGGTCACTTTGTTGGCAAGTTTGCAGATTAAGGCCTCATACACACGGACGTTTTTTACCGCCGTGTTTTTTTGCAGCTCTTCATGTTATTCAATGGCCCTATAAAAATGCTGACGTTTTTGAGCTGTAGATAGTGTCGGCTCTAGTGAGCTGAAAGCAGAACCCACGGCCAGTGCGTTCGAGGCTGTAGCGTTATGGCGTTTTTGAAGCTGAGCCGGTGAAACGCTCACTAAGGCCATATCGATGTTAACCGGCATTTTTTTAGCGCTGGCGTTTTCAGGTTAAAAATAGCAGAGGAATGTTTTTTTTAACCAAAGCGCCTATTGACGCCGACGCTCACTAACGCCAATGCAAAACGCCGAAGAAATCGCGTTTTTGACGTTGATTTTTGCCTGATGTCGGTCCAGGCGTTTTGCTATTACTGGTGTGTATGAGGCCTAAATCCCAAATAATTAATAGAGGGTCATATGTTCCCTGTATACAGTATATTCAGGACTTTGTGCAGTATTTAAAAGACCTTCATTTTTTAATAGGAGTCTCCATTTTCCATTCTAGATGAAAATCTTAAGGTTTGGTTCACCTGCTTGCATGTATAATCTCTTGATGTCATGATACTGTATTTATTATTACAGACACTAATATAGCTTCATTAATTTTACACAGCGCTTCACATATACACTATACTTTATAAGTATTGGGATGCTTGCCTTTACAGGCACCTGAACTTTAATGGCATCCCAGTCTTAGTCCATAGGGTACAATATTGAGTTGGCCCACCAATTGCAGCTTCAGCTCTTCTGAGAAGGCTGTCCACAAGGCTTAGGAGTGTGTCTTTGGAAAGGTTTGACCATTCTTCTAGAAGCGCATTTGTGAGGTCAGGCACTGATGTTGGAAGAGAAGGCCTGGCTCACAGTCTCCACTCTAATTCATCCCAAAGGTGTTCTTATTGGGTTGAGGCCAGTCAAGTTCCTCCACCCCAAACTCGCTCATCCACGTCTTTATGGACCTTGCTTTGTGCACTGGTGCACAGTCATGTTGGAACAGGAAGGGCCAACCCCAAACAGTTCCCACAAAGTTGGGAGCATGAAATTGTCCAAAATGTCTTGGTATGCCAACACCTTAAAGCGGAGTTCCACTGTTTTGCAAGCTTATTAAAAGTCACCAGCTACAAAAAGTGTATCTGCTGACTTTTAATAAACACTCACCTGTCCCACGGTCCAGGGATGCAGCTGCCCGAAGCCTCACTCCTCTCCCCCTCCTCTCTGTGGTGCCATCATTACTGTGGGCACCCAACTGTGATAGCTTGCGGCTTCACAGCCGGGTGCACACTGCACATGCACGAGTCGCACTGCGCTCGCCTAGTGGCCAGGCAATCTTCTGGACCTGTGACGTGTCCTAGAAGATTGCAGAGAGGGAGGGGCCTCCTAGGGGGAGAGGAGGAGTCACCAAGGCAGCCAAGCAATGGAAGGAGGAAGTGGGACAGGAAGTACCTGTCAAAATCAGGGACCCACTTCCTCCCCCAAAGGGGGTGAGGAGTGCTTAAAGCAGAAGTTCCACTTTTGAGTGGAACTCCGCTTTAAGAGTTCCCTTCACTGGAACTAAGGGGCCAAGCGCAACCCCTGAAAAAACAACACCACACCATAATTCCCCCTCCACCAACTGAATTGGACCAGTGCACACAGCTGAGTTGATAAAGACACGGATGAGCGAGTTTGGGGTGGAGGAACTTGACTGACATGCACAGAGTCCTGGTCTCAACCAGATAGAATACCTTTGGGATGAATTAGAGCGGAGACTGCGAGCCAGGCCTTCTCGTCCACATCAGTGCCTGACCTCACAAATGGAAGAATGGTCAAACCTTCCCATAGACACACTCCTAAACCTTGTGGGCAGCCTTCCCAGCAGAGTTATAGTTGCAGAGGGCCAACTTAATTTTGAACCCTACGGACTAAGACTGGGATGGCATTAAAGTTCATGTGTGTGTAAAGGCATGTGTCCCAATACTTTTGGTACTATAGTGTATCTTGTACACTGGGCAAGCACAGGGAGAACATGTAAACCCCAAGCAGGTAGTGCCGTGGTTGGGATTCAAACTGACGACCCTAGTGCTGCCAGACGGAAGTGCTAACCACTTAGCCATTGTGTTGCCCCAATATAAATTGGAAACACTCAGTTTCTGTTAGAATGGAGATTGCTGTGTTAAGTGTTAACATATGCAGGACTCCTTGTTGCAGGTCCATGATTTTCTCAGGACAGAAATCTAATATTAAAGTCTTCACCAGCAAAACCACCTGGTGGTAAATGTTATCACAGTACCACTTTAAAAAAATAAATTGTTAGGGTGGAAATATGGGCAATGGTACTATTGTTATGAAGGTGCCTGTCTTGAGTCTGTCATTCCTTTACCTTCTTCATTACTTGGGTCATTAACCTGGAACAAACATGTGCAAATCAAAACGTACAAAAGGTATGTGTGACTTGCTTTTGACACATTTCTGCAATCTGGAATGCAGTGTTTGAATTTTAAATTGGATCTTATGCAGTGGTTTGCGCTTTGCAAATAACTGCAATATAATGGCGGCAAAGAATATTGAAACAGTGCTTCCAGGTACATGTTCATTTTGTAAAATTATCTTAAAGAAATCTTTAGGGTTTTTGACACAGGGTGCTATACTCCATTCAACAGGGGATCTTTGAACAAATACCTTGTATCGGTGCTGAATATGATGATATACGTTTTTGTCTGCATTTTGATAGCACACAGTTCCAGACCTAGAATGGCTCCATGGGTGGCCAAATGTAAACGTTATCTCTGTTTTCATAAGGCTATCTCTGATCCATCATGTTTAAGTCTCAAAAAAACAGAAATGCTACAGTCCTTTTACTCTTTTTGTGGACTTGGATGGAATCACGGGTAGGCGGATATTAACTGACACATTGGTAGATGTAAACAGCCATAAGTTTAATTGAGGGCAACACAAAGATTTTTGCAGACTTGTAAAGCACAAATTGATTTAAAATGAAGAGAAATAATGTGCATTTTTTTTTTTAGCATCACCATGGACCTTTCTGGAGTCTGGAGCCCTGGACAGTTCTGCCCTTATTATAATCCACTACTGTTCTGCCCTAATTATAATCCACTACTTAGTGACCTAAGCTGTAGCTGCAGGTTTGTTCCAGGGTTAGTGACTCACCAAGTACTGGTAAAAAGAAGAGAATGGTAAATCTAGAGCATGCATCATCTAAAACTAGTAAATAGTGGGGTTGATTTACTGAACTGGAGAACGCAAAATATGGTGCAGCTGTGCAAGGTAGCCAATCAGCTTCTAACTTCACTTTATTCAATTAAAGAAGAGTTCCACCCAAAAGTGGAACCTCCCTTTAAGACCTCCTCCCCAGCTCCTGATGGTGAAATTGAGCTTTTGGGGAGGATGGGGGGTGTGGATACCCGATTTTGATGGGCACTTCCGTTCCGGTCGCCTTAGTCGATCGGAAGTGGAAGGTCTCCTTCCCTCTCGAAGTCTTCTGGAACACAGGTCCTAGAAGACTTCAGGACCAATCACGAAGCGTAGCGCCGCTCACACATGCGCAGTGCGTGTCCGGCCTTGAAGCCGCTAGCTACCATGGCCAGGTGCCCACAGTAGGAATGATGGTGCTGCGGAGGGGAGGGGGAAAGATCCGAGTGGCCCCTTTGCTGGACCGGGAGATAGGCAAGTGTCTGTTTATAAAAAGTCAGCAGCTACACTTTTTGTAGCTGCTGACTTTCAATAAACTTAGAAAACGGTGGAACTCCGCTTTAAGCTTTGACAAAACAACCTGGAAGCTGATTTGTTTCTATGCAGAACTGCACCCGATTTTGCACTCTCCAGTTTTAGTAAATCAACCCCAGTGGCAGCTATTATATTTCTGTCCTAATCTCTTTAAAACAGAACACAATGGCGAAGCTTTATGGTTTTCACAGGACCCATTTATAGACAAGGAGCAGATATCATTATCCCCACTTCACTATACTCTCTGTATGAATCCCACAGAGTTATCTCTGTTTAAATCAGCATAGAGAACTTTGTGATTGGAGAACAGTCACAGGTCACACATGCAGGCTCTCCCCCTGGCCTTTTCTTTCATCCCATTTATTCATTTAAAAAGCACTCTGCTGTATTTTTATATGGACCCCAATGTGATGGGCACATTTTTTTAAAACAATGCACTCACTATGTGTGGCTCATAGCTTATTTATATGGCTTCTACACAGGTAGGAAGAATACGCTCTATACGCTGAAAGTAAGATTCAGTAGTTACTTACCCAAGTAGGTCGAGATGGGGTTGTCTCACTTTGCTCAGGTTTTGTAGGTGAAATGCCATCATATTGAGGCAAGGGAGTGGGATAAATAATCGAAGGCATTTCTATATTGAATCCAGGAAGTCCATGCAACATATATTTCTAAAATAAGATAGCAATTATAAAAAAGTAAATAAATAAATAATGGTATTGCCTTATCTTAATAATGTAAGCGTCAAAACCCATAGCCAGAAAAAGCTGAACCCCCCTTTTCCACCCTTCTGAAACTTTCGCTCACATAAAGTTTAATGCACATGTCCCTCGCTCACACAGCTTCTGTGAGGGATCTAGCACTGCAATCTATACCTATATAGATAGGTGGCCTCTTTGTGACATCATCTCGTTCAGTTTTCTGGAGGCTTAAGACTACTACATATGGGCCGAATGTCGGCTGGTTCAAAAGAAACCGGCCGACATTCGGTCCATCTGTATGGCAGTCAGTTCAACAGAAACGGGCCGTTTGGCCAGCTTCTGTCAAAGGCTCATGACTGAAAAAGTCTGCCGACCAGCTCGTGGTCAGCACTTTCTGCCAATGGCGAGGGGCTGTCCTCCTGTCAAAACACAATTGTACAAGCAGGGGAGATCGCTGTACTAACATTGGATTGTTAGTACAGCGGCTCCGACATGAGTTTTTTCCGTTCAACCCAATGTATTGAGCAGAAAAAAGCAAGTGTTGTGTAGGAGACTGAAATGTTTCTCATAACTGGACAGCCAATAGGAAATTACCATGTCACTCAGGGAGTGATGTAGACACCTGGGAGGTGTACCCCACCCCCCCTCCTCTGCAGTAAAGATGGTGGACTGGGGACTGGTAACAGTGTTTGGCTGGGGTAGGAGGGAGGCCTTGAGTTCAGCTTTAATACAAGGGTAAGTTTCTAGTTAACTGTATTATACTCTGTGCCATTACACAGGTACTACAACGTGGCTGCAAAATCAGACTTCTATAATGGTGTTAACAAGCAGCAGCATCAATATCTATACATAAAAAAAAAATAACTGAAACTGTCAAAATATCCTGCCTTGAAATAGTAAAAATGGCTTAAAAAGGTCAATATCCTGTTTTTTATCCAATAAAACTTGCTTTTAGGATTTAGAAAAAAAATGTCTTAAAAAGGTACAATACAAAAATGATATTACCTTAAGCACAGCAAGCAGTGATCCAAGTTGATCAGTTTCCTTCAGTGACATTTTGCTACCGTTTAATATAGACTGTATGCCTTTCAAAGAATTCTGCAATAACTGAAAAAAGAACATTTGGTCATAGTTTGTCCATAAAAGAATACAAAAAAATTACTAAATATTGCTTAACATGAGCGACCGATACAAAACTCAAAAAAAAAAAAAAAAAAAAAAAAAATCACAAATCATTTTACATATAGATGAGAGCTTAAAGTGGTTCTACAGTCGAATTATTTTTAACCCTAATACATTCCCTGCATAAGCACCCTCCCACCCTCTCCAACCTTAATGCATTCCCTGCATAAGCACCCTCCCCCCCCCCCAACACTTACCTGAGCCCTCTTTCAATCTAGTGCTGTGTCCATCTACAGAACCGCTGGTCTTCCTCTTCTCACAGGACAGACTGAGAGCAGAGGGAGCCACTGACCTCTGTTGCTTTCAGTCAAATCCTTTGATGAGGGAGTAGGGGGGTGTGGCAGAGCTTCACTGTGTGTGTCCTTAGACGCACACAGCCTGGCTCGGAAGAGTGCCCATACGGGTACCTTCATAGAACACGGGGGACAAAGCAAAGTTAATGACACCCCAAACAGAGGTTGCAAACATAATGCGTTTGTCCGCACCAGATCGCATGGTACAAAAATACCATGTGATGCGGTTGCTGTTCCCTTTTTAAAACGTAGTGCATGCGGTGCGATTTCAGCCCATTCAAAATAGGGTTAAAAATCACACTGCACAGAACTGCATGTGAAACACACAGGAACTGCACAGCTTTCCCGTGCGATTCACATGCAGTTCCTAGTGTGAATGGGCCTGGGACTAAACCCTCCAATCCCTTACAGACAAGGAAGCTGCCATCTTAGCCTCTGTTTGATACAGTAGCAATGGTGTAGCACATGTGATCAGATAGGACACCAGTCATTTGATAGCTTGACAGTTTGGTTGACAGCGCAAGCAATTGTGGCAGTTACATTCAAGGCATATCTTGAATATATAACGGTTTGGGAAAACCGTTAAAATAATGGGTTTGGTTCGGCTAATGGCAGGAATACACGATAAGAATATCGTCCGAAAATTTTCGTTCTGCGGACAATCGGCCAATATTCTAACCGTTGATGCCCAGCAAGTAATACCCGATATTGAGATCATGAACGAAAAAGACAGATTGAAAAAATGGAAAATGTGTGTTGTATCGTTTGCAAACAAACGATCACCTATGCGTTGGTGTGAAGGTCAGCAATTAAAAAATCTCTTGAACATATCACGCATGAGCGGAACGTTTTCAACCACCAACCACTTGGCGGTCGAGCGATTGGCCGATTTTCTACCTGTGTATTCCCACAACGTTTTCGACCACCGACCGATGTTTCGTTGGTCGAGTGATCGGCCAATTTTCTAATCGTGTATTCCTGCTATTAAGGCCTTATTCACACTATTCAAGCATAAAAACTGATGGAAAAAACACACAGATTTGATTTGCATGGGCTTTTTCCACACCATAGGCAGAGTAAGACCCCATACACACTATTAAATTTTCTGCAGATTTTTGTCTTCAGATTTACCGAAACCATATAATATGAGGTCAAACCATAAGCGTTTCAATTTGTATGCAATCAGGCAGGCTAAAAGTACTACATGGTTTTGGTAAGTCTGAAGACAAAAATCTGCAGAAAATCGAATAGTGTGTATGGGGGTCTTATGCATATTTATTATGTATGTCTCTGCAAGAACACAAATTGTTTTCTATGTGTACAGAGAAAAAAAAAGAAAACATTTCTCTATGTGCCCTGTTTCACCACAATGTTGAGGTCATGTCAGTTTTATTTTATGTGAAGAAATCTGCATACACGTCGCAGATTCTTGCAGGAAAAGACTGCACATGATACCAGTGTTGTGGTGTGAACAGGGCACATAGAGAACAATTGTTTTCTTTGGGCCCTTGCAGAAAAATGTATGTCTCTGCACATGGTGTGAACAAGGAGAGAGAGAACTGTAGCTGTGCTAAGGAATCACCTCTTCCTAGAGTAGTCAAGTAAAAAAGTTAAAATATTTGAATTTTCTGTGCTTTAAAATTGCAATGTTTGAGTTCCTGACAAGGTTTCTTTAACCACTTGCCGACCGCCCGCTGAGGCTTGACGGCGGCAAAGTGGTTTGTTATCGTGAAACGCCGTCACCTAACGGCAGCTGTGATAATGAGTATTATGAGCGTGTATGCCGCCGGAGGCACGCTCACTGTGTTCCGGGGGGCCAGGGAGCGAGTAGGGCGGACTCGATCTCCACCGGCTACCCATGATGGCTCCCCCGCAGTGAGAGAACGGTGGTCCGTGTATGTAAACACGGATCTCCGTTCTGACAGAGGGGGAAGGGATGTGATCACAGGCTTACTGTATATGGAAGTTGTGATCACTCCCCTCCCCCTGCCAGCCCAGCCCCCATACAGTTAGAACACACTGAGGGAACACAGTTAACCCTTAGAACACCCCCTCCAGGTTAATCCCTTCACTGGCAATGGCATTTACACAGTAATCAGTGCATTTTCATAGCACTGATTGCTGTATAAATGCCAAAGGTCTCAAAAAAGTGTCAAAATGATCTGACATGTCCACCACAATATCACAGTACCACTAAAAATCGCACATCGCCACCATTACTAGTAAAATATATAAAGAAAAAAAAAACCCATAAATTAATTATCATTCGTAAATGCGCAACTTTTGCGCAGACCAATAAATAACGCAATTTTTTTTTTTACCAAAAATATGAGGAAGAATATAAAATCTCCCAAAACCGATGAAAAAAAATTTTTTTTATATATTTTTTTGGATTTGTATTTTAGCAAAAAGTAAGAAATATTGTTTTTTTTTTTTGCAAAATTGTCGCTCTTTTGTTTATAGCGGTGATCAGAAATGATGCAGAGGGGTGCAAATACCACCAAAAGAAAGCTCTATTTGTGGGAAAAGAAGGACGGAAATTTTGTTTGGGTACAACGCCACACGACCGCGCAATTGTCAGTTAAAGCGACGGAGTGCCAAATCGCAAAAAGTGCTCTGGTCCTAAACTCAGAAATCCTTCTGGGGCTGAAGTGGTTAATGCCCCTTTCACACGAGCTTTCCATTCAGGTCCACTTGTCCATTTTTCAAGCGGACCTGAACGGATGCTCCATGCAGCCCTATGGAAAGGCGGATATCAGCGGTGACATGTACGCTGACATCTGCCGCTCTCCGATCCGTGAAATCCAGATGGATGTCCATCCATCTGGAGAATCGGACAGGATGAAAACGGACAAGCGGATCCGTTTTCATTCGATCTCCAGAGTGGGGCTCTGACAGATCTGTCTCCACACAGTGAGCGGAGATGGATCTGTCATCTGCCTGCTCAGCGGGGATCAGCGGATCAATCCCCGCTGAGCAGAGCGGAGTCCGCAAACAGACAAGCACATTGAAAGGGGGCTATATAAAAAAAAAATAAAGAAGAAGCAGCGAACAGAAGTCTTTCATAATAAGTAAGCCTGCAAAGTCATAATCATTAAACATGTGCAATTTGTTTTGTTCCAAATTCATTTTTCGACTAGATTAGACAAATTCGGAAATATTCGAATTAACGAAAACCCATATGACAAATTTTTCCAACAATTCAAAAGAACGAAATTCTGAAAATAATTAAGAAAATTAGAAGACATGAAAATCCGAAATAACCACCAACTAATAACTATTACTAACTAGTAAATAATAGGTATTGGTATTTCCTTTCAAATTCGTATGTTAGTGAACGGAAGGAATACGAATTTATGCATTGTTACGAACTATCCAAAATAATGAATGCCGCATCTAAACGAATGGAACATAATGAATTAATAATAATAAAAACGTTTTTATTATTATTATTATTATTACTACTACTAATTCGTTACATTCCATTTGTTTAGATGTGGCATTCGTTATTTTGGATAATTTGTAACTTTGGATATATTTGCATTAGTTACGTTCCCTAACAGGCAAATTTGAAAGGA
Organism: Glandirana rugosa; assembly: GCA_018402905.1. Lineage (NCBI taxonomy): Eukaryota > Metazoa > Chordata > Amphibia > Anura > Ranidae > Glandirana > Glandirana rugosa. Next base: position 225,561 of record BLSH010550810.1, on the reverse strand, counting down.
AATTACAATACCTATTATTTAATAGTTATTAGTGATTTTGGATGTTTGCATTTTCAGATTTACGAATTTAAAATGTTTCCAAAGTCACAAATTTACTCGAAAAAACAAAATTGTGATCATAACGAATGACCTGAAAAAAGAAAAAAAAAAAAAAAGAAGAAGAAAAAAAAAAAAAAAAACCCACAAAAACGAAAGAACGATTTTTTTCGGCAGTGCACATGTCTAATAATCATCTCATACTCAATATTAAGATTCCTACATAATCCAAGTTGTGTCTTGTAAAACTCTTAACCCTAGGCTCCAGGGAAGAAAAACATTTACCCCTCCCACTGCAAGGGTTAACTGCCGCCCTAGGGGATGAGGATATACTTACCTTATTTCACACTCCCCCAGAATCCCTCTCCATTGTTGGACTGTGTTATGGGTTGGTCTTTAGCATACTCCAAAACAATGCTGGGCTGCTGAATTCTAAAAGATGCTCCATACAGTTAAATGAATCTGTATTTTTTTCAGTATGTACAAAATACAGGTTCACTTTACTCAAGATAGTTCAGTTACTTACAGTGCAATTTGCGATCTCATCAACAATGTTAATTTTTGGGCTCTGGAGGACTGCGAGAAATATTTTAAAACACGTCATTCTGTATGGTTCCTCCAGGTAAGGCTGTCCAGGAACACTGAAACAAAAAGTGTCAGTTTTGAGAATGGCTATAGAGGACTAAAATTCTGAGCATATAATTCCTACAAAAGTATTATTTTTAATATTATGCAAACAGTAGTACATGTTATCACTTAAAAAGATAAATAAATAATTTTGTCTGGGCATATTTCCCATTATGAATTACTAAAAAATAAATGTTACCCATCCACTTTAGAGTACAGTGGAACCTTGGATTGCGAGCATAATCCGTTCCAGGAGAATGCTTGTAATCCAAAGCACTCGTATATCAAAGCACGTTTTCCCATAGGAAACAATGTAAACTCAATTAATTCGTTCCGCAGTCACTGCTTGTCTATGCAGTACTGTATGAGGCCACGGGTCCGGGGGCGCCTGGTGTATGCAATACCGCATGTGGCCATAGGTGTGGTGGCGCTGGTGAGCCTCCAAGACGTCGGAATCAGTCGGAAATGCTCGGAAAGGGGGTTACACTTTAGGTATTTCCGAGTATTTCCGGCCGCCACGAGGCTCACCAGCGCTCCCGCACATCTGGCTACATGCGGTATTGCATGCAAAAAGGCTAAATTCTGCTCGTTATAGGAGACAGCACTCGCAAACCGAGTCAGATTTTAAAAAAATACTGCTCGTACTGCGAAACGCTCGTTAACTGCGTTACTGGCAATCCGAGGTTTTACAGTACTTGTATATTCGCAGCATTGTACGGTTTTACAGAAACAAGTTAAGAGCAGCAAGTTTCCCTGTGTACTGACTGTTTCTGTCTGTCTGCATGGAGTTCAGTGGCCGACAGGCAATCAAAAGACAACCTTTACTCATAGGAGGACGATAAAAGTCTAGTCTTTAACTGGGAAGTAAAGAGAGTATAACTTCTTTGCCCAAAATAATCGTTATCCCTTTTTTACTCCCCCCACTGGCTGCAGAACTCAATTAAAATCCTCCACCACCATACAGTACTGTGAGGTCCTTTTCATGAAGCATTGTCCAACCATTTGAAAGTAGAAATGTTTTTATCTATGACATTCCTAAAGACTTTGGATCTCAAGATTGGTGAATCTGAGTTGTAAGGGGTGTGTTAATATTGAATTTAAAGTGTGTTAAGTGTGAAAGCAGTAGAACAATGTTCTTAATTTAAAACAGCTTACACTGTTGACATGTAATCAGTTTTATATTTTATCTTCTAGCTTCAGAGCACAAAATTTGGAGCCAAATTTCATACTGTACATTACAACAGTGGTTCTCAACCTCAGTCCTCAAGTAACCCCGACGGGCCAGGTTTTGCGAACTTCCCTTAGATAAAATAGCCCTTATCAATACCATGTCATTGATATGGATTTAAAGCAGCTGTGCAAAGTAAAGAAAAACCTGAAAACATGGCCCGTTTGGGGTACTTGAGGACGGAGGTTGAGAATCACTGCATTAGGGCATAGTGTACAAATTGAGGAGATCTAGCGTCCTACAGGTTCTGCATATGGGATGCATGAACAATTATCAATTATAGCACTACTTGTAAACCAATAATAAAAAAAGACTAAAACAAAATGCAAAGTTAACATACCAACAATATAATAAATAACTGTAAACATACAACTATAACAGGATATAGAGCATGTGGCATGGAAGGACAAATGGGGAAGTTTCTCTTCCTCTCCCCTCTGCCTAACTTGACATGTAATTTTGGGGGTAATTCTAGTTTTGACAGGTACCCGCTCCCACTTCCACTCGGATTGCCTAGGCGAACCAAGTGGAAGTTCTCCCCCACATCCCTACAGTCTTCTTGGACAGGCCACAGGTCCCAAAAGACTGTGGGACTATTCAAAAAGCGCAGCACGGGTCACACGTGGGTAGTGAAGTCGAAAGCCGCATAGCCGCCTGCCCACAGTTAGCATGCCGGCGCTGGGAATCAGGCGGCTAGTGAGAATTGCCCAGGTGAGGATGTCGATGGATTCCTGGACAGGCAAGTATTCATTTATTAATACAGTCAGCAGCTATAGGATGTGTAGCTTTTGACTCTTAATATATATATATATATATATATATATTTATTTATTTTTTTTACAGACTGAACATCCTCTAAGACACAGTACTTACCAGAGGCATAGATTGGCCATGCAGTGAACTGAAGCCCTTAGTAACTCTGGGTCGGTTTTGCTGGAATCACTAAATTGTACAAGTATTCCATTTGGGCCCAACAAATATGGAAGATACTGTTTTAAATAAAAAAAAAAAAATGTAATATAGTGGTTACTGTATTAATCATATAAACTGCTACAATTGTTTGACATTAAAGGATGTTCATTTACTACAGTTGGGTGCCACTATTTAATATTGAAAAATTGTCAAGATCTATTGATCAGTTGGATCATATAAAAGCCTGCGATTGAAAGTGCATGACTCTGCATGCTTTACAATCCATTTACAACCAAGTAGCTATATAAAACAGAAGAAGATGTATAACCACTCCTTTCCTTTGCTCATATAGAGCCATATAGATTTTCAGCTGGGCTAAGTAATGACTTAAATAAAAGGGTAGTGCTGTTTTATTCTATTAGAGAGCACAGCATGCCCTACAAATCAAATGTTATAGAAGCACCCTATTTATTATTTATCCAGATCATGATAAAGCCAACAGTGGTTAGGCATATTCCACTGTACTTGTCCTGCTCCAGCCGGGGGGGGGGGGGGAAACCCACCCCCCGCGACCAGTAAACAGGCCACCCATCCCACTCCCCAGTGGGTGATACTCACGTGGTCACTCGGGTGGGTGAACACACTGTTTCGCTTAAGTATAATAAGCGAAGACAGAAGGACGAAGAGGAGGACCGGTTAGTCCTTCGCCCACCTCGCGCTAACCGGCTCTCATCTTCGCTAACATAACCGACTTCCGGCCGTCCTACATGTCCCTCTAGGCCTTCTACCGGCGGAAGTAGCCGAGGCGTAGTTAGTAGACGAGACGTAGCGGCGGTTCTAGGACTGGTGCACTCATAGTGGGTGACCCCTCACCCTACCCACCGGACAAATGACCAGCGCCCCCCACCCAAA
>BLSH010550810.1:192394-217623 GCA_018402905.1 Glandirana rugosa | reverse complement strand
GCGGGCAAACTTAGAAAATCTGCAGGGGATCAAAATTATTTTCCCCACTGTACGTGCGCTTTCGCATTTCAATGTGAGCATGAGGGGGGGGGGGCAGAGAAACTTACTTTTTTTAAATTATTTTTCAGATTTAAAAGTTTTTTGACTCTCTTTTTTTCCATTTAACTTTATTATCACAAAGGGTGAAAAAGCCCCTTGTAATAGTTTTGGGCAATGATGCGTACTCTACGCGGTGACATCAAGGTTATATTAGACCCCTGATGTCTCACCTGCACTGCAAGGCAGCTGATCAAACACATACTGTTTAATCAGCTGCTTCTCAGGCTGTATGAGTCAGGGACTAACAGCTCTGAAACCGGAAGTGACAAACTCCCCATTGCTTCCAGCTTCATTTGTTACAGAGAAGATCGGGGTGCAGATGCTCATCCATCTCCTCTGTGGGCAGCTGACCAGACAGCTTGGTCTAGTCTTGGTGGTCCCGGCTCCCCGGTGGAAAGCAGATCACTGGCTCTAAAAAAAAAAAAGAAACAAAAAAAAAAAAAAAAAACAAACACCAACACGTACCAGGAGCTGCAGCCACGATTCTGGTATAATTGCTTGCTTCCCAGTATGTTTATATACGCACACTGGGCAGCAATTGGTTAATATGGTAAGCTAACAATTGGCTGGTTGCTAAGGGCCAGATTTTCCCTTTGTTCTTGTTTTAATTTTATTACTCATTATCCCCATTGCCTCGTAAACAGAATTTGTCAATAAAACAATCCTAGCAGGAAGTACCGTGCTTACCTTCTGGCACTTATGTCCATTGCTGTAAACTAAAGCTGCCAACGCATGCAATATTTCCACATGGGTCCAGGAGCTACATTGTTTCAAAGCAGAAACTGAGAATCCAAGGAGAAAATCCAAATTCTGCTCATCAACAATTACCTGTCACCAAAGGCAAAAATCATCAAAGGTTATTTAGGATCAAAGCAAAGATAGATCTGTAATTATGCTTGTGATAAAGAGGCAGAGTATTAAATTATGCATGTTAGCTGGAGTAGCAGATTGCCATCAACTAACCATCTTTTATTTATTAGGCACATTCTGCATGAAAAAAGCTTTACAAAATAATGAATATTCTGCTCCCTATTTACACAGTAAGACAGCAGTTCTATGAGGTAGTGGGGTGAAACTTTATGAATTATGATAGATTTAGATTACTGTGATATTTGCCTTAATGCATAACTAATCATAACAAAAATTTAATAATTTAATCATTGCAGTATAGCAGTCCTTAGATGTGATGGCTGCATTATTTTATTTTGGCTTCCCCCCCTTTACTTTTACTTGGTGATCCTTCCAGCAACACACTTACTGTCCTTGGGTGACAATGCTTACTCACAGCAGTGTATCGTTGGAGGGGGAGCATTGTCACCCTATGACAAGTCTTAAAGTGGTATTATACCCAAAAATGAATATACAGTATATTGCTGCTTACCAATCCTTAACTGTAGTGACTGCACTAGTTTTCCTTTTTTTATTTGTTTCCACTTTGCTATCTGCCCAGTAACACACTTCCTGTCTCAGTGACTTTGAACAGCAGCATTGTCAGTCTGAGGAGAGGATAGTGTTATATGTACTGGCAGAGTTAGACAGTCTTAACTAACAAACTGAATCGGAACTCCACCTGAAGAAGGGGATGCATCCCTGAAACGCGTCAGTGTCGACATTGCTACAATTTGGTCACTTGTTGCCACACTGGTTGACCATCAGAGTTTGTTGTCATGCATGTTACTTTGTGAGTATTCATTTGGCTATTTGGCTTCTAACATTAATAAATCTTGTGTAATGCACTAGGCGTTTAAGCCCCCCCCGTGTGTGTTTTTTTTTCTTTTTTCGTAAATCTGACCTCCAGCTAACTCTTTTTTTAGCAGTTTCAGGTTTTTTTTTTACCTTTTGGGATAAAGTTTTTACATAAATCAATAAACGCTGACCATTGTAAGCACCGCTGTCAGCGTTAAATTGTTTGTCTCAACCATCTAAAGGCTACTTTTGCTTTAAAACTTAAACTGATAAAGGAAATTGAAAAAAAAAAGGCTAAAAAAAAGAAAATGAATGCAGCCACCAGATAACCACCTCCCGCCCACTGAAGGCGGACGGGGTGCCCTCTTGGTCTGGAACGACGTTATATGATGTCGCCCCAGTCTCACTGTGCTTGCGCGCCCATGCTGTGTCCCTGGGACACAGCGCGACCCTGATCTCAGTAAGGAGCTGATTACACTGCTTCTTACCCATGTGATCAGCTGTGTCCAATCAAGGAAATGCCGGTTATCGGCTCTCCTCACCTCACACTGACAGTGTGAGGAGAGCTGATCGGCGGCGCTTCCTCACAGGGGAGACCTGTATAGATAATCAGGCCACTGATCATCAGTGTCCTGATTAGCAGTGCAGCCCCAAGAGTGTCCAGCAGTGATGCCAATCTGTGCCCAGTGATGGCAGTCAGTGCCGCCTTTCAGTGCCTGCTCATCAGTGCTGCCTATCCGTGCCGCATATTAGTACCGCCCATCAGTGCTGCATATTAGTGCCTCCTTATCAGTGCCATCTCATCAGTGCAGTCTCATCAGCGCACATCAGTGCAGCCTCATCAGCGCACATCAGTGAAAGAAAATTACTTATTTACAAAATTTTCTGACAGAAACTAAGAAAAACTTTTTTTTTTCATAATTTTCAGTCTTTTTTCATTTTTTTTAGCAAAAAATAAAAAACCCAACGATGATTAAATATCACCAAAAGAAAGCTTTATTTGTGTGAAAAAACAAACAATAAAAAATGTCATAGGATTATAGTTTAGCATGACCGTGCAATTGTCATTCAAAGTGTGACAGCGCTGAAAATTGGCCTGGGCAGGAAAGGGGTAAAAGTGCCCAGTATTAAAGCAATTAAGAACACCTCTTCCTATCCTAATCTCCACAACAGGGAGGAAGGTGTTCCATAGTTTACAGAGATTGCTGGAAACTAATAAAAGTTTTAACAAACTTTGTTGCAGAGTCCTACCTTTTGTTATTCTGAAGAAATCCCTGTGTTTTGCCCATCTCCATCTGGAAAGTGAATCTAATGGGAGTTGTTTCATAATTATCAATCAGCTGCTGCAGAATCATAGCTCTAATGAGGAAAACTGCCGGGTCTGCACCCCTTTAGGCTGGGCTCACACAGAGATGGAGTGGCTGCCAGCATGAGTCCGGTGCGTCCCCGTTCACCATTTCAGGTCCGATTTCAGCCTGAATTTGGACCTGAAAAAGCACAGGACTCCTGAGCAAATCGCCCTGGAGCCACTCCAGAAATGTGTGAACCGATTCCAGTGTGAACCCAGCCTTAGATGTGATTTCATATTGGAAGTATCTTACCAAAAATGACATTTTTATTGCAGGGGATGTCTAATATCTGACTTGTATCTTAGTGTGGACTTCTGGGAAAATGAGTGAACCAACCACACAAGCAGGAAAGGTTTGTGGGGGGCGTTCTGTATACATTCTGTGTACAGAACACCTCCAGGTAGTCACATTTCAATGCACTTTACATAAAATTATAGAGCTGCAGATTGAAAAAGGAAAGGTTGTTTTTAATAACATTCAATTACAATATGACTTGTGTTGCAATTGTATATATGCTATATTTTTTTATTTGCTATTTTTTTCCCCCACGAAAGTGGAGTTACCCTTTAAGGTCATTCAGTAGGCTCTATTATAGAACAAAATGCTCTCTTCATTTCTCAGTTGTGCACCTACATTGTTACTCTGTCATAAGGGCTTTAAGGCCTCATACACATGGGCATTATTAACGCTGCATTTTTGAGCTGTTTTTACAGCTTAAGAACGCCATACCAGGTTATTCTATGGCCTCATACACACATTGACGTTTTTGAACTGTAGATGGCGTTGGCGTTCTTAAGCTGTAAGAAGAACCCAGGACCCGCGCGCTCCGAAGCTGCAGCGTTAGAGCGTTTTTGACGCTGAGCCGGCAAAATGCTCAAAAGCGTGGCTTAACGTTGTATACACAGCTTTAAGCCTCGTCAGCGGTTTCTCTGCCTCTATTCAAAATCAATGGTTCCCTATGGGAGCCCTTTGATTTGAATAGAAGTCGCACCATAAGTCGGATCAGGACTTATCACTTACCACAGGATAAAAGTCTGATTAGTACTTTATGTACATTAGGGATGAGCTCAGGCATGTTTGGCCCAGTACAGTTAACAGCTTCACGGCAGGATCACTCAGCTGGGTTCAGACTGGGATCCAAACATGCCTGAGCTCATCCCTAATGTATAACAAGGTAATGGTTTATAGAGTGTTTTAACAAACTAAACGCCATTTATCAAGTAGCTGTAAACCTTGACCCCGTGCCACATTATATCAGATATAGGTCTGTGTTGCCATGTACATGTACGGACATCAGGTTCTGTTTATATTGCTTGTTTCGTGTGAAATACCTAATGAACATGCCAGTTCCCCTGCTTTCCTATTTCCAACTGACCACACCACAGCTTGGAAGTACATTCACCCAAGCGTGATCAGTTTTCTTCTTTGTATTCTACTTGTGAGCACAGCGTGCCTGAACTACAGTGGTCAGACACTCCCCCGCACTGTGATTCACTTGGAAGATCAGTATACTGCTGACACACTCCCTGCCCAGCTCCTTAGTGTATTTACATTTTACACTGTGTGTAATGTCTATGCTCTGTTCAGGCCACTGCTGCTGCCTCCAACCCCCCCCCCCCCCCCAACCACCACCACCCCCTGTGGCATCCTCACTCTCATCTCTCTAAGCCCCCTACATCTGAAAACAGGGGTCATGTGATCACATACACTTATAAATGTTTTCCAATAGAAGCCAACTGAAGATACACTATATTACTATTATTTTTTCCCCCCAATTATACTTACCTAGGTGGATGCAGCATCAGTCCCCCGGTACCTCCACACTGAGGACCAAGTGATTAAATATCGCTGATCACTCGGTTCCAACAGCTCCCCGAGCAGAGAGCTGCTGACTGTCAATCAGCAGCTCTCCGCTCTGCCTCCTCCGTGCTCACTGGAGAGCTGAGCTGTGGAGGGGCGGGGAGCGGCAGTCTCAGGCTCTCAACGGCTCGCTGAGTGGGGTGTCAGTCCAGGCACCTGGCGGATCCTGATATCCATTGTCATGATGGCGCAGTGCCTGGACTGATTTCTCTGACTTCAGCAGAGAGCAGCGAGCCCGCTCTCTGCTGAAAATGGGTCACAGGAGTGCAAAACAACTGCACTCCTATGATCCATAGGAGAAGTACAGCCAAATGAGCTTTGGCTATACTTCTCCTTTAATGTCATCACAGTCCTACGGTTCAGTATTGAGTTGGCCCACCCTTTTCAGCTATAACAGCTTCAACTCTTCTGGTCAGGCTGTCCACAAGGTTTATGAGTGTGTCTATGGGAATGTTTGACCATTCTTCCAGAAGTGCAGTTGTGGGGTCAGGCACTGATGTTGGATGAGGAGGCCTGGCTCTCAGTCTCCGTTCTAATTCATCCCAAAGGTGTTCTATTGGGTTGAAGTCAGGACTCTGTGCAGGCCAGTCAAGTTCCTCCACCCCAAACTCGTTCATTCATGTCTTTATGGACCTTGCTTTGTGCACTGGTCCAAATTATTTGGTGGAGGGGGAATTATGGTGTGGAGTTGATTTCAGGGGTTGGGCTTGGCTCCTTAGTTCCAGTGCAGGGAACTCTTAACGCATCAGCATACAAAGACATTTTGGACAATTTCATGCTCCCAACTTTGTGGGAACAGTTTGGGGATGGCCCCTTCCTCTTCCAACATGACTGCCCACCAGTGCACAAAGCAAGGTCCATAAAGACATGGATGAGCGAGTTTGGGGGTGGAGGAACTTGACTGACCTGCACAGAGTCCTGACCTCAACCCAATAGAACACCTTTGGGATGAATTAGAGCGGAGACTGCGAGCCAGGCCTTCTCATCCAACATCAGTGCCTGACCCCACAAATGCACTTCTGGAAGAACACACTCCTAAACTTTTTGGACAGCCTTCCCAGAAGAGTCGAAGCTGTTATAGCTGCAAAGGGTGGGCCAACTCAATATTGAACCCTACGGAATAAGACTGGGATGCCATTAAAATTCAGGTGCTTGTAAAGGCAGGCGTTACAATACTTTTGGTAATACCGTGTATATGTGAAACTTGTGTCAACCTGATGTGACAACAGACCCCTTAGTGCTAAGGCACTGTACATCATAAACACTTGCAGTTGGTTTTAATTCTATAAAATATGTTTTTCATCTTTTTTTTGCATCTCAATGCTTCTAATTGCCTGCAGCCTCCTTCAGCCACTTCCTGTCTACATGCACCAGTCCCAGCATCAGCTGTACATCACTGCAACATTTTAAAGCTATAATTAGATTTATTGATTGGGTTTAAAAACTACCTATAGTAGGTATGTTTATTATTTTAGTATTTGGTGCAAAGTGTTTCTTACCTGCAGTCTGTTAAGCAGATAGTGTATAAGTTGGCAAACTTTGCTGACAAGATGTTCTTGGTTGAGCTGAACAAGATGACAAGCTTGAACTAGTAAGGCACAAACCTCCTAAAAAAAACAAAAATAAATATTACGGCATTAGTAAACTGCATCAGAAAAACAAAATAGGCACCAGGCAGTTTAAGTCATAATGTGCTAGTATGCATAGCATACTAGCACATTATGACAGACTTACCTCAGAACGAAGCCTTCTAGCGGCGTGCTGTCACCACTGAAGGCCTTTCCATTTTCATCTGGCTCTCCTTCAGAGCACATGCGCCAGTGACATCTCCAGCTGCATCTAAAGTAAATATTTCCTAAATGGTGCACATTTAGGAGATATTTAATTTTACTATAGGCAAGCCTTATTATAGGCTTACCTATAGGTTAAAATCATACAAGGGAGTTTACTCCAGTTTATTTTAAAGCTGACCTTTAATCTACTTACATTTTGTCTTCCCTGGCTCATCCCAGTTCCCCCTCATCATCAAGCTAATGAAAATATATTTTTTTAGACCCAGTGATAATCTCACTAGCTCTATGTACTTTTCTAAACTAGTCAGCCAGATCATGGCTGGTAGGAGGGGCCAGCAGGGTGCTGAAAACATCACAGTACCCTGCCTCAGTACTCCTCCCTTTCAGCCCCGATGTAAGCAGTGGGCTGGCTCCTGGGAAGAGTTATTTAAATATCAAATTGCCATGATGATTGGACGGCAGTCTGGAGGAGGGGGTATGCCTAGGCAGATTGTATATGTACGCAGATGGGCCTGTAATCGGGATCAGTTAGATCTGTCATGTCCCTGCCAGCCCAGTCCCCACACAGTTAGTACACAGTGAGGGAACACCTTTAACCCCTTGATTGTACCCTACAGCTTAACCCCATTCCCTGTGCAAATATAAGACAAAGCGCTAACCCAATAAGTAGCAGCAGCTCAAATACTCGGTCTAAGTATAAAGAGTCTATGTATAATAAGGAGCCGCGCTGAAGTAAAATTTTTTTTAAAAGTCTCTATTCAATAGACTAAAAATCCTGGATTTTCTCAAAAATTGATAGAAGCATAAATCCTGAATATCCGAATAGGAGGCTTACCCCAAGGCCATAGTAAAAACACCTATGACAGATCTCAGATGGATACTCAGGTTTGCAGATGGTCGACCCTCCCGTCTCATCAAGCACGTCAGGTGGTTACATAGGAGTAAATGCATAAACAAATGCCATATGGTGAAGTACGTAGGAACCAGTATACCAGAACCCCATTCCCTGCCAATGACATTTATACAGTAATCAATGGCTATTTTTTAGAACTGATTGCTATATAAATGTCAATGGTCCCAAAAAAAGTGTCAAAAGTGTCTGATCTGTCCGCTGCAATATCACAGTCCCGATAAAAATCGCAGATCACCACCATTACCAGTAAAAAAATCATAATAATAATAATAATAAAAAAAAAAAAGCCATAAATCAATTCTCATAGTTTGTAGACGCGATAACTTTTGCACAAACCAATCAAACGCTTTTTGCAATTTTATTTACCAAAAATATGTAGAAGAATACATTTTGGCCTAAACCGATGAATAAATTAGTTTTTTTATATTTTTTTTGGATATGTATTATAGCAAAAAGTTTAATTTTTTTTTTTCAAAAAGGACATGAATTTTGTTTGGGGACCACACAATTGTCAGTTAAAGCGACGCAGTGTCGAATCGCAAAAAAGTGCTTTGGCCAGGAAGGGGGTAAATCCTTCCAGGGCTGAAGTGGTTAAAGTTCACCTGTACAGAAAATCTGTAAGGTGAACTTACAGTGGAACCCCCCCCCCACCGCACTGTAGTCCCGCAATCCTCCTGGCTTTCACTCCTCTTCTTGCAGTGTTGAGGAGATAGACGGATTCTGATTGGTCATGTGACGGTGCTGACCAATTAGAATGCCTCTTGCCCATCCACGCTGAGAGGTATAGAAAGGAGATTAAGCTGCGGGAATTTCAAATCCCCAGACACATACTAAATCCATCTATACAAACAACCTGCATTTGCAAACACAGGATCCTAGCACCCCAAAACAAGAATGACAGCTATTCAGATATTATGTCATTCAGATAACTCAACTTTGCTAAATGTTTTGAAAGTGTGTTCCACTTTAAACATAGAATTGCTGCAGCTAAGGAAATGATCATTAAAATGTAACCAAAAAGCAAACCTTTTTTTCCCCATTTCGGATAGCGTAAAGCCATTCGATCAGCAGCATTACACATGGGCCAAATGTTGGGCAGCATTTGATCCATGTGTACTGCAGCTCAGTTTCAGGGTCTTTGCAAACTTCTTGTAGCCTAGGCCATCATTATGTAAAGCAACAATTCTTTTTTCAAATCCTGAGAGTTCTTTGCCATGAGGTGCCATGTTGAACTTCCAGTGACCAGTATGAGAGAGTGATGGGGTAAATGCAGTGGTATAACGGGGGGGGTGCCGCTCTAGGGGTGTTTGCCACCACCCCATAACAAAAAAAAAAAAAAAAAAAAAAAACCAGCCGCCACTGGGCCTGGAGAATGAATTGTTCACCGGCAGAAGTTGAGCATAGTCTCTAGTCATCTCTAGGTGCCTCAGGAGGTCCGGCCTGGTGGATGTAAACAATGCTCTGGGCTCGGCTGGAAATGCAGAAACAGTTTTTTTTTTCTGATCTCGGTCTTTTCAATTTTTTAAAGAGACAGTGTAAAAATAAAGTTAAAATCAGCCACAAAAAATCCAATTTAAAGTGCCCCGTCACCGCGAGCTCGCGCACAGAAGCAAAAGCAAACGGCGTTCAGACCACCCGTGAGGTATCGCCGCGAACGGTCGAGCGAGAGCAATAATTCTAGCGCTAGACCTCCTCTAAGTCTAAACATTTTTGGGAATTTTTAAATACTGAAGTTTGGCATCATTCTACGAGTGTGCGCAATTTCGAAGCGTGACATGTTAGGTATCTATTTACTTGGCGTAACATCCTCTTTCATATTATGCAAAAAAAATTGGGCTAACTTTACTATTTTCTTATTTTTTAATACATGAAACAGTTTTTTATGATACCAGCCATTTGATGGTCAGACAGTTTGGTTGAAAACACAATCAAATGTGACAGTAATCCCAGCATTCTGGGAATTTAACTGTTTTTTGAAACCGTTCTGCTTTATGATTTGCTGCTGGGGCTCTGGACCTCAGCAAAATGGCAGCCTTCAGCAAGAAGAAACAGGAGTAATGCTGGAGGCAATTTTACAACACACACATTTTGGTAGCATAATTATTAACCACTTCCCCACCGACCGCATTGCATACTTTTAATCCTGCAGAGTGGCTCTGTAGCGTGAATCACCGTTTATAAACAGTGGCTCGCTCATGTGCGGCTAGCGCGCCACCGCGATCTTGTGCCGCCCCACTCTGCAGCAGAGTGGCCGCAGGTCTGGCGGACTTGATCTCCGTCGGCTACCCGTGCTGACCTGGAAGAGGGAGAACAGGGAACCGCCGATGTAAACACGGCGGTTCCCCGCTCTGTCCATGGGCATGTGAGAGATCTACTGATCCCTGTCACTGGGATCAGTTAGATCTCTTATGCCCCTGGCAGCCAAGCCCCCTCACAGTTAGAACACGCCCAGGGAACACAGTTAACCCCTAGATCGCCCCCTGCATGTTAACACCTTCACTGTCAATGATATTTAAACAGTAATCAGTGGATATTTACATTTCTGATCGGTGTATAAAATGTCATTGGTCCCAAAAAAGTGTCAAAAATGTCCGACATGTCCGCTGCAATATCGCAGATCACCGCCATTACTGGTAAAAAAAAATTAAGAAATTATTTCTCATGGTTTGTAAACGCAGCAACTTTTGCGCAAACCAATCAAACGGCGATCGTGATTTTTCTTTACCAAAATATGAGGAAGAATATATATCGGCCAAAACCGATGAATACATTTGTTTTTATATATTTTTTTTGGATTTGTTTTTTAGCAAAAAGTAAGAAATATTGTTTTTTTTTTTTGCAAAATTGTCGCTCTTTTTTTGTTGATAGCAGTGATCAGAAATGATGCAGAGGTGATCAAATACCACCAAAAGAAAACTATTTGTGGGGAAAAAAGGACGCAAATTTTGTTAGGGTACAACGTCACACGACCTCGCAATTGTCAGTGCCGACGCGACGCAGTGCCGAATCTCAAAAAGTGCTCTGGTCCTAACATGGGAAATCCTTCCGGGGCTGAAGTGGTTAATGTGGAAATGTGGAATGTATGTTCCTAGCTAAAGAATATTGTTTTTTAATCAGGTTGTTATGGGTAAAGTTCTGCTTTGAAGCGGAGCTCCAGCCAAAAGGGGAAGCTCAGCTTGTTTGCTCCCCCCCTCCGGTGCCACATTTGACACCTTTCGTGAGGGCGGGGGGGAACAAGTACCTGTTTTTGGCAGGTACCATTCCCCGCTTCTTGGGGACCTGGCTGCGGCGAGGTCCCCCAGAAGTTCTGCATCCCTCCTCCTTCCTCCACCGCCGGGCAAGCTAGGAAGCAAAGCACGCTTCGCGCATGCACAGTAGGGAGCCGTCTGTGAAGCCGAAAGGCTTCACTGGCAGTTTCCCTTACTACGAATGGCGATGGTAGCACCTGAGAGCCGATCGGAAAATCAGCTGGGGTGCCGACATCGTTGGATTCGAGGACAGGTAAGTGTCCTACTATTAAAAGTCAGCAGCTACTGTATTTGTAGCTGCTGACACTTACATTTTTGGAGGGGCTGGAGCTCCTCTTTAAGTCGATCAATCAAACTTCAGTACAACTATCCTGCCCACAGACGGATCAAACAAAGTATAACTAAAGGCAAAACTTTTTTTTTTGTGTTTTGGACAGAGTGTAGGGGGATTAGAACCTCTGTCAATTTCTATTGCTGTCTGATCCCCCCCATTTGTCCTGTTTACCATTATCATTGAAAGTGAAAGTAAAAAGAAAACCCCCAAATTTTGGGTTGTCCCCAGAAAAGTAATAGATGGGAAATCTTCTAATAGGGACACTAGTTCTGGTGAGCTGGGGGTCCCCAAGAAATTCCTTTAATTTGCAGAGATTTCCTCTCACTTCCTGTCTGGCCAGGACAGGAAGTGAAGGGAAATCTCTGCAATGGGACAGAGATGGTGAAAAAAAAATCTGACAGGTGATAACCCTCCCTTAGGCCCCTTTCACACTTATGCGACTTGGGACTGCAAAGTCGCATGACAAGTCGCTCCCCATGCTTTCCAATGAGTACCGTTCATATCTGTATTACTTCAAGTCGAGCCAACTTCAAAGTAGTTCCTTGCACTACTATGGTCCAACTTTGATGCCACTTGAGGTCCATAGACTTCAATGTCAAACCCTCAAAGTCGCATGCAAATCGCACCTGAATATAGATGCGATTTCTGTACGACTAATATGTCTTCAATGAGCCAAAGTTGCAACAAAGTTGGACCAAAGTGGTACTGATCTCAAATCACAGCAAAATTGCGGTAAAATCATGTCGCACAAGGGAAAGGGCTCTTGCTCTACCCAAAATGAAAAAAAAAAAAAAAGTTTTGCCCATAGTTCTACTTTAAGCCAGTTCAGCAGGAACCGTCCGAATTTTGATCTGTCTATGGCCGGCTTTTAGGATCGTAAATTAACGTAATCTCATTATCTGACTAAATTTGTAATTATATTCACAAAGTACCTTGGTGCTCCTGATCAATACAAATGGTCAACAGCTTTCCCACCCTGGCCAATCAGCTCATTTGATCGAATCCGATGTAAAATCATTTGGAAGGGACGTTGGGGCTATGTGATTGTTTGCAGATTTGATTCACTCTCGCATGAATCAGATAATAAAATCAGAGCGTGCCACCATAAGGGCTCATTCACGGAAGGGGGCCGGGTATTAAAAGCGGGCAGTTAAGCCAGTTTACCACCCACCTAAACAAAGAAACGCAACCGCTCAGTGATATATCCAGGAGGCTACAGCAAAAAAGAAATGGCGTGTCGCAGTCTGCTAAAGGCGACCCATTCAAGTGAAGGCGCAGTGGGTCAGCATTTTAAGGGTTAAAGCAGACGGCGAAGGCGACCTATAGTGCCTGCTCAGCGCTTGTCAAACGCCCTCTAAAAAGCGATCAGGTGGCTTTTCAGAGGGGTGGTAGTAATAGTGACACGTGTGAAGGAGCCATAAGGGTTGGGTAGAAGATGTGAATGGGCCCCATATATTAGTAGGTGGTAGACTTTGCTGTACTGCCTGGCTCCTCCATTGTAGGCATGCAGGGCCGACTACACACCTCCTCTCCGATGCCCGGGGCTCCCTTGCTGTAGTCCTGGGAGATGAGCAGATCCAGCAGTAGGTTGAGCTCGGTTCGGAAGCTCTCGGTGTCTGCGGGCTCCAGGCTGTACATCTTCCCCATGTGCCGGTGGAAGTCCCTGACAGCGTCCTGTTGATTGTAAGCCTCCAAATCTCCGGCGGGTGGCAACGGTGAAGGGAATAAAACCGGTGTAGCCCGCCTGCCATGAGACATCCCTGTCAATGCGCCTTCCTGGGCAGCCATCTTTCTGAAGGGCAGGCCGTTGTCAGGGCAACCAACTGTCACTTCCGAGAACGCTGAATACTGGGAATACGCCATCATCCTGCGCAGACTCCTATTACCGGCTACATAGAATGGATGCTGTATGTCTTCATGTAGTTTATTAGGTTAGTAACAGCTCCCAGGGAAAGATCTCTTTCTAAAGTAGAACTTTTTTAGTATAGAGTGGAGAGGGATTAGAAGCCCTGTCAGGTTCTTATTGCTGTCTGTGTCCCCTGTAAGGCCCCTTTCACACCAGGGCCGCCCGAGCGTTAACGTTAAAACACTGCTAATTTGTGCCGCTTTACCACTCGTTATTCAGTGCGCTTTTAACTCACCCACAGTGGGTTAAAAGTGCTGGTTAGCGGCGCTTCGGGAGCGCTGCCCCATTGTTTTCAATGGGCAGGGGCATTGGAGGAGCGGTGTATACTCCGCTCCCACGCCACCCCAAAGAAGCGGCTTGCAGGACTTTTTTACCATCCCGCAAGCGCACCGCCCCAGTGTGAAAGCACTCAGGCGTTCACTCTGGGGTGTATTGGGGAGAGTTTTTCAGGAGAATTTCAGTCGCTATTTTTAGCACAAAAGCGCCTGAAAAACGTTCTGGTGTGAAAGGGGTCTAAGACCCCTTTCACACTGAGGCGCTTTCACGCTAAAAAAAGCACCTGAAAAACTCATGAAAACCTATTTTCATTAACCACTTCAATACTATGCACTTAGAACACTTTCCTACCAGACCAATTTTCAGCTTTCAGTGCTGTTGCATTTTGAATGAGACGTCGTGCGACGCTGTACCCAAAGTTTTTATCATTTTGTTCCCACAAATAGAGCTTTCTTTTGGTGGTATTTGATCACCTCTGTGGTTTTTATTTTTTGCGCTATAAACAAAAAAAGACCGAAAATTTTGAAAAAAAAAAAAAAATTCTCTATTCTGTCACACAACTTTGTAAATAAGTAAATTTTCTCCATCACTGATGGGCACTGATGAGGCTACACTGACGGGCACTGATCTGGCAGTACTGATTGGCACTGATGAGGTGGCACTGATGATGAGGCACTTATATGCAGCAATGATGAGCACTGTTAGGCAGCACTGATAAGCAGCACTGACGGGCACTGATATGCAGCACTGATGGACACTGATAAGCGGCACTGACGGACACTGATAAGTGGCACTGATGGGCATTCATAGATGGCACTGATTGGCACTCATAGGCGGCACTGGGCACTGATAGGTGGTACTGATGGGCACTGATAGGTGGGCACTAGTAGGTGGCACTGATATGTGGCACTGGTATGCACTGATAGGGGCACTGGTACACACTGATAGGGGCACTGGTGGGCATATGTACAGAAAGGGGCCCATTCCCTGGTGGTCTAGGGTGGCACTAAGTGCCATTCATATTGGGCACTATGCCCCTTACCTGATGGTCTCCCTGGTGGTCCAGATCGGCTCCCTGGTCGGCTCCCTGGTGGTCCTTGGGCAGGCTCCCTGGTGGTCTAGTGTGGCGATCCGAGGGGGGGCTATGCTGATAAATCATCAGCACAAACCCTCCCACTCCACAGGTCTGCAGACCTGAGTATAGGAAAGCTCTCCTGTGTTACACTGTGACCAGCCGTGATTGGTCACGGCTGATCACATGGTAAAGTGCTTCGGATGGAAGCACTTTACCGAGATCGGTATTGCGGGGGGTCAGACTGACCTCCCTCATCACCGATCACCACGATGCGTGCCCCCCCCCCCACCGGGCGCGTGGCGGCTTGTTATCCTGAGGACGTCATATGATGTCCAGTCAGGATAACTGAACCATTCCCGGCCGTCATTCTGCATACGGCGGTCGGGAAGTGGTTAAAATCAATGGATGCTTTCACACTGGTTCAGTGCGCTGGCAGGGCAGTGAAAAAAACGCCCCTATCCATTGAAATGAATGGAAAGCTCTTCAAAAGCGCTCAGTGTTTTACTGACTGTTTAGAAGCCCCTCAGTGTGAAAGGGGCCTTAGGGGAGTTAATGCTCTGAACTTTTTAACCACTTCAAGATGGAGCCTTTTTTTGAGAGTCGGTTGTTAAAATCTGTTTTTTTTTTATAAAATTACTTAGAACCCCCAAACATAATATATGTTTTCCCCTAGATAATAAAATGGTAGTCATTGCAATATTTTATGCCACACTGTATTTGCGCAGTGGTCTTGAAAGCGCAATTTTTTTTTTTGAGACCAAATTCTATTTTTTTTGAGTTACAAAAATAAGACAACAGTAAACTTAGCCCAATTTTTTCCATATTGTGAAAGATAATTTTGCGCCAAGTAAAATGATACTCAAAATTACACCCGTTCGTGGAATGGCGACAAACTTTGGCACTTAAAAATCTCCATCGGAGACGTTTAAAAATTACTACAGGTTACCAGTTTTGAGCTACAGAGTAGATCTTGTGCTAAAATTATTGCTCTTGCTCTAACGATCGCAGTGATACCTCACATGTGTCTTTTGGAACACTGTTTTCATATGCGGGCGCGACTTATGTATACATTTGCTCGGCAGGACGGGGCGCTTTAAAAAAAAAATGTCTCTTATTTATTTTACTTCTTATCTTTTATTTTTACACTGTCCGTTTAAATAAAAAAATTTTGATTACTTTTAGGCCCCATACACGGACGTTTTTTACCGCCGCCTTTTTGAGCGTTTTTTGCAGCTCTCTATGTCATTCAATGGCCCCATAAAAACGCTGACATTTTTGAGCTGTAGATGGTGTCGGCATTTGTGAGCTGAAAGCAGAACCCACTCCCAGCGCGTTCTGAAGCTGCAGCGTTATGGTGTTTTTGCAGCCGACAAAGCGGTCACTAACCCACATTAACTACGTAGCGGCATTAACCAAGGTTTTTAGCGCTGGCATTTTCAGGTTAAAACATAGCAGAGGAATGTTTTTTAAACAAAACGTGACACAGCGCTGACGAAATCGCGTTTGTGACGCCGATTTTTTTTCTTCCTGATGTTACTACTGTTAATTTTTTTAATACGCCCGTGTGTATGGGGCCTACGGCTGCATTCACACCTGAGCGACACGTCTTTGAGCTTTTTCCGTCATTTTGACGCACAACTTTGGATCGCTTGAGCGCATTTGTTTGCAGCGTTTTTGGGCTTTTGGCGTTTTCATATTAGCCAATAGAGAATACTATATATATTTTTCCCCTCCAACGTTTTGTAGCTTCAAGCATATTCAAGCTACAAAACGCTCAGGTGTGAATGGGGCCTTATTCCTATTACAAGAAATGTAAACAATCCTTGTAATAGAAAAAAGCATGCCAGGACCTCATAAATATGAGATCTGGGGTCAAAAAGACCTCAGATCTCATGTTTACACTAAAATGCAATAAAAAAACGAAAAAATTACATTTGAAAAAAAAAAAGTCCCCTTTAAGAGCTATGGACGGAAGTGACATTTGACGTCGCTTCTGCCCTGCAATGCTATGGAGCTGAGGGGGCGGCATCTTCTGCTCACTTGGATTCCAGTGCAGGGGGGAGTGGACCCGATTGTCTCCGTTGCTACCGGCGGGTCCGGTAAGTGGCGGAAACGTCTGGAAAGTGGCGGGAGTGGGCACCTCTCCCGCCCCCGATAAAAGTGATCTTGTGGTGAATCCGGCGTAGAGACCCGGCCGTCTGCCATTTTTAAAAATACCGGGGTTATGATAGCTATCTGCTAACATAGCAACGGTATTCCATGGCAAAGTACCGCCGTATAATGACGGCGAGCGGTCAGGAAGTGGTTAAGGTCCATTCACACTTTAGGCCTCTTTCAGACATGCGGACCGTTAAGGTCCGCCTGTCAGTTTTTCAGGCGGACCTGAACGGGCGCTCCGTGTACCTCTATGGAGCGACAGATGTCAGCGGTTACATGTCCGCTGACATTCGATCCGCTAAATCCAGACGGATGGAAACCCAATTTTTGATCCCTTTGGTGGATCGGATTGGATGAAAACGGACAGGTGGATCCGTTTCTATCCAATCCCCCTTAGAGGAGAGCGGGGCTCAACAGGTCCATCTCTGCATAGTGAGCGGAGACAGACCTGTCATCCACTGGCTCAGCGGGGATCAACGGATCGATCCCTGCTGAGCAAGCGGAGTCTGTGAAAAATGGCCGCTGGTGTGAAAGAGCCCTTACTGATTGTGTTCCGTCAGATTAGGTGACCTGTCAATTCTTCTAACAGAAGTGACGTTCTGATGCCGCCATCTTGCTTCACCCCACACTCATTCGCAGTAATGATACAGTGAGAAGGCAGCAAGCGGACATCTTATTACACCCACCGGAGTTTTGCATTTCACACTTATTTTTTACAGTAAACTGAGCTTATATACTTAAATAACAGTACAGTGGAACCTCGTATTTCGAGCATAATCCATTCCAGGGGAATGCTTGTAATCCAAATCACTCATATATCAAAACAATTTTCCCCATAGGAAACAATGGAAACTCAAATAATTTGTTCCAAGGTCACTGCTTGTCTATGCAGTACTGTATGTGGCCAGAGGCGCGGGGGCGCTGGTGAGGCTTGGAGACGCTCGGAAACTGTTGACATTTTTGGTAATTCTGAATGCTTCCGAGCCTCACCAGCACCCCTGCACCTCTGGCCACATGCGGTATTGCATACACAGAGGCTTAATTCTGTTCGTTTTGAAGACAGCACTTGCAAACCGAGTCGGGATTTAAAAAAAAAAAAAACTGCTCGTATTGCAAAACGCTCTTTAACTGCGTTACTCGCAATCCAGGGTTCTACTGTATTTAGAAATATGTGACACTATTATGATGTTGAATTGTAAAAGCAGCGGTCTTCTGTCAGTTTTGCAAACCTGTGAGATCAGCAGGCTTGCCGCTGCTTTTAAAATTCATCATCAAAACAATATCACGTATTTCTAAATACTGTATTTCACTATATTTATTTTATTTATTTCAGGTACTTATATAGCGCCATCAATTTACGCAGAGCTTTACATATATATTGTACATTCACATCAGTCCCTACCCTCAAGGAGCTTACAATCTAAGGTCCCTAACCCACATTCATACATACACATACTAGGGCCAATTTAGACAGGATCCAATTAACCTACCAGCATGTCTGGAGTGTGGGAGGAAACTGGAGTACCCGGAGAAAACCCATGCGGGGAGCTGGTGTATGCAATACTGTTTGTGGCGAGAGGCGCGGGGGGCGCTGGTGAGGCTCGGAGACGCTCAGAAACTTGACATTTCGGTGATTTGGAATGCTTCCGAGCCTCACCAGTGCCCCAGCACCTCTGCTCACATGCGATATTGCATGCACAGAGGCTTAATCCTGTTGGTTTTGCAAGGCAGTGCTCGCAAACCGAGTCAGGATTTTTTTTTTTTTTAAAAATGCTCATATTGCAAAACACTCGTTAACCGCGTTACTCGCAATCTGAGGTTCTACTGTATTTAGAAATACGTGACACTGTTATGATGTTGAATTGTAAAAGCAGCGGTCTTCTGTCAGCTTTGCAAACCTGTTAGATCAGCAGGCTTGCCGCTGCTTTTAAAATTCATCATCAAAACAATATCACTTATTTCTAAATACTGTGTTTCACTATATTTATTTTATTTATTTCAGGTACTTATATAGCGCCATCAATTTACGCAGCGCTTTACATATACATTGTACATTCACATCAGTCCCTACCCTCAAGGAGCTTACAATCTAAGGTCCCTAACCCACATTCATACCTACACATACTAGGGCCAATTTAGACAGGATCCAATTAACCTACCAGCATGTCTTTGGAGTGTGGGAGGGAACTGGAGTACCCGGAGAAAACCCATGCGGGGAGCTGGTGTATGCAATACTGTTTGTGGCGAGAGGTGCGGGGGCGTTGGTGAGGCTCGGAGACGCTCAGAAACTTGACATTTCGGTGATTCGGAATGCTTCCGAGCCTCACCAGCGCCCCAGCACCTCTGCTCACATGCGATATTGCATGCACAGAGGCTTAATCCTGTTAGTTTTGCAAGGCAGCGCTCGCAAACCGAGTCAGGATTTTTTTTTTTTTTAAAACTGCTCATATAGCAAAACACGCGTTAACTGCGTTACTCGCAATCTGAGGTTCTACTTTATTTAGAAATACGTGACACTGTTATGATGTTGAATTGTAAAAGCAGCGGTCTTCTGTCAGTTTTGCAAACCTGTTAGATCAACATCAAAACAATGTCACGTATTTCTAAATCCTGTATTTCACTATATTATTTATTTCAGGTACTTATATAGCGCCGTCAATTTACGCATCGCTTTACATAAACATTGTGCAGTGTCATCAGTCCCTACCCTCAAAGAGCTTACAATCTAAGGTCCCTATCTCACATTCATACATACAAATACTAGGGCCAATTTAGACAGGATCCAATTAACCTACCAGCATGTCTTTGGAGTGTGGGAGGAAACCAGAATACCCAGAGAAAACCCACGCAAGCACAGGGAGAACATGCAAACTCCAGGCAGGTAGGGTCATGGTTGGGATTTGAACTAGCGACCCTTTTGCTGCCAGGCGAAAGTGCTAACCACTACACCGCTATAAGCTCAGTTTACTGTAAAAAATAAGTGTGAAATGCAAAATTCCAGTGGGTGTAAAAAGATGTCCACTTGCCACCTTCTCACTGTATCCTTACTGCGGACGAGTGCGGGGTGTAGCATGATGGTAGCAATGGGACATCATTTCCATTACAAGGTTTGACGTGTCCCCAAATCTGATGGAACACAGGTTCCATGGAGGTCCATGTTCTCCTGACATGCATTGCACAGCTGTTGTGTGCATTCGTGTTTCGGTGTTCCGTCAAATTGGCGACCTGTCAGATTATGTAACGGGAGTGATGTTCCATCACCTGCACATGCATACACTCACTATCAGGTTGCCTAATCTGACAGAACACTGTAGTCAAAAGAAGACAGCGGACATCTTACTACGCCCAGCTGTGACCAACGCGGGTATCAGATCACTGTCCTCACTAACTGGTGACAGAGGGCCACCCGACCTCACACCGCGCTTGTCACTAACGTAACAATGCCACTCTCAGCTGCTGCCAGCTCAAAGATTTTCCAGCTTGCCAGACCACCATCTAAGTGCCAGCAGCCTGAGAGCGATTGTTACCGGGCTAATTCAAGCGATTAACCCTTTCACTGCCACCACTTCTGGATAAGGGCCAGAAGACACGAGATCTTGGCAATACCACTTATGATTTTAGAATAATCGCCTGTAACACACGCTGTCACCACAGACAGGGATATTCAGATGATTTATCCTAAACAGTAGCACTCTTCAAAAGAACAGGTTCGTTATAGCTTGCATTAAGAGCTTTAAAGAGGAAGTAAACCCAGATTGGGTTTACTTCCTCTACATACCCCTGTAAATTAGAAGCATAATGGGCTACTATGCATCGCATAGTAGCCCATTATGTGCCACTTACCTGCAAACGAACCCTGCGATGTCCAGCGCTGTCCCGTGTGCTGGCGGCGTCCATCTTCTGCCATTCTTCCAGGGCCGCGACTCCGGCTCTGTGACTGGCTGGAGCCGCCAGTCACGGCACAGTCTCAGGGGGGAAACGGCACGGAGGCCGTTTCTTCACTGCGCACATGCCGAAATGTCGGCACATGCAGAACACTGCATATCTCTTGAACCGTGCAGGTTTGGGAGATATGCAAGGCACCTGCAGGTAAGCCTTATTCTAGGCTTACCTGTAGGTTAAAGTGGTTGTCTCAGGTTGACAACCACTTTAAGGACAAGATTAACACTTTTCAGAATAAGATTTAATAATGAAAAGGTCAAAATTGGTGCAGATAAAATATTTACAGAAAAATGGTGTTACAAAGCAGTAAAGACATAATATACAGCAGCAAAGAGATAAGGCAGAAAGGAAGGGAGGAATATACTTGCAGGGAATGTCTGTGATTGATCAGAGATTGGTCGATGAGTCCACAGGTTCTCCAATGGTTATTCTTTGATGGTAAGCTGAGAACTGTCAGGTTTATTCCTTTTTTTGCTGGAAGCAAAGGGGTGGGGCCATATGCCCCTGACCATTCACATGGGTAAGGAGGGCCCGTGGTCTGTTTGGGGTGGACAATGGCATAATGACCCTCCCATACACACAGTTTTCATATCAATGTTCATATATTCCAATATGGACAAGGTGCATTCCTGAAACTGAGAAATTATGGCTCAGCATTGAATTTCATGTCCAGGGATACCAGGCACGGTGTACCTGGGAAGCGCGTGTCACCCAGGAGGCATCTGACAGTGATCTTCCCACCTGGCATGTCTGAATCTAGTCATGTCTGGACTCAATTTGTTCAGTATGAATTTCCACATTCAAATATGTACTTGTCAGCAACTGGTGTGACCAGAAATGTGTGAATTGCACAGAGAATACCAGACACAAGTGTAAGTGAATAAGGTGATTTTATTAAAAAGATAAGTAAATGGTGATCCAAACACATATCTAATATAACAAACAGTGTAACCAACCAAATAACAGAAATAGTGAAAACTGCCTAAATAGGTAAAGGGAAATGTCCAAACTGTAAACAAAGCCAGGCCAGGGTCATACACGGGAGATCAGTAGAGGGGGCAGGGAGCAGGACAGGACAGGAACAGTGAGAAGATGCTGGGGAACGCTGGGGGAAGATCAGGCTGCAGACAGGGGTCCCGGAGCAGATTCAGGCTACAGGACTTGGGATACAGAGGCGCATGGAGACGAACACCAAGGCACTGAGCACATGGTAGGCAGGGTTTATATATCCTTCCTATAACGAGCGTCAGGTGGTGACTCATGAGCCTCTGATTACTGGGAGACACCTGCTGGTGAATCCTGAAACTGCGGCCCATGGACCCAGGAGCCACAGTGCCATCAGCAGGTGAGCCTTTTACTGACACCCGCTGGTGGACACCGGAACTGCAGCCCATGGATCCCTGAGCCACAGCGCCACCCACTGGAGGGACTATTCCTGACAGTACCCCCCTCCAAATAGCCGTAGGGCAGTGGTTCTCAGCTCCAGTCCTCAGGACCCACCAACAGGTCAGATTTTAAGCATTACCTTGGGGAGATGCAGACTAGAATACTGCGATCACTGAGCCGCAAATTATATCACCTGTGATGTATTTCAGTTATCCTGCAAACCTGGCCTATTGGTGGGTCCCGAGGACCGGAGTTGAGAACCACTGCCGTAGGGGATCTAGTCCATAAGAAAAAGTCCTCTGCTACATGAGTCCACCAAAGGAGTTCCTTGAAAACTGAAGAAGTCCTGGTTCTCCAGCAAGATGCCCTACAGCCAAGATCCATCGGAAGATAACGTGTCCCCCCACCTGGATCATGCAACTGGCTGAGAGACCCACTGCCGGGGTCAGACGACTGGCTGGGTGTCCTGCTGGCCGGATTCCCTGGGATGTAGCACATTTGCCACTTCAAGTCCCTCAAAACAGTAGATACCCCAACGCTGGGGTCACACGGGTTACCTTCAAATTTAGCCCTGTGGTCATGTGACAGTACTGGAATACAGGCACCGATGTGTCCTATCATGACTGAATAGCTTGCCTGATCTCCAGGACTTGCACCGCGCATCAAAAACCCATTAGGCCTCTCTGAGGCACCGGTTACCCAACCTGGGTCCCCTAGTACAACCGGAGCTGTGGCAGTTGCTCCCAGATCATGGCAGGGCACAGATCGTACTCCACCATTCCCTAGGAGCTTACCACGACCAGGGCCATGAAAGCAAATGCAGCCATTAGTCATCCATGTTCTGTCTAGACCACCAGGCTTGGGCACCATAGAAGCAACACACTGCCAGAGGGACTCTACTGAGGTAACCGTCAACTGAATCTTAGGCCAAATAGACAGTCCATATAAGGCACATGAAGGTTCAGAGCTTTCCGACCCATTAAAAGGTGAACACTCAGCCTTTACACAACCATTCAACTGATCAGGCTGAGCAGTGGGCAGAAGCACATTAGACTGGACAGCGGACACTGGATCATCAGACTGGACAGTGGGCACCGGATCATCAGACTGGACAGCGGGCACCAGATCATCAGATTGGACAGCGGGCGCTGGGACATCAGGCTGGACAGCGAGCGCTGGATCATCAGACTTGGCAGCGGGCACCGGATCATCGGACTGGACAGCAGACACAGTATCAGCAGGCTAGACTGAATCATCAGACTGGACAGCGGGTACCGGATCATCAGACTGGACAGTGGGCACCGGATCATCAAACTGGACAGCGGGCACTGGATCGGCAGGCTGGACAACGGCACCAAATCATCAGACTGGACAGTGGACACCGGATTGTAAGACTGGTCAGCGGACACCTGAACATCAGACTGGACAGTGAGCCCCGGAACATCAGGCTGGACAGTGGGTACCAAATCATCCGACTGGACAGCGGGCACCGAATCATCAGACTGGACAGCGGGCACTGGATCATCAGACTGGACAGCGCGCACTGGGTCATCAGACTCCGACTGGACAGCAGGCACCGGATCAGAGTGGACAGCGGGCACAGGATCATCAGACTGGACAGCAGGCACCGGAACATCAGACTGGACAGTGGATACCGGATCATCAGACTGGACAGTGGATACCGGATCATCAGACTGGACAGCAGGCACTGGAACATCAGACTGGACAGTGGGCACTGGATCATCAGACTGGACAGTGGGCACTGGATCATCAGACTGGACAGCGGGCACTGGATCGTCAGACTGGACAGCGGGCACTGGATCGTCAGACTGGACAGCGGGCACTGGATCGTCAGACTGGACAGCGGGGACTGGATCGTCAGACTGGGCAGCAGACACCGGATCATAAGACTGGACAGTGGGCACTGGATCGCCAGACTGGACAGCGGGCACTGGATCGCCAGACTGGACAGTGGGCACTGGATCGCCAGACTGGACAGCGGGCACTGGATCGTCAGACTGGACAGAGGGCACTGGATCGTCAGACTGGACAGAGGGCACTGGATCGTCAGAATGGACAGTTGGTACTGGATCTGCGGACTGGACAGCAGGCACAGGAACATCAGACTGGGCAACGGGCACTGGATCATCAGACTGGGCAGCTGGCACTGGATCGCCAGACTGGACATTGGGCACTGGATCTTCGGACTGGACAGCAGGCACTGGAACATCAGACTGGACAGTGGGTACTGGATCATCAGACTGGACAGTGGGCACAGGATCAGCAGGCTAGACAGTGGGCATGGGATCAGCAGGCTGGAGAGCAGACTCAGGATCAGTAGGCTGGACAGTGGGCACAGGATCAGCAGGCTGGACAGCAGGCACAGGATTAGCAGGCTGGACAGCGGACACAGGATCAGCAGACTGGACAGCGGGCACAAGATCAGCAGGCCGGACAGTGGGCACAGGATCAGCGGGCACAGGATCAGCAGGCTGGACAGCGGGCACAGGATCAGCAGGCAAAACCTCATCAGCAATCGTGAAGGTAGACTGGGGCAGATTGGCTGGTGGGGAGGCAGGCTGGAACAGATCGGCTGGTGTGGAGGCAGATTGGTTGGTGTGAAGGCAGACTGGGGTGCATTGGCTAGTGTGATGGCAGTATTGGATACAGGCTGGATAGTGCGGGTTGGGAAAAACTTCAGTTTCTTCTTAGGTTTTACCACTGGAGTTCTGTAAGTGACTGCAGGGCTGTAAATAGGGGGTGCAGCTGATGGAAGAGAATGGCTGGTGTATGGTAAGGAGGGAGTGGTCAATAAGGAAGATCTTTGTGAAATTGTTGCAGGCAGCGGAGAAGAGGTAGGTGGGTTAAAGGCAGGGTAGGTGCAGCAGGTGGAAACGGGGTACTGATATTTGGTAGGTAGCAGAGTATATTGGACTGTGGTTGCTGTAGTTGAAGGAGAGAAGGAACTTTGAGCAGGTAGGTCTCTAGTGGCAGGGATTGGTTGGTGCAAACTGACTGGGAGGCGACGGACGTTGTTAAAGTGTTTCTAGAAGGAATAACTGGTGAGGGAGGAATGGTATGTGGTCGGTAAGAGAAGGTAGTCGACGTGGGGGATAAATGTCGGGACGTCAGTGAATGTCTTGAGGTCACCATTTTGGATTCTTCTTTGACTTCAAAAAGGGTTGGGCGTGATAGGTCGGACATA
>BLSH010550810.1:134277-151465 GCA_018402905.1 Glandirana rugosa | reverse complement strand
GGATCGAAAATCTAATTTCCTGTCCACCCATCCTCTACACCCGCTCAACCTCCTACTGCTTACCAGTCTTCGTAACCTTAGTACGTTCTTCCAGAGGAGGTTTGAGAGTCTGTCTGAGTGCGTTGACATGTAGAATGTATCCTGCATGGAATGGGGCCGGGCTTAGTCATTTATGGTTGGGAATGTCCTGGGGAGTACGGGATCTACGCCTCTATCTCTATGGAGAAAAAGGACAGCATAGTACCGTCGTATGTGTACCCAACACTGAGGCGGGGGTGTTGGACTATCCTAGAGTATCGATATTTTCTTAGTCCACTGGGGGAGGGTCATAAGAGGAAAGGAGAATACTGGGAGGGGGTCACCTGATTCTTTTATAGCTATGAGATCCTATCAGGTTGTGGGGGCGGAGTCACAACCCATGTGTATGCTGCCATGATACGACAGGAAAAAGAGGTATCTCTATCTCCGCATCTAGGGCATGAGGGGTCCTGTAAGGGTTGGTATTTACTGATTCGGGCCGGGGTAAGGTACGTCCTATGTAAGATGTACAGTTGCGTGAGTCTGTCTGAGAGTTTGGAGGAGACCTTCTTGCATGATTCCAATGCTTCTGACCATTCGTCATCCTCCAACTCGCCCACATCTCCTACCCACCTGTCCTTTAATCTAAAAGCTAGGTCTGTGACTGCTGGTGTGATAAGAGCTACATAATAAATGGAGATTCATTTTTTAGGGTCTTCACACAGGCAGACCTCCGCCAGGTAGAGTGCCGACAGGTCTGGGACAGGGGCAGGAAACTGGCACTGAAGCACGTGGCAAAGCTGGAGGAAGCGAAAGAGCATTGTGTTGGGCAGGTTAAAGGTTTCTTTGAGTTCTTGAAATTGTTTTACACCTTGACCGTCTAGCACTTGTGACAGGTACACAACTCCCTTCTCAATCCACATCTCTATGTTTGGTAGCAGGAGCAATTTGGGAAGGTTAGTGTTACCCCAAAGTGGGGTATGTGCATGTATGTGGGTGGCCCTCAATCTGCGTACCGCCAAATCCCATACTCTGCAATGTTGGCGTAACATAGCACCCCTGTCTCCCAGTCCCGACGGAGCTCTATTGCCCGTGAATATAATTTGAAATGCATGGGTGATCTTGGTGGAGACCATGGGGCATATCAATGCAAGGTATCTGAGTCTATCCGTTTTATCCAGGTGGAAAAAATGGGACATTTGGGCAGCTAAGTAGTAGGTAGCTAGATCTGGGAGGGCAACTCCTCCCATATCCGTTGGGTTTTTCAGGGCTTGCCAGGTAAGTTTGTGTCTAGAGGTGCCCCACCGAAGGAATTCAGGATAGATTCCATGGTTTTAAATATTCGGAGGGGTAAGTGTGCCAAAAGGCATAGAGAAGCTTGGGCAGCAAAATCATTTTTATGAGGTTTATGCGTCCCATTATCCCCAGGGGTAGGCGTGTCCAGGATTGCGTCTTGGCTTTTATTATACCATAGAGGGGTTCAATGTTGAGCCTTATACAATCTGCAGTAGAGCGGGAGATGAGAATCCCCAGATATTTAAATTGGCTAACCCGTGCTAATGGGAGGAGAGCTTGCGATTCGTCGGGGACCACCGGATCCAGGGGCAGTATTTGGGATTTATCCCAATTTATGCGCAGTCCCGAAAAAGTCCCAAATTTTTTTATAAGTTCTAGGGCCGCTACAAGAGAGGGGCCCGCGTCTCGCAGGTACAGTAGCATATCATCTGCATACAGACTGATGGTTTCGGTTAGGGGGCCCAAGCACAGACCTTCAATCTGTGGATGAGATCTTATTGCTATCGCCAGCGGTTCTACGGCCAGGGCGTACAACAGTGAGGACAGTGGACATCCTTGTCGTGTACCTCTGGCCAACGGTAATGGGTCAGACGTTACGCCATTCGCCAAAACTTTAGCTGTAGGGGATTGATATAATAGTTGAACCCATTTTATGAAGTTGGGGCCAAAACCATAGTTACGAAGGTATTCCCAGAGGTATGGCCATTCGACAGAGTCGAAAGCCTTTGCCGCATCTAAGCTGACTACTACCCTAGAACCCGCGGACTCATGTGCAGCTTGCAAGTTAATAAACAGTCTACGGAGATTCTGTGCGGTATTTTTGTTGGGCATAAAGCCAACTTGGTCCGGGTAGATAAAGGACAAAATTACCTTATTCAACTGAGTCGCGAGAACTTTAGACAGAATCTTTATATCCAATTGTAGTAGGGATATTGGTCTATATGATTCAGGGAGAGAAGGATCCTTCCCTGGTTTGGGTATAAGGATAATTAGTGCTTCCGTCATAGATTCCGGGAGTGTAAGAGTGTCAAACATATATTTATAGAGTTGGGCCAGTTTCGGTACCAGTAGAGTCCCAAATTGAGTATAAAACTCTAGAGGGAGCCCATCTGTGCCAGGGGCCTTTGATGTAGCCATCTGCGCCATTGCTTCCGCAATATCGTCTGATGTGATTGGAGCGTTGAGTGTGGTCATCTGAGCTTGGGTCAGGGAGGGGAATTGGACATTCCGTAGAAAGTCAGTCAATTCTACCTGTGTATATTAGGCAGTGGAGGCATACAACGTAGCAAAGAACGTGCGGAATAGATCTGCCACCTGTATTGGGTCCGCTGTTTGTCGTCCCGTGGGCTTCGGCTAGAGTCACTACCACCGGCGGTTTGTGATCTAGATGGGCAAGGTAGGCTAGCAGCCTGCCAGCCCATTCCCCGTGTTCATAAGTACGTTGTTTGGAGAAGAATATTTGCTGCTTTGCTTTGTCAAAGAGTAAGTGGTTAACTAGCCGATGCTGCGACCGCATAGAGGAAATATTGTCTGGAGAGGGGTCTAGATGGCAAGCATTCTCCAGGGACTCTAATCTGGCATCGGCCTGCTGTAGGATTAATTTGGAGGATGACTTGTGTCTAGATATGTGGGTGGCTAAAGTGGGTCTCGCATGTAGCTTGAAGACCTACCATACTGCAGTTATTGGTGCAGACCCCTCATTAGTGGCAAAATAGTGCATCCACTCCTCCTGCAGTCGGTCCACTGTAGGCAGGACCGACAACCAGAAGGGGTTCAGCCTCCAACTCTGGAGTGTCTGAGGGGTCTGGAGATCTAGTGTTATCCAATATGGCGAATGATCTGACAGCACCCGGGGTCCAAATCCCACCTCCACCAGCCGCGGTTATTACCTCCTCCCATGCTCGCCTTCAGGACTTCTCCAGAGCCTCTCCCATCCTCTGGAACTCCCTGCCCCGGTATGTCCCATCAGCCCCTACCCTGTCCACCTTTGAAAACTCATTTATTCAGGGAAGCCTATCCCTCACCCACCTAAGAACTGTACCTGAGCTAACTTTTGTACCACCACCCCCTCCCTTTAGAATGTAAGCTCTACGAGCAGGGCCCTCCATCCCTCCTGTATTGAACTGTATTGTAATTGTGCTGTCTCCCCCCTCTACATTGTAAAGCGCTGCGTAAACTGTTGGCGCTATATAAATCATGTATAATAATAATAATAATTTTTCCTAACTTTCAAATCGAGCATAGAAAGTCAAACCCAAGAGAAGAATTACAAGCTGTTAGCCAGAAGGTATAGATGCCCAGTCACAAGCTGTTTTCGCCAATCCCTAATCGGAGTTGGAGATGTGGGAGAGAGTACGACATCATGCTCAACATTTGGTGGACCTGCACTTATATCAGACCCTATTCAGGAACCATTTTTCAATTATGTCATCAAATTATGGGCACTGCCTGGCCAGAGTACCCAGAGGTGGCCTTACTACCTGTCATTTCAGGGTCAGTTACTGTTGTCGGGAAGGGTTTCCTCCGGTTCCTCCAATCCACAGGTAGAGCCTTGTCAATTAGGCACTGGAGATATGCAACAATCCCAAACATCCAGTAATAGGTTGATGAACTCAACCGCATTATGAAGATGGAGGAATTAACAGCTAACTTACAGGACCAGCACTTGGACTGACTTTTCTACTTTCCCACACCGTCCGTCTTTCCTATGATTTGCATACCATATTTATTGCAATAACACTGAGCCAACCTCCCCATCAGCTTCCCTCCCCTTATCTTTCCCTTTTGCACTTCTGTTCTTTTGTGTGTACTATTTAATTCCCTACTCACCTGTGGCTGTGGAGGTTCTTAGATTGCACCTCTATAAAAAAAAATTGTGTCTATGCACAACTGATTTTCTGGCACTTGAAACTTGCTAGCACCTGGTCCGTTACACTGTATTGGCCTGTAAAGGATCTTTGGATGTCTTTATGCACCCTTTACGTTGTCTTTTTTATGTGTGTAATTATGTTTAACAATTACATTTTATTATTTAAAAAAATATAATCCATCCTGGACTGTTGATGTCAGTAGGTAATCAACAGTTTAGGAAGCTCATACTTAAAGTGGATATAAACCCGATTCATGAAATTTGAGCTGGGCACATATATCTGCAGTGTTTTCTTATCTCTCTTCAAAGCACTAAGTCCATAGCTGTCTCCTGTTCAATTTTTTCTGTTATCAGACTGACAAGTTCTCCATCACATATGATAAAAGCAGCCAAAGTTTTGTGTTAAAGAGAATGCTATAAACAGATTGGCAGAGCCCTGAACTACACAACTAACAGAGCTGAAAGTCTCTACCTATGGGGAGAGGGAGTGTGTGTCTGTCCTCCAATCAGCTGTCTTGGCTGTATGCCCAGGCTTCACTGTAATGATAACCAGGAAGAGAAAATATCCTAACACGATCTGCACTTTCTAAAGGATATATACAGCTGAGGACAGAAGATATAAAAGTAAAACTTATTAGGGAGATTTGTTTCTTCTCTGTGCATCATCTGAGGCTGTTCACTTCACGTTAACCACTTGCCAACCGCCGACCGGCGTCTGACGGCGACAAAGTGGTTGGATATCGCAAACCGGCATCATATGTGCTCACTGTGTTCCGGGGGGCCAGGGAGCGGGTAGGGCAGACTCGATCGCCACCGGCTACCAGTGATGGCTCCCCTGCAGTGAAAAAACGGATGTCCGTGTATG
Source organism: Glandirana rugosa (assembly GCA_018402905.1). Taxonomy (NCBI): domain Eukaryota; kingdom Metazoa; phylum Chordata; class Amphibia; order Anura; family Ranidae; genus Glandirana; species Glandirana rugosa. The sequence continues at coordinate 146,417 of BLSH010550810.1, read as the reverse complement.
TAAACACAGAACTTCGTTCTCATAGAGGGGGAAGGGCTGTGATCACATGCTCCCTGTATATGGAAGCCATGATCACTCCCCTCCCCCTGCCAGCCCAGCCCACATACAGTTAGAACACACCCAGGGAACACAGTTAACCCTTAGAGTGCCCCCTCCAGGTTAACCCCTTCACTGCCAATGGCATTTACACAGTAATCAGTGCATTTTATAGCACTGATTGCTGTATAAATGCCAATGGTCCCAAAAAAGAGGTGTCGCCTAGGGTGTCAAAAATCCTTGCACCGGCCCTGCACAACACTGTACATATCTTATCAGTATCTTATGGATGAATGTAAAAAAATAGTTGTGCAAGCACATGCTTGCACACCTCTTCTAAACCTAGAACTTGCAGCAAAAGGGGTGAAAACCCCCTTGTTAACTAGTAGTGACCCGTTCACTGTTCTGTGGCTGTGGCAGGCACAGCACAGAGAATGGAACTGCGTGCTTTTAGTTTCTTAGTTTCAGACTAGCAACTTTCAAATAAACTAGCATAGCAGAAAGTTATATAGTATAATATAACAGTGAACTGCATCTGCTGAACTGAAATGGGAATTTATAAGGCCTGGTTCACTCAAGTGCGACTTCTGATTAGGGTGCCATCTCATCCCTTTAAACCTGAACACATATGAATTACACAGATTCTGAAGCTAATTTAATGCAGATAAAGCACCAAGTGAGTTTAATTACCACCTTAATCCAGTGGCGTCGGGAGGGTGGGGCCTCCTAGGGCCATGACCCCCCAATTTTGTGTTGGGCCCCCCTCATGTGCCCCCCAAATATATATGAAGCTCTATATATTATAATACAGCCGCCGGGCAGGCGACGCGCTAGCCGCAGCTGCCTGCTCACGTTTTTTTCCGTATTTTTGCCGAGCCGAATCCGATCCAGTGTATTCAGCTGACAGGCGGCGGGTGGGGCCGTCCAGGCGGGGGGCAAATGTTACAGAGGCAGCACTTGAGCACGCACGCTACTGGCTCAGACGAGGCACATCCCGCCAGGTGTGCCAGCCTTTGAAAACAGTGACCTGGCTGGAGGTAATTTGAGCGCGCAGAATGGAGGAGCCCATGGGGTCGCCGTGGTCTGTCCAGGCAGGCGATACAGAATTCACATAGATGGTGGTGGCAGCCCAGCCGACAGTGACAGGAGGTGATGGTGGTGACAGGGGGGGTGATGGTGGTGACAGAGGGTGATGGTGGTGACGGGGGGGTGATGGTGGTGACAGGGGGGGTGATGGTGGTGCCCATTGTCAGGAATATTTCATGTTTATGCATTTGATGCCCATTTTCATGTTTGTGCGTTTGATACCCATTGCCAGGAATATTTCATGTTTATGCGTTTGATGCTCATTGTCAGGAATATTTCATGTTTATGCGTTTGATGCCTGATGCCCATTGTCAGGAATATTTCATGTTTATGCATTTGATGCCCGTTGTCAGGAATATCAGGACTTTTTTGCATCTTAATAATAGTCCCTAGTCAGACTGAAACGTTGACGCTCAAGTGTATTGTATATTGCACACATAAAACAAAGGTGAATTTGTAACAAGAGTGCATTCTATTCTTGAAAAAAAAATATTTATATATATATATATACTGTGTGTGTGTGTGTGTGTATATGTGTGTGTATATATTATATATATATATATATATATATATATAATTTTTTTTTTGCGTTTTATGGTTGGCCTCCCTACTTTGGTCCCTGTCCCCCCATGTGCCCCCCTAAATATGAAAGCTGGAGACGCTACTGCCTTAACCACTTCAGCCCCGGAAGGTTTTGCAGCTTTAGGACCAGAGCACTTTTTGCGATTCGGCGCTGCGTCGCTTTAACTGACAATTGCGCGGTCGTGCGACGTTGTACACAAACGAAATTTGCGTCCTTTTTTTCCCACAAATAGAGCTTTCTTTTGGTGGTATTTGATCGCCTCTGCGTCATTTCTGATCGCCGCTATAAACAAAAGAAGAGTGACCATTTTGCAAAAAAACCCAAATTTCTTACTTTTTGCTAAAATTCAAATCCAAAAAAAAATATAAAAAAACATTTTTTTTCACCGATATAAAAAAACATTTTTTTTCACCGTTTTTGGCCGATTTATATAATTCCTCATATTTGCGATAAAAAAAAATGCAATCGGTGTTTATTGATTGGTTTGCGCAAAAGTGGCCGCGTTTATGGATGGTGAGAATTCATTTCTGGGGTTTTTATTTTTTTTTTATTTTTTACTAGTAATGGCGGCGATCTGCGATTTTTAGCGGTAATGCGATATTGGGGGGGACATGTCGGAACATTTTGACACTTTTTTGGGACCAATGACATTAATTCAGCGATCAGAAATTTAAATGTCCACTGATTACTGTATAAATGTCATTGGCAGTGAAGGGGTTAACCTGCAGGGGGAGAGCTAGGGGTTAATAGTGTTCCCTGGGTGTGTTCTTACTGTGGGGGGGTTGGGCTAACATGAGCATGAGAGATTTAACTGATCCCAGTGACAGGGATCAGTAGATCTCTCATGCCCCACTGACAGGGCGGGGAACCCCGTTCTTTCTCTGTTGCCGCTCATCGCGGCTCGCCGGTGGACATCGGGTTCGCCCGAGCCGTGGGCACACTCCCCAGGAGTGCGGCGGGTGCGCGCGCCCCCTGGTGGCCAAATGCGAATCGCCGTTTATTTACGGTGATTCGCGCAGCGCTCCCCCACTGCCGCCGTGAAAAGACGGCGCGCGGTGGGGAAGCGGTTAATCAGCCACACAGCCTGTGTAATTGATATGTGTTTGGATTTAAAGGGATGAGGTGGTAACTCTACTCCTGATGCGGCTTGAGTCACACAAAATCGCATGATAAGGGAAATTTTAATGTTTACAGTGGAGCCTGTTCGCACAAATGTGACTCAGAACGGTGCCATTTTAGAAAAGGTTCATGCTCTACTTTGGTGCGATTTACAATGTAGCTTGGCCCAGAGAATATGCAAAGTCACATCACCTAATTGCACTGTAAATCGCATCAAAATCGCTTTGCAGTAGTGTAAACTGAGCCATTATTGTTTCTGTGGGTCAGCAAGCATATATTGAGATGCATTATGTACTTCAGGTAGGGGGATGGGGCTACTTGGCTACAATAAATACATGAAATGTCTCCTGCTTTAGGCCTATTGCAGATGGATAGCAACCATTTTTCAGTGCAGCAGCCCTTTGCTAGTAAAGAGGAACATATAGAGCATTTGAATAGAATGTGTGACACTTCATTCTTATCAATGTGTTGGAGTGCACCTTCTGTAGACAAAGATGCAAGTGTAGCAGTTTTATTCATGAAAGCCCCCCACCCCCCACACATGTTCTAATTTGGAAAAATGCTTTTCTTTTTTAACCACTTGAATCCCAGCTGCCACTTTAAAATGGTGCAATGGCAGCAGTTCTTTGTCCAAGCACCATTGTAAACTGGGGGAGGGGGTTCAGTAACAGCCAGGGTACAGGGAGCTGAATTATCAGATCCTAAGCTTCCAGCCCTGTTGCAGACTACTGTAGAACGGTGGTACTACATTTTCAAGACCAAAACCCCAAAATCAGCTGGAAATTTATGTTGCAATCACATATTAGAAAGGCAACATTCATCCAGATTATGTGCTTTTTAAATGGACTTGCCCTTTTCTTCCCTACCTTCCTTTCACTTGAATGGAAAGCCCATCTGTCAGCCTTTGTGTTACAAATCAATACCCAGCAGGTGAATGCATGTTTGCAATTTGAATAATGCGCAAATTTGTTCACTGTTAAACTGAGTTGTATTGTGAACAATGATTACTGTTTGCCCACAACTGGTGCAGCTGTGATAAATTTACTGCTATGGGGCAAACAAATATGGAATATTATTTTTTTTCTTGTAATGGTTCAAATACAAACAAGCCAAAGTATACACAGTAGCTATAATTATTACATCACAATGCTGAATGTTGTGGTGGGCCTGTAGTTTTCTCTTAGATGTAATATTAAGAATTAAGTGTAGCGCCCCCATACTAGTATAGGTGTTTTTTGGTAGCAGGGTTTTGCTAGGAGAGGCAAAATTTAGTCAGGCCTGACTGTATGTGCAGGCCTGAATGATTTGACCTGGGCTTGGGGAGTTGGGTTGCCACATCATCCCATTAATCCAGGACACATGAATTAATGAGGCCAATTTAATGCAGATAAGGCACCAAGTGAGTTTAAGTACCACCTTAATCAGCCACAGAACTTGTGCAATTAATGTGTGTCCTGGTTTAAAGGGATGATGTGGCAACCCTATATGGGGAGTGGCTCAGGTAGGACAAGAGGTGTTATCATTTGACGTGTCATGGGAAGCCCTGACCAATCCCCAATCTGGATTGGCAGGGGGCAGACCTTATCATAGGCGTGTGCCTGGGCACACCCTAATCACTCTGTGTGGTGCCGATTCTCCCTACTGCCTGAGCATCCCCCCGTGTTGCGCCACCCCACTGCAGTGCTGCTGGCTTCCCTGCTTTCCTCTCCCCCCGGCAGCTGAGGGGGATGATTTAGGATCGAGAGTGGAGGAAGGGGCTAATCAATATGTAATTTACTAGTCCCTTCCTTTTCTAAATGAACACAGTGAACACACTCGCCGGCTGTGTGCAATCATAACTAAAGCATAGTAAACTGTGTTTGTGAATAAACATGAAGCCGCTAAGCACAGAGCACTTCCCATTCATTCACTGTCCAGTGCAGCTGAGGCTGCAGAAAAAGTCACGTGTGTTTCAGCTTTGTGGTGCACACCCTAATGCAATGGCACAGCCCACTTCTTATATACTCTGGGCTGGGTCAGTCTGGGAGGAGAAGTCGGGTGGAAGTCTGAGATGTAACAGGAGGTGCTGTGGAGGCCTCTTCCTGGGAGGTCACCCCTATCTGGGGGAGGGGGGACCTTGAGGCTTGGAGGTTTGGGTGCAGCCAGGAGCGAAGGTGATTCCTAGAGTTGCACAAGGGAACAGGAGAACAGCGGATTTGCTACTGAGAGAGAGAGACACTTTAAAGTGATCCACCGGTGTCGGTGAGTGACAGACCCTGGGAGATGGAATAGAGAGTGCTGGAGCAGGCTGGGAGAGGAATAGTGGACAGTCTGTGGAAGCCTTGGGAGCCATTGCTCATCCTTAGAAGTACAGCTTTCCCCTCCTTTAGGTGGCGGAAGGCTTGAAGGGCACAGTATGCCACCCACAACTCCAGGATGTTGGATACCGGATTGTGGGGAAGTGGGTCCCATCTTCCCTGGGCAAACTCCGCACCCAGTGGGCTCCCCACCCTGAGCTGCTGGCATCGGCCGCAACTACTACCCATGAGGGTGGGGTGATGGAGTGACACCTGAGCAAGTTCTTGCGCAACAGCCACCATGGCAGGCTGTTCTTCATGGCCGTCATTATGTAGATAATGTGGTCGCCCTTGTCCGGCTTCCATTACCGTAGGAACCCCATCTTGAACGGGCGCATTCTCCACAAGGCCCATTTGACCATAGGAGATGTGGAGACCATGGTGCCGATGATTCTGAGGCATTGCGAGGCTCTTAGATGTGAGAACGATAGGGCTAGCTGTATTCTGTCCTGCACTGCTGAGATTTTCTCCAATGGTAGGGAGATAGTATTCTCCACGGTGTTGAACTGTGCCTCTAGGTACACAAGGTTTTGTGATGGTTCTAAGTGGCTTTTCTCCAGATTTAGCGACCAGCCAAATTCCTGGAGTGTGGAAATTACCTGGACCCTTTAGGTTAGCAGCTGATCTCTGTCCTGAGCCAATAGAAGCAAGTCGTCGAGGTAGTGGTGTAGCCATATACCCCTTTTCCTGATGGGAGCTACAACAAGCTAGGAGGACCTTTGAGAACACCCGTGAAGACATGGAGAGCCTGAAGTGGAGGAACGGGAACTGAAGGTGGTGTTGCTCGACCAAAAAACTGAGATATTTGTGATACCCCTCTGCTATAGTAATGTGAAAGTAAGCGTCTTTCAAGTCTATCGACACTAGCCAGTCGCCTGGTTGCACTGAACGTTGGATTGTCGACAGAGTCTCCATCTTAAATTTTTCGTTCTTGATAAATTTGTTTAAATGAGTGAGATCTATAACTGGTCTCCATGCGCAGTTCTTTTTTTGAACTAGAAAAAGCAGGGCGTATAGGCCCTGAAACTGTTCCTTTTCCGGAACTGGTACAGCTGCGCCCTGTGCCACCAGGGAATCCACGTATTCCATCAGAACATGCTTTTTTTCTTCCAAGCGAGGCACCAGCGTGGGAATAACTCTGAGAACAGTGGGGCTTGCAAAGACCCAAGAGTGCCCAGAGGAGACCGCCCTGATGGAGCAGGCATCTGAGATTGAGGCCACCCAGACATCCCGGAAGTGGAGCAGACGTGCTCCCACTCAACCCCCGTCTGGGTGGGCCCAATCTCAAAAGGATTTTGTCGATTTGCGCCCAGCAGTTGCTGTACTCTTAGTGGCTCCCAGCGCAGACATCTGGCCCCTCTTCCAATTTCTTCTAAAGTCCCGACCAGGCCTGTAGCTGCGGGCGTCCCTCGCCCAATCAGTGGCTTGCCTCCTTGCTTGAGGCCTCTTCTGGCCAAACATTCGTCTGTCCTATGGGAGGAATCTCGACTTCCCCCTGGTGACCCGGGCAATGGCCTTGTCCAACCTATTACCAAACAACGAGGACCCTTCGAAAGGGATCTTACACCATGCCTGTTTTGAGGATGGGTCAGCAAGTCAGGGATGTAGCCACAGGGCTCGCTTGGCTGTAATGGAGGACAGTATCACCCGGGCCACCAGGCGAATCACGTCCAGGGAGGCCTCCTGTATGAAAGCAGATGCCCACTTCAGCTCCCGTATGGGTGAGCTCCTGGCTACTTCCTCCGAGATGCTACTTAGTATAGCCTCCACATCTTCGGCCCAGACCTTCATCGCCTTTGGCATGGCTGCTAAGGCTAGGGCAGGTTTACAGATGGTGCCTGCTGTTACATAAATTCTCTTGAGATCTAAGTCAATCCTCCTGTTGAGAGGCTCCTTAAAGGACACCACATCCTCCAGAGGGAGGGTGACGTGTTTGGTCAGCCTCACGACCGCCCCGTCCACCAAGGGAGCAGACTCCAGATATTTGACATCCTCTTCCTTGAAAGGATAGAGCCTAGATGTCTTATTCGACAGAGAGACCTTATTCGCTTTCTCCCACTCATCCGTAATAATGTCTTTCAGTTCCTTGAGTAGTGGAAAATTGGGATGCTCTTTCCCAAGATGTTTGAAAAACTTCCTTTGTTTCGCCATGGATGATACCGGCTCTTCCCATTTAAAAGCCTCCTTGATGGCCTTAATCAAAAGTGGGACCAGGGCAGTGTCAAAGCCTGCAGAGTCATCTCCTTCCATTTCGCTGTCCGAGAGGTGCTGGGATGTAAAGCTTGGCTCGGACGGGCCCTTCTCTTCCTGGGCATCTCCTTCCAGTGAGCCCATAGTGGAGGACTGGCTCTGTGTACGGGGTGGGCCAAGCTCCTTTAACGATTGCTGTACCACCCGTCTCACCAGCGACTCAATCTGCTGGCTGCCAGGCTCTCTCTCTCCTACCACCCGGGCATAACGTGTCACACAATGATTTGCCCTCAGGAATATTGGCGCCACACCCCAAGTAGGCTCTGTGTCTGGAGTGGCTGCCATGGCGGTGGGAGCGATGTCTGGAAGAAGAGTGTGAGCTTCTTCCGTGGTGCCGACCCCTTGACGAGGATTTATGATGCCGGGATCTGGATGAGGAGTGTAGTTGTTGCGACCTGGCAGGGTCTCCGGCATCACGTGTGGTATGCTAGTGATCTGACCTGGGAGGGCTTAAAAGACAAGACAAAGAAGAAGAGGGGAAGGGAGAGACACAAATGAGTAATCAGTAAGCAGCAGGCAGGAAGATCCCAAAGGCGCCCCCAGCCCTATGCTGTACCTATTGGGCAAGGGCTGGCCGCACAGAGGTGGTGACTTGCCCATAGCGAGAGGGGGAAGGCACAGATGCGTCTGCCTAGGAGGAAGCAAAGTGTACAGTAAGCCAGTCCTTCCACTCCTCTGCCTCCCCCCAGTGTCTAATGCAAGAGCCAGGGCCTACCTGGATACCCTGTGATAGGGCTCAGGGAAGCCGCCACACACTGCCCGCAGTCTTTCCCAAGACTGAGCAGGGCTGACAGCTATTTGAAATCCCCACCCTACCCAGACACTGCTACTTCACCGCTGCGTCACTGCGCATGCGCACATGCGCTGGCCAAGACTCGCTCTCGCGCTGGGGCCCGTGCATGTGCAGATGCGCCCGCGGCCCCGGGAACGGAGCCAAGTGGTGGTATGGAATGCAGAAACGTTCCAGCCGCCATGAGAGGCTGCCCACTAGTGCCAGGGAAGAAAGAAGGGAGAGACACAGACACCACCTAAAAGAAAAACGTTACAAGGGTGCTTCCATGGAGTTGGTTCAAAGGATCCGCCAGACTCCTCTTTTGAGATCCTGCCAATCCAGCACTGGCGTCTCCCTGGGCAATGACAGGCCGCCCTCTTGGGATCTCCTGGCCTGAATGCCACACACCCGTTGTGGCTGGGAACAGGGCGCAAGGGGGCACCGCAACCTTGCGCATATATGCCCCACACAGAGGCTAGGGAACACGCTGCTCGAGATGCTTTGTCTTAACTTGGATCCGGTGAGTCCATGTGCATAGGGTCCATAGAGGAGAACAAAAAAAGAACACGTGTACTGATCATGATGCTAAATTTATAGGAGTAAGGTCCTGTAGGATTGGAAAGGAGGCGGGGTAAACCCACACATAGGCTGCCATGGAGTCTGTCAGGAAATAACATTTTGCAGCTACTTTGGTTAATTGGGAACAGGCCAGTAACATGATTGGGTATAAAAAAAAGCATTTTAGAGAGTTAGGCCGGTTTCACGCGGCTGTGTCCATAAACTGACTCTGTTTGTTCATCGGGGATTGATCCGCTGATCCCCGCTGAGCCGACGGATGACAAATGGAGACAGGTCCATCAGAGGCGCCACTCTCCTCTATGGGAAATCGGATCCGCCTGTCTGTTGTCATCCGATCCGCAAACAGATGGAAAAATAGGGTTTCCCTCCGTCAGACTTTATGGGTCTGGAGCGGATCGGAGAGTGGCAGGTGTCAGCAGACATGTCTCCGCTGCATGGAGTATCCATTCAGGTCCGCCTGAAAAAACGGACAGGCGGACCTCAATGGAACGTCCGTGTGAAAGAGGCCTTAGAGAGTCTCAGAAGTAAAGTTGGGCATCTAAACATTGTCAAACAATTTCAGTATAATGTTCCTCAATGTAAAATTGCAAAGACTTTAAATGTATAATCATCTACCCTGGCCACCTTCAAGCAATCCCTGAAAATGTCTTCAGGGAAGCCTATCACACCTCTATTTAACAACTTAACTTTTAACTCTTCATCAGCTCATCCACCATAGTTATGACCTTTTGTACCACTTGATCTACCCTATTAGATTGTAAGCTTTTATGAGCAGGGCCCACTTAACACTCTTGTATTTTATTGTATTGTAACTGTAGTATCTTCCTTTACATTATAAAGCACTGCGCACACTGGTGGCACTATATAAATCCCGAATTATAATAATAATAATTTACAGTACAGAATATCATCAAAAGATTCAGAGAATCTTGAGAAATCTCTGTGCGCAAGGGACAAGGCCCGAAACACAATATTGAATGCCTGTGATCTTCATGCCTTCAGACAGCACTGCATTAAAAACAGGCATTAATCTGGGTTGGACATCACTGCATGGGCTCAGGAATACTTCCAAAAATCACTGTCTGTGAACACAGGTAGCCATGCAATCCAAAAATTCAAGGTAAAGCTCTATTATGCAAAGAAGAAGTCACATCTGAATATAATCCAGAAACGCTGCCTCTTCTCTGGGCCAGAGTTAATTTAAAATGGTCCATTGCAATGGAAAACTGTTCTGTGGTCAGACAAATCGAAATGTGACATTCTTTTTGGCAACCATGGGCACAATGTCCTCTGGACTAAAGAGGAGGGGGACCTTCTGACTGTTTATCAAAGCTCAGTTCACAAAACCTGCATCTCTGGTGGTATGGGGTGCATTAGTGTATATGGAATGGGCAGCTTGCACAACCAGGAAGGCACTCACAGTGCTGATAGATATATCCAGGTTTTAGAGCCGCATATCCATCCAGGCGACATCTTTTTCAGGGAAGGAGTTGCATATTTCAGCAGTACAATGTTAAACCGCATATTGCATCTATGATGATAGCATGGCTTCGTAATAGAAGAGTCTGGGTGCTTAACTGGCCTGCCTGCAGTCAAGACCTTTCACCAACTGAAAATGTTTGGTGCATCTTAATATGAAAAATCTGACAAAGAAGACCCAGGACTGTTGAGCAGTTAGGATGCTATATCAGGCAGGAATGGAACAACATTCCTTTAACAAAAACTCCAGCAACTGGTCTCAGTTCCCAGACGTTTCCAGAGTGTTGTTAAAAGAAGAGGGATGCTACAGCATGGTAAACATGGCCCTGCCTCAACTTTTTTGAGATGTGTTGCTGCCATCAATTTCAAAATGACCTTATTTTTTTCTTAAAATGGTACATTTTCTCAGTTTAACCACTTGTCGACCAGCGACGTACCTGTACAAGTGTTTATACCAGGATGATGCCTGCAGCCCAATCGACTTTGTTCGGCTCTGTCATGTAGTAACCCGGAAGCAATGACCTGACATCACTTCTGGTTTACCCGGATGTAAATGGCGTCATTTTTAAAAATCAAAAGCATTCGATCAAACCAGTCTTGGTGTGATAAAATACTTTTTAGGGCAGAGGAGGGATCTGGGGTCTTATAGACCCCAGATCTCTCCATAAAGAGTACCTGTCACGTGCTTATTGCTGTCACAAGGATGTTTACATTCCTTGTGACAGCAGTAAAAGTGATAAAAAAAATGTTTAAAGGGACGGTATAAAAATAAATGAATAATTAGAAAAAAATTGAAAGTGCTCGAGCGCAGTGCGCACGTCAGTCCTGCACACACGCAAACAGTGAACGTCCCATACATGTGAGGAATCCCCGTGAACATCAGATCATGGGTAGTAAATCTAGCACCAGACCTTCTGTGTAAATCTAAATTGGTAACCTGTAAATGATTTTAAAGCATTGTATATGGATAGTAAAATACAAAAAAGAACATTTGATATGTTTTCTATTTTATATTGTGAATAAAATATAGGTTTATGAGATTTGCAAGTTGTTGGATTCTGTTTTTATGTAGATTTTACAGCGTCTGGACTTTTTGGGAATTGGGATTGTATTATTCTAGAACAGGGGTCAGCAACCTATAGATCGCGATCTACCGGTAGATCGCCGACAGGTGGCTGGTAGACGGTCTGGGTTTGCTGACTCGCCATTCCAGAACATCAGAGTGCCATGCAGAGGGACTACTTGTAAAGTTGGAATTGTAGTAGGTAGCAAGAGCCGCATAAGCCGATGCCTCCTCTGTAGTGCTGGCTACTGTCTCATGCCGAGTGATACCAACTGCACTCCACCTCTTATCCCGGCTAGCGGTCTTCAGAGCAGTGCCATAAGCAGGAAAGAGGAGATCTTCAGGTCAGTGTGAAGCAGTACACTGGGCATTATAGTACACTGTGTGCAGAATTATTAGGCAAATGAGTATTTTGACCACATCATCCTCTTTATGCATGTTGTCTTACTCCAAGCTGTATAGGCTCGAAAGCCTACTACCAATTAACCATATTAGGTGATGTGCATCTCAGTAATGAGAAGGGGTGTGGTTTAATGACATCAACACCCTATATCAGGTGTGCATAAATATTAGGCAACTTCCTTTCCTTTGGCAAAATGGGTCAAAAGAAGGACTTGACAGGCTCCGAAAAGTCAAAAATAGTGAGATATCTTGCAGAGGGATGCAGCACTCTTAAAATTGCCAAGCTTCTGAAGCGTGATCATCGAACAATCAAGCGTTTCATTCAAAATAGCCAACAGGGTCGCAAGAAGCGTGTGGAAAAACCAAGGCGCAAAACTGAAAAGAGTCAAGTGCCCGTCAATAAAACGCGGAACCAAAAAGGTGTGCGAAGAACGC
>BLSH010550810.1:119564-133908 GCA_018402905.1 Glandirana rugosa | reverse complement strand
AGATTAACGTTCTGATGGCACAGCGTTTACGTACGAAACGTACCGTTAGTACCCAAATTTAGTCCACCACTCTTCCGTTGTATAGAAGGGGAGTACTGGATAGTTGTGTGTTAGACTAGTGAAAAGTCTACTCGTCGTGAACACGAACAAGTGGGCATTTCAATCCCCCACCACTTTGTCGTCCTATATTATCTTCAGTTACCGATTCGCGTCGTTTGGACGTCCTTTCGACGTCCATGTGACGTGACGTGGGTGCCACATATATTTGGCGTCGTGTAGTCACACTTTCGTCTGGATGTCATATGTCCCTCACGTCTTAATAATCCGTTCAACTTGATATTAATGAGTTTTTGGAATCATTGAGAACATGGTTGTTGTTCAATAATAAAATTATTCCTCAAAAATACAACTTGCCTAATAATTCTGCACTCCCTGTATACTGTAGGTCTGCTTTCACACTGATGTGCTGCGGTTTATATACACCGTGGGTGCAGTGCAGTGTACCTGCAGCTTTCCTGCAGGTTTGCTGCGCTTAGCCATTGACTTCTATTATATCCTGCTGTTTCACCACCCCCTAACTTTACGGGTGAACAAGCACAAGTGCTGCTCATCTGAAAAGTGATCAGATTGTGTGTTGATAGGTCATGAGGGGAAGATATGTTGCCTTCTCACCACCTGATTTAAACCCATGATTGCCATGCAAAGCATGCATTTGCGACACGGTAGTCTTGCAATTAGACGTTTAAATCAGGTGTGAGAAGGCGACACTGAGACCGGTGATCTTTAACTTCTACCCGTGTTGTTCAGGTAGACCTCCACCTCTCTAAGGTTGCTATAAAGTCACATTTTTTCTAGTTCAGTCTTTTTATTTACTGTATTTCAACTAGTGCACACAAGGGCAATCAGGCCTGATTTAGGCCCACCTCATCCAATATAATTTGAAAATGACTTGTCTGGACAATCAAAGGGCCCTGCAAAAATTCAAAAACCTAATTCAGGCTTCAAGCCTGGTGTTCCAATCATCAAAATTTGAACAACTTTTTTTTTAATCAAAGTTTTGTAAATGTATAATTCATAAGCTTAGCGTTTTGAGAGAGAATGTCAATCTATAAGTCTGGTGTTTATAACACAGTTGTGTCCAGGGCTTTTTTTCTCAGAGACTAGCCCTCTCCCTGCCCCCAATCCCACTGTTTCTTGGGGAAAAAAAGTAAAGCAATTCCAAATAATGGGTGTGGTCAAGGCTTTGAACTGTACTTCGCACACGACGCATCGTTTAGGAATGTGTAACATACAGAGTACAGAATAAGCTATGAGTAAGCGTCAACTCTAGATGTGAAACGCGTTAGCTGCTACCTGGTGTCCGTTCCTGCTGGCATTTGACTGTACCTGCATTTACTTGTTTTGTGCATTTTTGCCAAAATAAATCAGCATCGATTGGAGTGCGGCTGTCTGAACTTTCTGTTTCTCTTATTTATACAGAGTACAGAACTCAGGAGTGCATAACACAAAGGAGTATGTATTGTGAAATTCTGTGTAGTGTGCATGCACAGAGCGCAGAAAAAAATCAGCACATGGGACAGTACTTACATTCACTGTGAAGCATCCCTTGTGCTGTTTTAGTTGAAATCTGCCCCGGTGACAGGTCCCTTGGCTCTATTAACCCCCACAGCACTGGAAGATGCAGCATTCAGGAGTACTGTCCAGGGGCCATTAATGTGTAACTTACAACTGTAAGAGGTATGTAACATTTAGCACAGCATCCAGAGTGTAATGGTTCTGCTTATATAATGTACAAAGTATCTTACAAAATCCTGACCACTGAGCAATCTGCATGGTGTGCCATGAATTTCATACTCTTGGTCACTGAACTCTGGATGCTTTGCTGTCCCCCAGCAAATTTCTCTTGTCCTCCCTAAGCAAAAATTCCCCTTCCCTCAAGTAACCATCATTTACTCACCTCTGCACACCTCATTGCTTACATTTGCACCCCACCATCTACATCTACACTCTGTGCTTCCTATCCACAACAACTCACCTCTGTACCCAAACTCTGTACAAATCCCTCCACCCACAGCTCTCACTTTTTGCACAACCTACCCCCCCCCCCCATCTCTCACCTCTGCACAACACCCCCAACCTCTCCACAGCTGTCTCTTTGCACAATTCAAATTTGGCAAGAGCCAGTGGGAGATGAGGGGTAATTTGGGGGGGGGGGTGGCTGTGGACATGTGTTACACCCTAAATATTGGTGAAACGTGATCTGAAAGGTGGAGTTAGGTTTCAAGAGTACACTGCACCTAGGTTACACATTAACAAATCCCAATCCCTGTATTTCCTGTTCTCTGTTCTAACTTTAAAGCCGAAAACTCCAAACAGGTCTCAAGCAGCAGTTTTTGTACAGTGATCTGACAACAACCCCCACCAGCCTTTATCACCGCTACAGCTCACACTCCATGCTGATTCCTATATTGGTGACAAGGCAGGGGTGTGTCGGACTTTGGTACAAAGATCACCACTTTCACACAGAGTGCAATGGTCTTTAGCTGCAACCTTGGGACCAGCTCAAATGAGAATGGAGGATCCTTGAAAAACAACAGTAAGATATTGAAAACGTACTGTTGTGGTACAACCTCAAGTTGATTGATAACACACAGTGCTGGTGCAAGGATTTTTGAAACCCTAGGCAAATCTTCATTTTTCCACCCCTGACTCCTACCCATTTGGCCTGCCCATGCATCATGCAGCGCATGTTAACACACAAAAAAGACGCAGATAGGTTACAGCAGTACACAGTGTAAGGAGAAGAGCTCCCAGGACTACAGATTCCAGCATGCCCGGGCTGCTATGACATTGTCAGCCATGGTCACCCCAGGTTGGTGCTGGAAATGAATGGAAGGAAGGTTCCCGGCTCTCATGTACTGTACAGGGAGGGGGAGGCTTACCTGGTCCCATTCATTAAAGTTCATGTGTTTGTAAAGGCAGGCATTCCAATAATTTTGGTAATGTAGTGTATATTCAAATCTGTTAAAGTTGGTCTCATGCTGGTTCTGGGGCTGTGAAGTAGAATGCATAAAGTTCCACCACTAGTAAATTAGCTTTGCAGTCATAGCATTAACTGACCAGCATTTATGTGGATGGTACTTCACAATTCCGCTACTGGCTATACATGTAGAAATGTTGGAAATTTTCAGCATGTGACCGAAAAAAAAAAATGGTTGCATTGTATAGTCCACAGAAATCTGCCAACCACATGTTTGGTCATTTGCCAGTTTCAATCAACCAAACTGTGAAAATTGGAAAATACCTTTTAACTAGGGCTTCACAGCAGTTTAGACTGATTTCTACCGCTATTTTGAAAGTCTGGTCTCAGAACTGGAAAACGATTAAAGCTGTGAGCTGTAAGTTGCCGTGAACTGCCTAGGTCTATATTAATGCTTTTTTTGTTTAAAAGTTAATGGAAAGCTTCTAAAATTGTCACATGTATGGCCTTGCATATAACATTTATCAAAATATTGCTTATTTAATATTTCTGTAGTAAAAGGTGAAAAATAAAGAACAATAATTACTAATCTTTGCTCCCTACTCCCCTTTACAACAAGAGCTTAACCAATAAGGCCAAACTAGCTGTAGTACATAAAGTAAGCACATGAAAGTGATAGGCTTATGTGCAGTACATCACAGCTAGTAGGGTTTTATGAATAAGCTGCTTAGTGAGTTATTATACTCATCCACTGCCAGAGAAAAAGAAATAAAACAAAACAAAAGTAGCCGACCAGTCACAATTGGTGCTCTGGCATGATTTGAATAAAACATCATGCTGATAAATGAAATTTCAGATGACATTTTTTTTTGCTGATCCTCAATTTAAATGACTTCATATAAAATTTATATTTGTCCTCATTTATAGGTAAATGTTAGACTGCATTCACATTACATCATTTTGAATCTGCCCGCAATTTGACAGCGCCGATGTGTGAATGGCAAAACGTGGGACTCACATTTGAGATGCCATTAATTTGAATGATGCCTCAAAACGCGGTGCGGGCCTGCCACGATTGTCAGGTGATAAAGCGTGCTGTAATCGCGGCAACACGCATGTTGCCCCAAAGTAGCTCGTGAACTATTTTTGGCCGACATGCATCCCGCGATGCGGGTTGCCGCAATCGCAGCATGCTTTATCGCCCGACAATCGTGGCAGACCCGCACCGTGCTTTGAGGTGTCATTTAAATGAATGGCATCTCAAATGCAAGTCCCGCGTTTTGCCATTCACACATCAGCTCTTTCAAATTGCAGGCAGATTTGCGGCAAATCTGCTCACAATTCAAAACGCTGTAATGTGAATGCAGCCTAAAAGACTGGCAAAGTGAAAAAAAGAGCATATTTAGTACATCTTTGTAATACATACACATTTTCTCAAGCTTTGTCTCTAAAAATGCTGAAAACACAAAGCAATTCCTGTTGGTCCTGGCAGAAATCCAGTGAGTTGTTAACTTCTTGTAATGACATGACAGTGCTGTGTTTGGGGCATATTTGTATTGCTAGTTGAATTTTACATATTTAAACTATGTGAATATGAACATATTATGCTATTAACCACTTCCCATCCAGCCCGTTTCTGGCACTCCTCTCCTACATGTAAAAACCATAATTTTTTTTGCTAGAAAACTACTCAGAACCCCCAAACATTATATATGTTTTTTTAGCAGAGACACTCTGCAACTTTTTATGCCACATGGTATTTACGCAGGAATTTTTCAAACTCGTTTTTTTTTCTTTTTTTGGAAAAAAAACAGTTTCATGAATTAAAAAAAAAAAGCAGAGTTGGATTCTTACCAGTAACTCTGTTTCCAGTAGTCTTCCGGGGCAGCCCTTGAGAGATGGGTTCCTCCTCCCAGAAACAGGAAACAAATTGCCAAAATATCTTTAAAAGGCGGTCCCTCAGGTCCCTGGTCAGTTGTCCCTGAGAACCGAAGGCCGGAAATCTGAAAGACATAAATAACAAACTCACCACAACCCCCAAGGTTAGACATTAGGGTGGGAACGCACTGCCCCGGAAGACTACTGGAAACAGAGATACCGCTAAGAATCTAACTCTGCTTTTCCCCCCAGTCGTCTTCCGGGTCAGCCCTTGAGAGGATAATCAAGTACTCACCAGACTAGGGTGGGACCACCGCCTGGAGGACTTTCCTTTCAAAGGCTTGTTCCTGGTTGGATATTAGATCCAGCCTATAATGTTGGAAGAAGGTAGAAAACCTCGCCCACGTTGCCGCTCTGCAGATTTGCTCAGGAGTAGCTCCTGCTCTCTCTGCCCAAGTAGTTGCTGATGCTCTGGTAGAATGAGCCTTTAAGTCTGTAGGTGGTATCATCTGCATAGTCTTATAACATTTTACTATGGCGGCCTTTATCCATCTTGCTAAAGTGTTTTTGAATGCTTCTTTTCCTTTCTGTTTTCCGGCATATAGGACAAACAAGGCATCTGAGGATCTGAAGTCATTGGTGATCTCCAGATACTGTAGAACACACATTCTGACATCTAGAAGTGCTAGCTCTTGTTCCTTACTATTTTTTGGTGTGGTACAAAAAGACGGCAAAATTATGTCCTGAGATTTCTGGAAGGTCGATGATACCTTCGGCATAAACCCCAGATCGGTTTGTAGGACAATTCTGTCCTCATAGATTTTTAGAAATGGTTCTCTCACTGATAGGAGAACTACAAACCCTATCCTCCTGGCTGTTGGGAGGGCCACCAGAAATACTGTTTTCTGTGTTAGTGCGTTTACTGAGGCTTCCTGTAAGGGTTCAAAAGCACTCTTAGTTATTCCTTTAAGCACTGTTGACAAATCCCGCGTGGGGCATTTTTCCTTTCTGCCGGCTTATGTTTAGCTAAAGCTCTGTAGAAGCATGAGATCAGTGGGTCCTCTTGTAATGACCGCTCAAGGTAAACTGAAAGTGACGATATTTGTAATTTTAGAGTACTTAGTCAGACCTTTGTCTTTTCCCTGTTGCAGAAACTCTAAGACTGTAGGAGTATCCATTTTCCTCCTACCATTCTCAGAGCACCAGGTGTTAAATGTTTCCAGACTTTTCTATATATGGCCCTGGTATTAGGCTTCCTGGTGTTTAGTAGGGTTGTAATAACCCTTTCCGATAGTCCTCTAGATCTTAAGAGGTCTTCTTCAGAAACTAGGCGGTCCCTCAAAAATTCTCTTCTTTGAGCTTGGTTAGAGGTCCCTGACTCATCAGATCATCCCGGCAGAGGAGCAGCCATGGTTCCTTCACTGGCAGTTGGAAAAGCATAGAGAACCAAGTTCTCTTGGGCCAGTATGGGGCAATTAGAATTAATTCCGTCTGTTCCTGAAGAAACTTCTTTATTACCCGGGGAATCAGGTGTACCGGGGGAAAGGCATAGCATGTCCTGAAGCTCCATGGATTTTGGAGTGCGTCTATCCCCAAAGGTTTGTTTTGTGGATTAAGCGAGTAAAAAAGACACATCTTGAAATTTCTCCTGGATGCATACAGATCTATTTCTGGTTTCTTCCAGTGTGCCACCACTTGTTTGAATACCTTGTTTGAGTTCCCATTCCCCCTGTGACACCTCCTGGCGACTTAAGAAGTCTGCCACCATGTTGTCTTCGCCCTTTAGATGAACCGCTGACACTAAGCGTAAGTTTACCTCTGCCCATTTGCAGATTTGGTTTGAGACATATATTGAGGGGCTCCTTGTTCCTCCCTATTTATTTAGATATGCTACAGTCGTAGCGTTGTCCGATAGGATCATTAGGTGCTGATCTTTGACCTGTTGCTGGAAATGCTGGATGGCTTTGGCCACTGCCACCAATTCCCTCCAGTTGGACGAGTTCTTGGCTTCCTCCGGGGACCGTCTTCCCTGGGTCATCTGCCCTGCTAGGTGGGCTCCCCACCCCTAGCTGCTTGCATCTGTGGTGACTGTCTGTGCATGTGGGAATGACCACTGCAGTCCCTGCTCTAGGTTTAAGTGGTTCCTCCTCCACCAAGAGCAATCTCTTTACTGCACTCGGAAGCCATACTACTTTGTCCAAGCCTGTATGTCCTTGATTTAGGAGAAATGCCTGCAAGGGTCTTAAGTGGTACTTTGCCCACTGTACTGCTGGGATTGATGATGTCATTAATCCCAACACTGACATTATCTCTCTCAGAGATACTGGTAAGTTGTTCTGGATCCTTTTTATTCTCCCGGCCAGACCCTGGATTTTTTCTTCCGGAAGGAATGTCCTTTGTACCCTTGAGTCTAGCTGGTACCCCAGAAACATTATATTCTGAGTGGGACACATATTGGATTTCTCTGTGTTTAGAATCCAACCTAGTGAACCTAACCCCTGCTGTGCTTCCCAAAGATCCTTTGTTAGCTGTGTCTTGGACTGATTCATGAATAGCAGGTCATCCAAGTATGGAATTACCGTGATTCTTCTCAATCTTAGAGGTCCCAGGGCTTCTGCTAATATTTTTGTAAATATCCTGGGGGACGAGGATAGGCCGAATGGTAGAGCCCTGCTCTGAAAATGGTGTTCCTCCCTGTCTATCTCTATTGCCAACCTCAGGTATCTCTGCCATTCCTCCTTTATGGGAATATGTAAGTAGGCATCTTTGAGATCCATGGTCGCCATGAATACGTTTTGTTGGAGGATGTTCCAGATTGAGAAAATGGATTCCATACGGAATTTTTTGTATGTGACTATCTCGTTCAGAGGCTTAAGGTTCATTATCAGGCGAAACTTCCCGGGGGGCTTTTTTTCTTTCTTCCGCTGGAACTGGGGTGAGGACCTGTTGATCCACCATTTCCATCAAATAGAAGCGGTAGGACCCTCGCTTTTTCTGTGTCTCTTGGAAGTCTCGTAAGTAAGAACCTCTCTGGAGGTCGAGAATCAAATTCCAGTGTGTAGCCCCTTGAGATAATGTCCAGTACATAGTTGTTGGCTGTTGTCTTTTGCCATTGTGGGAGGAAGGCAGCCAATCTTCCCCCCCACCGGCAAACTGCAGTCATGGCTTCTGAGTTTGACTGGTAGAGCCAAAGAGTGGATTGCTCTTTGGCTTCCCCTTATGTCCTGTCCAATGCTTCTTTGGGTATTCTTTCTTATTTTTTTTTGCGTACTCTCTTCTCCCCCGAAAAAAACCTTTTTGGAGGCGGTTTCTGCTGGAAAAGTCATTTTTCTGTCTGCCGTGCTTTCCAAAGCATCATCCAAACCTGAGCCAAACAGTAGATTCCCCGCAAATGGAAGGTTACATAACCTTGATTTAGAAGCTGGGTCCCCTGCCCATATGGCTCTCCTGGCTGCTATTGACAGTGCACCTGACCTTGCCGCCAGCTTCACCAATTCGGCAAATGCATCTGCTATGAATCCAACTGCTTTGGAAAGAACTGGCAGTGTTTTAAGATATTTTCTCTTGGAGTGCCATTTTTAATATGATTATGGAGTCTGGTAAGCCATACCTCCATGTTTCTTGCTACACATGTAGTAGCTAGTGCTGGTTTGAGACTGGCTATACTAGTGCCCCAGGCCCTTTTTAGAATACTGTCTCCTCTCTTATACATGCAGTCTTTAAGGTGCCCCATGTCCTCAAAAGCCAATGAGGATTTTTTTGGAGATCCTGGATAAGGGGGCATCAAGTTTTGGATTTTTGTTCCAAACTGCTTGAGGATCTTCTTCAAAAGGAAAACTTTTTTGTGACTTGAGGCAAAAAACGGTTTCATCTCAGGTTCTGCCCATTCGCTCTTTACCATGTCTGACATCCCCTGGTGCATGGGAAAGACTTTAGATTCTTTTCTTTTGAAGACCCTGATACATCCGGTCATGTTTTGAAGTCAATTCTTCCTCTATTTCGAGAGTCTCATATATTGCCCCAAGCAATTCGTCTACATCCTCCAGGGACAATTTGTCCCTTCCCCCTCCTCCAACTCTGAGTCTGAGCTGTCAGTAGCTGGTTCACTAGGGACCGTGCTACCTGCTCCTTCTTTATGCCTCTCCTGTGAACCCGAAGCACCGGATCTGAATAAGGCCGGGGGTGAAGGATCCCTTGAAGAATTTGACTGAGGCCTAGCCTCTGAAATAAACTGTTTCAAATCCTTAAATGTTGAAGTCATTTCTTCCCTCATGGATCCAAACACTCTAGCATATACAGAGTCTGATTGCTTTTTAATCAATTTGTCAATGCATATCTGACACAACGGTTCCCCATGTTCCAAAGGCATTTTAGCATTGCACTTTGCACACCGCTTTCTAGGGGTGGGCTGGATGTCTTTAATCGGCTTAGCCTGCAAAAAAGACAACAAAAAGAAGTTTATTCCGAGGGTGAAGTGTATCTACAGTGCCTTGAAAAAGTATTCATACCCCTTGAAATTTTCCACATTTTATCATGTTACAACCAAAAACGCAAATGTATTTTATTGGGATTTTATGTGATAGTCCAATGCGAAGTGGAAGGAAAATGATAAATGGTTTTCACATTTTTTTACAAATAAATATCTGAAAAGTATGGCGTGCATTTGTATTCATATTCAACCCCCTTTATTCTGATATGCCTAACTAAAATCTAGTGGAACCAATTGCCTTCAGAAGTCACCTAATTAGTAAATAGAGTCCACCTGTGTGTACTTTAATCTCAGTATAAATTTTACAGCTGTCCTGTGAAGCCCTCAGAGGTTTGTTAGAGAACCTTAGTGAACAAACAGCATCATGAAGGCCAAAGAACACACCAGCCAGGTCAGGGATAAAGTTGTGTAGAAGTTTAAAGTGGATGTAAACCCGATTCATGAAATTTGAGCTGGGCACATCTATCTGCAGGGTTTTCTTGTCTCTCTCCAAAGCCCTGTGTCTGGTAGGTCTGTCCTGCTTCCTTTCTCTGTTATCAGCCTGACAAGTTTCCGTCACATTATGATAAGAGCAGCCGGAGTTTTGTGTTGGGGAGGATGCTATAAATACATTAGCACCGTGCTGAACAAAGCAACAAAGAGATCTGAGAGTTTCCATCTATAAGTAGAGGGGTGTGTGCCTTTCCTCCAATCAGCTGTCTTGGCTGTATGCCCAGGCTTCTTTGCAGGGCTAACCAGGAAGAGAAAAAATCCTAACACAATCTCCACTTTCTAAAGCAGTGGTTCTCAACTCCGGTCCTCAGGACCCACTAACAGGCCAGGCTTGCAGGATAACTGAAATGCATCACAGGTGATATCATTTTCTGCTCAGTAATTGCAGTATTCTAGTCTGCATCTCCCCAAGGTAATACTTAAAATCTGGCCTGTTGGTGGGTCCCGAGGACTGGAGTTGAGAACCACTGTTCTAAAGGATAAATACAGATGAAGACAGCATATATACATGTAAAACGGTAGGGAGATTTGTTTCATTTCTGTGTATTATCTGAGGCTGTTCACTTCACTGGGTATACATGAGGGTTTACATACACTTTAACCACTTCAGCTCCGGAAGGATTTGCCCCTTAATGACCAGACCATATTTTGCGATACGGCACTGCGTCGCTTTAACAGACAATTGCACGGTTGTGCGACATTGTACCCAAACAAAATTGATGTCCTTTTTTCCCACAAATAGAGATTTTGTAATGGTATTTGATCACCTCTTCATCAATTTAGGCTGATATATATTCTACATATTTTTGGTAAAAAAAAAAAAATCGCAATAGGCGTATATTGATTGGTTTGCGCAAAAGTTATTGCGTTTGCAAACTATAGGATAGATTTAGGGACTTTTATTCATTTATTTTTTACTGGTAATGGCGGCGATCTGCGATTTTTAGCGAGATTGCGACATTGCTGCAGACAAATCTGATCCTATGTGACACTTTCTGGGGGCCAATGACATTATTACATTGATCAGTGCTATAAAAATGCAGTGATCAATGTAAAAATGACACTGACAAGGAAGGGATTAACACTAGGGGGCTATCAAGGGGTTAACTGTGTTCCCTCAGTGTGTTCTAACTGTAAGGGGAATGAGCTAGCAGGGACATGGCAGAGATCACGGTTCCTGATTACTGGGAACAGTAGGTCTCTACCATGTCATCTGGCAGAATGGCGATCACCTTGTTTACATACTGGACAGACTGTTATGCCTTGTACATACGGTTCGATGGTTGTATACAACAGGTCGTACAAACGACCGTTGTATGCAAAATTGATGGTTAGTACGCGCGATTAGTACGACGGTTGTACTTCAGAAGTTGTATGAGCAGACTAGACACTTTGGTAGTACGACAATCGGTCATACGACCGTTGTTTCGTGTGTACAGAGAAGTTGGTCCAACAAGTTGTACCTGCAAAAACACGCATGCTCCAAGTCAGGAACGGCCAGAAGTGTCCGTTCGTGTAAACCTACGTTTCTATTTCACAATGCATATTCGTTCGTCTATTGGCAATTTAATTCAAATAACGAAATGCAGCGAACATTAGCATCTTTTTCAATGGGATAATAATGAAGATGCATTACTAGTGATACACATGTTACGAATGTAATGAAAGACAGCTGTTCTGTAGTGATATTAATAGAATTTGCATTATTTTTAAACTATTTTATTCTATTTAACATTTCCCCAATATCATAATCTCTGAAATATAATAATTCCTTTAATTGGACTTGTTTGTGGTCCCTTGCTATATGTTCTAACTTTTCTTTTTAATGTAACTGCCTACTTCAAACCTGTCATTTTCTTCAATAAACTTAGGCAAGTATTGTTATTTGAATTATTCTTTATTTTTAAAGCATAAAGAACAGAAAATAAATTAGCAAAGCATTTTTTATGCAAAGAAAATATAACAGAAAAAAACTGTTTCTTCACAGCAAAATGTGTTACAGATTAAACAAACGAAAAAAATCAAAACAAAAATACAGAAAAATAAATAAATACCTCAATGGGGCTATTGGCCATAATCCCCAGACCATGGTTGTTGTTGGGGGCCGTGGGGAAAAAATTGCCACTGGCCAGCATGCTGGTGTGGTGTTTGGGTTGGGTGGTGAGATGGGGTAGGTGGTGGAGGCACATTCTCGTGGAGCTCCGTGTACTCCGTAATGAGCCCCATTGCCCCCTTGAACAGCACCTGGCTTATCAGCTCCTCAGCCCTGTTTTGTTGGTATGGAGTCATTTTTTTAAGTTTCGCTGCTGCGTAGGCAGCGAATGATTCCTCTTGGTCCAGGTCCCTCTGCAGGATTTGTGTGGCCTGCTGAACAAAGGTAGAAGCTGCTTCATTTATGTGATGCGTTTTCCTCTTCATTTTCCTACCAACCTGAAGTGGAGAAATTTGCACTTGGCAAAGTTGGGAAGAGCCAGCTGCCTCCTCCTCAGTCACCGTCTCGGTGACACTTTCCTGTGTATAAAAAAGTGACATTATTAGAATATGATTGTTTGTGTGGGTCATCAATCCAAACAAATTTACATTTCATGACTGTTGCTTATTGAATTGAAAAACACTAGCATTCTGGCACTAGCATTTTGATTTATCCTTACAATGACTTTAGGCCACAACTGGGTTTGGATATAGAAACAAATGTGTTAAGACTCAAATGTTTGGACAATAATATTTAGTTGTTATCATTGTATTTTATCTTTACAATATGTTCACCAACACTATACCTGGGTCAAGACGGCCTCCTCCTCATCTTCATCCTCAGGTCTAGGAGCCATGGCCTCAGCAGAAGTAGAGGGAAGAGTGGAAAGGGATGGCCTAGCCTCAGAGGGATGTTTTAAAAACATTAAAAACAAGGCCTAGCCTCAGAGGGATGTTTTAAAAACTGCAGGCTGTCAAAGTACCACAGCTTCGGTACATACACAGCAGATGCTGCAGCTCCGGACCTTTGGGAGTCTTGGACCTTTTTCACCGCCCTCCCATAGGTCGTCCTGATGTTCGCAATTTTGGTCCTTACGTATTTTGCTGTAGCATCAGGATTGATAAGCTTGCACAGTTCCACCAATTGCTGTACAGCTGCCAGCCTTCGTGCCCGATTGAAGTAGTTGTGTGGACATTCCACAGACAAGGGAGTTGCCTGTACATGTCAATGAACTGGGGCAGGAAGTCTTGGGAGAAAAAACTGTCACTCATTATGCCTGCAAGACACAAGACAAAGCATAATGCAACTTCCCCCAGCATACCCCTAAAAGCTCTACCAAATCTAGGCCCCAAGCCAAGCAGTATAAGCCATTCTTCCCAATCCAATCCAAGCAAAACAGTATAGGCCTCTACCCAACTATGTCACAAGTTCCAGTCGAACCTTCGTTTGCACAGTGAGCAGTTTCTCGCACGTTTGTTCTCACAGAACATTCCTACCTACGGCCGTTTCCTTGAGTGTTCGTTCCTCTTTTATACACTGCGCATGCATACCGCTCTCAGGTGCGTCGTGACAGTGTGGCGTTACACATACCACCGCCTCCACGGAACGACCGATCTAGGATGAACGAGCTACGATCAATTGTGCAAAAACCATGGCGGATTTGCAGAGGAGCCAGTCTAGCAGACACCACAAAATTAGGGCCACTCCCATGACCAGGGCAGAAATGGTCGACATGGTGGGAATCATGGAGGCCAGGGATTATGACTGTATGAGGGGGGGAGTATTCGAGGCCCAACAGCCATAAGGATTATATCCTAGACAGGGCCATTGAGCGGCTGTCTCAAAAATATGGGGTGCAGAGGGCCAAGGATCAGCTCCGCAAGTGCTGGTCCGATCTGAAACATTGGGAGCAAGACCAGCTGTGCCGGATCCATCGAATCCTTGAAAAAAGTAAGCAATATTTTTTTGTAACCAATATGTAGATGTGTAAATTCGGGGTCTGGATCTGTCCTTGGTCAAAATAGCTAGAGAGAATTATGTGTGAATTTTTGAACTCTTTGTATGCCTTGGGGTTCCCAAATTTAATTTCCAAATCAAGCATACTGTATATGAAGAATACCATTTTAGACTGTTTTCAGACATTCCTTTAGCTTTTGCACTTATGTTCTTTTTGTATTTTGCAACAGGGAAACTAAAAAAGCAAAGGACCCACCCCCCCAAGGGACCAACGGATGCTCCCACCCCTGGCCCGTCAGCAGAGGTGGAATCCAGCCCATCTTCACGCCCAGAAGGTAAGTGCTAAATTACACCTATAGAAATTGTGCCTCAGACAGGGGGGCTGCTAGGTGGACAAAAGGTTTCTTGTATTCACGTTTTCGATTTCCTTACAGACTTTTGTCAGATTTTACCATAAGAAGTATATGTCATACGAACTAAACCTTTAATTTAAACCCTTGGGGTTCCGTATGTTTCTCAAGTTTTTAAGTGTGTATTAAGAGAGATCGATAAAACTGGTTCCTGTCTAGGTCTGGGG
>BLSH010550810.1:101672-119554 GCA_018402905.1 Glandirana rugosa | reverse complement strand
TTACCCGTGACTACTTAGTCAGTCGTCGGTCATTTCACTATGAATAGGAAATTAAATCCGGACTTTGGGGGTGGGGGTTTCAGGCCTAAATTAAAGGATAAGTATCACTTTACTGGCTGCTGACTGATTCATCAGTGCCCATTAATCCAGCCTTGCTAGTGCAGCCATGGTGAGAGGATAGTCCCCAGTGCTGGAAGGCACACAAATGCATATGATGGATAGCAGACAGCCCACATGCCATAGGAGCGAGGGGGGGGGGGTTGCAGCTGTAGGAGTTGACGAATGTTGCCATTTGTCAAGTATTTTGGCCATGAAAAATGGCATCATTGTCCGTTTGTTGATTTTTGCAGAAAATCCTACAGAGGCACCCCAAGCCGGTGCAAGAAGTCCACCAGATGCACCCAGCCCAGCCCAATTGCAAGGTTGGTACACTTGAAAAATATCCTACAATGTATGTGTTGACCCTGTAGTGACTGGGATGCTCAATGAATGCATTTGATATTTTTTTTAGAAGAACCGGATTCACTTGAGATGCCCCAACATCCCGAGTCCCCAAGGGAACAAGCCGTGAGTGAGCCTGTCGTTTGCCCTTGTAAGTACTGTTCTAATATTGCTTCTTGTGTATTGACATGTCTATTGGTACATGGGACAGCAGACCACAGTTAATAATCAACACACCTTTTTTACTTTGTTCTAAAGTAGGGCCATGGCCTTTATTATTGTTGCCTTTAAAGTGGTTGGAAAGTGCCCCCCCTCCCCCCAACCCTAAAAAAATAGGCCCATCCAAGGCATAATCAGCTATTATGCAGCACATAATAGCTGTTTATGAAATAGTTACCTTGGAACGAAGCTGTTGGAGCGGTCTAAGTACCCCGCTGTGACCAGCGACATCCTTCTTCCAGGTCTGCAACTCCATCCAATCACAGCGCGGGCATACAATACCAATCAATGTCAAGATATCACTTAAAAAAACAAGCAAAATAACACAAATAACTATGTTGGCCCTCGGCCACTTGACCATTATTGCCCGTATGCATATTGCTCTACTTAACAGGTCATGAGCTTCCACAATGCACCATTGGAAGACTGAGGAGGGAAATTCAGTGGTGCTGTGGGGAGCTCCAGGATATCCAAAGGGCAGCACGGGAACTCCAACGGGGACTGACGGATGTTGGGGACATGCTTGCTAAATTTTAATTCTTCTTGCAATTGGGCTGGTTCTTGTGGACCCCATTTTAGGGCCTGTTGCCCGTTTGAAATGGCCTCATGAAAAAGCATGAATACATGTACTCCATCTCATCAGGGGTTGTCAAGCGTCATCTTTCTGAGTGGGCAGACCCCCCTTCCTCCAAACTGGAGTTTCTTCGAGAAAGGGGTCTTGCATCTGCAAAATGTGTGAGTTGATCCCATCAGGGGTTTCGAAGCTGATGCGTTTCGGGGTTGCCCCCTTTATCCAAGCTAGTGGAGTTTGGATAAAGGTGGCCACCCCCAAAACGGGTCGGCATAGAACCCCTGATGGGATCAACTCACACATTTCTCAGATGCAACACCCCTTTCTCCAAGAAACTCCAGTTTGGAGGAAGGGGGGGCCTGCCCACCCAGAAATATGACACTTGACAACCCCTGATGAGATGGAGTACATGTTTACACGCTTTCATTTGTGGCCTACCAGCTTTATATGTTTGACATCTGTTTTTTACATGTTGTAAAGCACCTCAGAATGTGCAAGCAATATAAAGGTTTGATACTAACAGTGTGTGGCTTCTTCTTTACTTTATGTGTGCCTGTGAGTTTCATAAAGTTTAGGTCTTTACAGAGCAAATGTGCTCTTCTATGTGGTAAACACAGATGTAGTTCATCTCGAAACATTGAAACCAGTTGTTAATGCATCATGTTTTTGTTCTTCATGCTTGGAATGCATGAAGACCAAAAACATTGTGTGTTTGTGTATATGTATATGTAGCACAACCTCTGCACACAAAAATACTTTGCTGAAGCTGATATTGTGATCTCATGGAGAAATGAAGGTTAGATTTCCCTCTTGGAGCAAGTGCAAAAATAAAGCACATGTAGAACATCTCTTTTACACATAAAAAAAACACAGACAAGAGTAGTTAAACTGAAGGATTCATTTATAAGGTTAATAAAACATTGAAGATCAGGAATCATGTTTTGCCAGGACACAGCCCCTCTCCCCACAAAATATTGCATATATTTGTTACGCAAATCCCTTGCATTCTGGGTGGCCAAGGTAGCACGTCTACTCTGGAGGTCTGCCATTGCATAAAATGACGGACGACCTTCAGTGGATGTACTTGGGCCTGGCAGGGCTGCATCAACGTCAGTGTGCACAGTTGGTAGATAATTGGTGGCATTCCTGCGTAAAAAATTATGCAGGATGCAGCAGCACAGTACCACGTGATTCAGCTTATATAAGGCCAGGTTGATTGGCATCAAAAAGAGATGGAACCTGTTGGCCAAAATTCCAAATGCATTTTCCACCACCCTTCTAGCACGCGAAAGTCTATAATTGAAAATCCTCTGGTCAGGGGTCAGGTTTCGTTGAGGAAATGGCTTCATAACATGTTCACCAAGCCCAAACGCCTCATCTGCAACAAACACAAAGTTCAGACCCTTCATGTTTTGGTCTGCAGGTGGCAAGTTCAGGGTGCCATTCTGAAGCTGCCTATAAAACTCTGTCTGCATGATGACTCCTCATCGGAGTTGCGGCCATTCTTCCCCACATCCAGGTACAAGAACTCATAATTCGCAGACACTATGGCAAGCATCACAATGCTGCAAAACCCCTTGTAACTGAAATAATAGGATCCAGAGTTGGGTGGTGGTACAATCCGAACATGCTTTCCATCAATGGCACCCCCGCAGTTGGGAAAATCCCATTGCTGCATAAACTGAGCAGCAACTTCCTGCCAATGCTGGGGATTAGAAGGTAACTGTGGATAAAAAAAACAACAATTATACTTTGCCAACAAACATAAAAATGTTCTTCAACATACAAATGCAAGGGCAACATAAGGCTACACTTACATTTCCAGCGCAGTCGAGATGTAAGACGTGGGAGAAGCACAACCTACAGAAAATATACTTTGCTAATTACACTTTTCTAACAATATTCAAACAAAAGAGATCACACGAGGTCAAATTTGTAGCAAACCAAGCAGGCCCTTGCACTACATGTTTTGGGGAATTAGTAGGGAAATGTCACCCGCAAAAGATGGAGAGTGTGTATAGGAGATTACATTTCTGAAGATACAGTAGTTTTAAATGATGTTGTAACTTTTTGTGAGCATGGGGATTAGGTTTCACATAATAACACCTCAAGCACTCTGCCTGGTTGGAAAACCAAAAATAACGTTGCAAAAGTGTGTGTTTTGGGGGGGGATGCCTAAACTGCATCTGACATAAATAATTGTGGCATTACCAGGCTGAGTGGGCAGGGCAGCCATCAGAAATTTGGGAGCCCCTTACACAGCTTTAGACCTGCCCCCCCCCTTCTGACCACCAACCTTACCCAGGGGCCTTCACACTTTGTCATTCCACCACATCTGCCCACTGGCCAGGGGTGTACACATGTTGCAGCCCCAGTAGGAACAATACACCCTGTCACACTTACGAGATGTAGCCTGCCAAGCATGATCCAGTGAAGTGTGCAATCCATGCTAGTGTGAAATCCAAGGGCTTCAAAAAGCAGTGCACAGGCAACACAACCTCACTCAATGATTGCAATAAGACCTCGTGCCAAAGCATAGGTTCTGCAGGTCCCAAACATGAACCAGTTGTGGTCCAGGGGGTCCTCTCCTTGTGGGCAAAGTTTGTTATTTTTCTCGCCTAGGGTTCAGGAGAATGGTCTCCCCAAACTGGATGCCCCCCTCCCATAGACTCCAATGTTAAAGACTGCTAAAGTCTTTGTTGTAAGGGCCCCTTACAACAGTACTGCCTATACCCCCTGATGGCGGTCCTTTGAGTCTGTATGGACACTGGACAACATGCTGGGAAGGCGTGTAGAGGAAAAAAAGGAGGTGAAAAAAGCTTAGCGCGTGCATGAGGCCAAAGAAGACATTCGCAGCATATTGTAATGTTGCTAATTAGGTATTGGCAAAAAGGACAAATACTATATTATCAAACAGAAACACATAAAATGTGGTATTAACATGAAACATACCTTAGTATAGTCCTTCTGCACAACCTGAATGATGGCTGAGCATGTCTCTGAAATAATGACTCCAAGAGCCTGGGGGGAGATGCCTGTAGTGAACTTGAGGTCCTGGAGGCTTCTTCCCGTCGCCAGGTAGCGCAAGGTGGCAATGAGCCTTTGCTCGGGGGTGATAGCAAGGCGCATGCATGTGTCCTCCTATTGGATATAGGGGGACACCAATGCCAAGAGGTGGTTAAAGCAGGGGTCCGTCATCCGAAGATAATTCCTGAAATCATCAGGATTATTCTCCTGGAGCTCCCTGACTAAAGCCATATAGAAACATAGAAAAGTGATGGCAGAAAAAGACTGAATACTCCATCGAGTCTGCCCCTTTTTATTTATTTTTAATTTTTTTTTTTTTTTTTACATTAACCTTGTTGTCTGACTATAGATTTATGTTTATCCAAAGCATGTTTGAAGCCATTTACTGTTGACTGTCTCACAACCTCTGTTGGTAGTTTATTCCAATCATCAACCACCCTTTCAGTAAAATAATACTGGATCACGGTTAAGTAACCAATTTTTGGTCCAACAACTCCCTCCTACTCCTACGTTGGTTTTGGGTCCAAGCCAGGACTCCTAGGCCAACAATAGCGAGATTTCTATCTCTAGAACGGAACATAGTTGATGAACGAATGGCCAGGAACGATCCAAAGAACGATCTAAAGAACAAACTGAAGAATGATCTGAAAGTCGCGAATCAACAAACACCAAACTTCAACTAACACGAAATTAGATGAAGGAGCCCAAAGGGTGGCGCACAATAACAGCACTTCCTCTTTATACGCTCGTTTCACGTCATTACGTTCTGCTTGGTCGCACGTTGCCTGTACGATCGTTGAGTGCACGTAAGTACGGGAGATACAACAGCCAACATGCGATTTGAGCCGTTCGGTCGTGCGATCGTCGCATCGTGTGTACGAGGCTTAAGAGTCTGCAAAAGATTTGAGACTGGGGCGGAGATTCATCTCCCAGCAGGAAAATGACCCTAAACACACAGTCAGAGCTACAATGAAATGGTTTAGATAAAAGCACATTCATGTGTTAGAATGCCCGGTCAAAGTCCAGACCTAAATCCAATTGAGAATCTGTGGCAAGATTTGAAAGTTGCTGTTCAGACGCTCTTCATCCAGTTTGACAGAGCTTGAGCTATTTTGCAAAGAAGAATGGGCAAAACTTTCACTCTCTAGATGTGCAAAGCTGATAGAGACATCCCCAAATAGACTTGCAGCTGTAATCGCAGCAAAAGGTGGTTCTACAAAGTATTGACTGGGGGGGGGGGGGGGTGTAGCAGAGGGATGGACCCTCTGCACACTGCTACACGCTTCCCAGCAAACTATCAATGAAAACAGGGATATTTGTTTCAGATATATTGCAATACGTGTTTAAGCTGACCAACTGCGTCAAAATAATCCCTCTTCTGGCTAGTTCTACACTGCCTTGCCACTGCAAATGCTTGAATACAAATGCACACCACACTTTTCAGATATTTGTAAAACATTTTGAAAGCCATTTATCATTTTCCTTTCACGTCACAATTATATGCCACTTTGTGTTGGTCTATCACATAAAATGCATTTATGTTTTTGGTTGTAACATGACAATATGTGGAAAATTTCAAGGGGTACGAATACTTTTTCAAGGCACTGTATATCTATTTTTTTTTTTATAGTCAGGTAAAGTTTTACTCCCATTTGGGTCCCCATTAGAGACATTTCTTCTTATTTACTGTCCCGGGGACAACTTTTTTCACCAGGCAGGAAGTGAAGGGATTTCTCCAACAGCAACATAAATAGAAGTAAAAATGTTAGGGGAATGCTAGAACATCTGTCAGTTTTTTTTATTGTTGTTTGTGTTCACATTCACAGGAAGGGGACAAGTGGCCGAGAGGGTTAGAATGATAGCAGATAATTCCTGAACTACCATGGGTTCCTGTGCTTTGCGTTAACCCTTTCATGACCACTAGATGCTCAGGTCAAATTTAGCAGTCCCAGCATGCTTTCAAAAACTATGATTCATATGTATATCTTAATTATATATACTGTATATCAGGGGCGTAACTGGAACCTTCAGGGCCCCGATGCAATTTGAAACCACGATGGGCCCCCTATCCCCCCCCCCCCCCCAACTGACCACCGGGCTTCCAATTTTGAGAGGGTGTCCATGGATATCCTCCCAGAACGCTGCCTCTTGTATGTCCCTTGGGACATGCATCCAGCGCAATCACAGCAGCCCTTTATCATGTGATTAGCTAAAGTGCTATAATCTTTGACCAATGACATTTTTTATATGCAGCAATTTAGTATGTACTATAGCACTTCAAAGATTATAGCACTTTAGTATTTGCAGCAATTTAGATTTTTTTCATATATTTAACATCCTTTTCACAATTTTTTGCACTTTGTATGGGTAGTGGTTTAATCACATTGTATCTGTACTTCACTTATTATGCCCTTTGTTGCCCAGGTAGTGGCTTAAGGAGGCTGCCAGCGCTGTGTTTTCTTCTAACTTTCCTTAATTACAGGGTGGGGCTATTTCCCCTCTTATATATACATAGAAGCGGCAGTAAGCACCTTTGTTTTTAGGAGACATTTTTGTTTTAGGATATATTTTTGACATCAGCGCGGGTTGAGTTTTAATACTATTCGTTAAAAAAAGCATTTATACTCACCTAGGTGGATGCAGCATAGATCTTCCGCGGTCTCTTAAGACTGAGAACTGAGCAACGGATTACTCAGTTGTCAGTGTTTAGTCACTGTCGCTCTGCCCCTCCAGCAGTACTCACTGGAGCACTGGGCTGTGCTACTCCCTTGGTGGGAGTAGCTGGATCAGGCTCTCAGCGGTGACTGAAAAGCGAAGCCTGCTATGGGATTTGTGAAAAAAAAAATTACATGCACCTAGCTGGATGCAGTATTGGTTTGATGCTGCATCTGTCCTGTGCTGGCTCCAGACCAACAACTGAGTGATCAAACACCACCAATTGCTCTGCTCTTGGTCTTCAGGCTGCAGAGAGCTGGTAACTATGTGGTGCTCTGGGGTGTGGAGTGGGCAGGAACTGCTGGCTCAATCTCCCAGCTGCTCACTGAGAGGCTAAGCCAAGCTTCTAGGTAGATCCTGACTAATCTAGAAACTGGTTCTTTCCCAAGACTGGACTGACTCTTACGTTGGCTGAAAATGGGTCACAGGAGTGCAGAACAAACTGCCCTTCGGTGATCCATAGGAGTACAGCCAATAAGCTTTGGTTATGCTTCTCCTTTAAAGTTGGGATTTCTCCAGAGTCTGGACTGGCTCTGTGAGCTTTAGCCCGCTGTCAGCTGAATACAGGTCACAGGAGTGCAGAACTAAGTGAACGCCTGTAATCTCCAGAAGTAGGACCAAAAAAGCTTTGGCTATAGTTCTCCTTTGAGAATATAAACATAGGCAGAAATGGAAATAATGGAGTAGAGGTGAAATAGTATGTGTTATTTATTTAAAGTGTTACTAAACCCAGGGCCCTGTATACACTATATCTGGTCTCCCACAGTACACAGAAATGCAATTATTTTAGTAAATATTAACTGCTAAATACCCTCTCATCAGCAGTTAGAGCAGTTTTGTGACTTCCACCAGTGTCCAGCTAAGCACTGGTTAAAGCTTGTGGGAGGAGCTTTCATTCTCCTCTGACTATCCTATGAGGCTGCATGACCCCTGACCCTCTGGACAGTGCTGATCACATTCACCCTCCGAAAATACAAAAAAACTGAAGCAATACACACCAAACTGAGCATGTGCAGAGTGCCCAAGGCTCTGTACTATCAAGAGATGGATTGGGGACTGTGGAAGGTAGGGAAGACAGGATCAAACAGCCTCTTTTTTTTTTTTTTTTTTTTTTTTTTACACAAAGCACAAGATTAACCCCTTAGGTTTCACAGTGAGTATAACAAGCATGCTTTACTGCATATACAGACTGATTTTACTAACACTAACTGATGCAGATTCCACAGAAAGAAGTCAGGCCATGAATATTGAACTGTACCTCAATTTATTTAGCCTATTCACAGAAAATAAAAGGTCACATTTTTTCCACAGTGAGATACACATTAATCTCAAAATATAAAGCACAACATTGTTGCAAATCAAGACTGGAAACAATTTGCTGAACAAAATACATTTAGTATGCTAACATACTGTCAGTTTACATATACTGCAGGTACCTTTAACATGTAAGGTGTCCATTTCAAGCCTTTTGCAAGGTAAAATAAAACATGGATGTTTATAAAACAGGAAGAGTTTGGGGTGCATGCACTAGTTTATTAAAAAAAAAAAAAAACTCAAAACAAGGACACCCACAGCTTGGCATACAGTAGCTTAAAAGAAGTGTTTACATAGGGAGGAAGTGCTTGTAGGAAATCAGCAGCACATAGATAAACAAATTACTGGTCTTTTCTGATTCTCTTAGCCTGCGATGTTACACTTTGAAGCTACATACTAAATGGTCAAGGAAAGTTGACATTAGAAAAAAAAAGTATATTGATTTGTACATTAGTTTAACCATTTTCTTCGGCTTATCAGGTCCAAGAGTTTATTAAAAAAAAAAAAAGGCTCCATAAAATGACTCCCCAAATGTGGCATAAAGAACATGAACCACTGTGTGTATGCGGCTATATCATGTAACTGGGGTTTGATTTTACAGTGGATGCTCACCGAGCTTGGTAAATAAAGTGAAGCTGGATTTACTGCATTCAACCAATCACATCCTAGAAAAATCCATTTTTTTTTTTTTTTTTAACTGGAAAAAGGTTCACTTTATCCACTAACATTCAATGTGCAACGTACACCATCTCTATTAATTTAGTACATCCACTCCATTGTCACACTGTTGAATGATCAAGCAGAACTGAACCTCACTCCACTACTTAAAAAAATAAAAAACACCCTACCTAACGTTACAAGAAAATAAGGGTGTACAACTATTATATTAGTTGAGTTATCCATACACCCCCCCCTTTTTTTTTTAATTTCGGCCAAATAACACAAGCTGTGGGTGGTCCTGTTGGAACCACTCTGGCTCGCCAAACTTTTTTTTTTTCCCTCTTCTGCAGTAGGCTTGCCAAACTGATTCAAAAATCAGAGAACAGTAACTACATCCTATTGGATGTAGCTGCTGTTGGGGCATTCAAGCAGGCAAATACAATAGCTGCCAATGGGGATTCCTCCATTCATGCTCATGACTGCCATAGAAACTTTGATTTCCCTAGCTATAAATATAACCAATTTGAATATCACTGGGGATAATCATGGACATGAACAAATAAAATCACTCACAGGATGCGCTTGTTTGATAAAGAAAAAAAAAGGACCAAACAAAACCCTGCCTGCTTATTTCATAATATAAAATCATTCCAAAATAATGCCCACTTATAAACATGCCTAAATAGCCAAACCCTCTAAAAGGAAACCTGTCATGAGAGAAATGCATAACCCCTTCTGAAAATGTTAATTCCCTTGGCTTCATTATCTTGAATTACGGCTGTGTAGTATAAGAACGTCCAGCTTTTTTCCTAGATGATTCTGGGACACAACCATCATTTTTCTCATGAGAGGTTTTTTAAGTAAAAAGAAAAATGTGACATCAGATACTTGTTTGCACATGTGCTCCTTTGGTGTGGTATGATGCATTTGATACAAAGCAAAAAATGCACAAATGTCTGTTTAACCAATAAGCACTGTTCACATAACTGACATTACCTTTAATAGCATGGATCTTCTGCAATATGTACTCAGTTTCCAAAGCATTATATATATATATATATATATATATATATATATCACAACAAAAAATTTTAGGGTCCAAAGCACAGCATTGGGCCAGAAAAAGCAGCTGAACACACACAGCTTTTGCGTGGCGGTCTAAATCTCTTCAATAAGGAAATAAACCCACACACTGACATTTTCCATTCAAAAATTAAGAAAAATGGTTGATGTCCCAGTTCAGGTGTGAAAGCCATACCATATAAGCTTTGACAGACTAAACGATGTATATTGCTGAATTACAAACCAATTACAGCACTTAACATCACTAATTTTATTAAGCCATCTAGACAGCTGTTGTACCTTTAAGTGTAGCTCCAGTCAAATCTGTTTTGAATAGGGAACAAGGTTTATGGCTTTGGCTCCCTCTATAGGAAAGAAAGTCATAAAAACCTCAATGGGATGTTGTAAAGGAATAAAGAAAAAAAAAATAAACCTCCAGCATGTTCTCCATTTATCCAAACCCTAGCTCCACAAGAAGATTCAAAAAGTTAAGAAAACCCTCATCTGGCACTTTAATACAGTAATAAAAATGTACAGTTAAAATTAGTTTGTACTGTTCACATTAAGGCTAGGTTTCCACTAGTGCGACTTGGTACTGCAAAGTTGCGCCTCATGATTGCCAATGAGTACCGTTCATATCTGAGACTTCAAGTTGCAGCAACTTCAAAGAATTCCCTGCACTACTTGGTCCGACTTTGATGTGACTTGAGGTCCATAGACCGCAAGAATACACAGGCATTGTTTCAAATCACATCAAAATCTCAGGGGGAGAAGGAAAAAAAAAAAAAAAAAACCCCACGTCACAATAGTGGAGACCTAGCCTTAGGCTCCATTCACATTAGCACCCCTTCAAAGTCACACAATTCAGTGCAACTTTACATTCTCAGGACCAAAATCGCACCAAAGTAGTGCAGGCACCTTTTCAAAGTTGCACCAATATGAACAGGGGCCATTGAAAAGAATGGGCTGTGACTTCTCATGCAACTTCTGATGTCCAAAGTCGCAAGACAAGGCACACAAGTGAATGGAGCCCAAGTAATTACTTGGCTGTAACATGGATTCCCTTAGGTTCTAGCCACAGCATTTGCCATTTACAGTTTAATGTGACCAAACAAATCTTTGCATTTCCACATAGTTTCTGATAATCAAAAAAACACCCCCCACACACACTTAAAAGTGGTTCAAATCTCAAAATTGACAAGAATCCATTTCACATTCATAACTGTAGTTACATAATTCAGCTATTAGCACTTCCATTGTTTTACTAGTTTCCTGGCATTTATGTTGAGCCAGTAAACATGTATGCAGTTCAGAATTTCCATTTTTAGTGGCAATGTTACTTGCTCTATCAACTCAGAGCCATGCAACTAGCATTTCCCCTTTATTTTGGGGATGTTGGTATTGGGGGGGGTGTTGGCAGTCACTTTAGGAAGTCTTTAGCAGGGTTTGGGCAAGTTTTAAAAATGATAAAAGCTTTCTAAAAGCCAGCTGACCGCTGTCTTAAGTGACCGCTGTCTGAAGTGACAGCTGGCACTCCTATATCCCCAATCTGGATTATTAAAAAAAAAAAAAAAAAAAAAAAAAAAAAAAAAAAAAAAGGGATGGGGCTTTGCAGGCTTCAAGAATGCCATCTGAAGTTTGCTATAAAAACAGCTTTTGTAAAAGATGGGCACCCTAGTACATATTGACCATATTTAGAGTTGACACGTTCAGCTTCCTTTAGGAAACAGAGAAATGTACATGTGTAGCCATGTTACTACTGGTGATTGCCACGCATCTACAATACAAAGCAAGTTAGATTCAAAAGGCAAGGCTTTTGGAGAGCAAGACGATCATAGATGCAGTTTGCCAAAATAGTTTACTGTAGCAACTTCCTCTAAAAAGTCCACTCCCAAGTACACAAGCATTGACGTCAGATAACTTCTATAACTCAGTGTCCAGTAAAAGGTTATCTGCTGATGGATTCTATTCTTCCACACAAACTCATTTTGTGTGTTCTCAATTAAGCAAAAGCCACAATGCTTGTGAGAATTGAAGAATACGTTGTGAGGGAAGCTACTGTACTGGCTTTTGCTCAAGGTTGTCAACTCATTTGTGTTTTTACAATTGTTCTGAACCTGCCCTGTAAAAAAAAAAAAGTTTTATTAAAATCGATTCCTTAGCACATACGTTTTCCAGCAGCAACACCAAAATCTCTTTAAATAGCAGAAACCCATTAGCAGTTGGCGGCCCTACCTGTGGCACACATGAATTGCCCAGGCAGTCACTCCATGAAGCTGAACCTGATCTTAAAAAACACCAGACTATGTGGAAAAGAATTGCTTCATGACAGACTCATTTGATTCCTGTACCCTCTGTTCCAAAAGGGGGGGGGAAAAAAAAAAAAACCAAAAAAAAAACCAAACCTATCCCATGCTGCAGATATCACGTTAACAGGACACAATATTTAGACTGAAATATGTGCCAGTTCAGTCGGAGTATTATGACCTTTAGGGGGAAACTGGAAACAAAATCTGTTTCAATACTTATCCTTTCTGCAATCCTGTTGAGAAACCATATTTGCAGTTTAGGGGGGAGAGCCATGTACACCAATTACTTAACTCGCATCAGCACAGGCTATCCTGGTATCTTGGGTACACTTTATTAGCGTAATGAAAAAGCTGTTTAAAAAAAAGAATAGTTGAAGTATCACTAGCATGTTTGGTGTATTATAGTTTATTTTCTTCCCATTTAAAGGCCATTGAAAAGCATTTACAGTTTCCCCAAGTGCATTACAACAAGAAGGGGAAAGGAAAAAGAAAAAAAAGCAGTAACAAAATAAAGCCGCCTTGTCTCCAGGCAACTAAACAAAAGTCATTTTACTGCAACATACACACATTAAATATAGTATACAGTCCATGCAGCTGCTCAGCCATGTTAGAGGGGATCCTGGCTCCAGCCATCAGTGCATTACAGTCCATAATTTCATTGTGCCTTTTTCTAGCCAGACTTGAAGAGGAGAATTGCAACCTGGCCCAAGTAGAAATAGATGAAGTGTTTTGTCTCATGTGTTACATAGCTGCCAAAGTTTCTGCCAACAATGCAGTGCCAAGTTGGGTTGTATTTCTTGTCAAATTCCTACAAAAGAAAGAAAAGCAACATAAATGCAAAGGGAAATGTTACATTACTGGGGCAACCAATATACGCCAAGAACTGAGGGGCACAAGTCAAAGTAATACAATTTCTAAAAGTAATGATCATCTTCTGTAACTGGCCCTTAAAGGGCAACTTCACTCATGGGGGGAAAAAAATAAAAAAAAAAAAATTTTTATAGCAAATACATAGCATATAAAATCGCAACACAAGTCATATTGAACATTTAAAAAAAAAAACAACCTTTTTTCAATCCGTAGCACTGTACTTTTATGTAGAATGCAATATGACTACCTTGAGATCTTCTGTACATCATCTATGTACAGAAAGCCCCCAGAAATGTCAATACCTGCTTGTGTGATTGGCTTAGTGATTTTATCAGAAATTTGCACTAAGCAGCATCAGATTTGAGCATCCCCTGCAACAAAAATGTCATTTTTGGTGACTTTCAGGGAAATCATGTCTAAAGGCATAGAGACCCTGCCCCTTTCCCCATTAGAGCCCTGCACATGCAGAAGCTGAACCAAAAACCACTCCCATACAGATTCACCCTGCATATGGACACAGACAAACAGCTATTCCTTCAGAAGGCCAAAAAGGTAGGAATCAGCAACCTTATTAAATCCCTGCAAGATGCATAGATCATCCAGGAGGGGAAGGTGTGCCCCCAGCTCCCCCCTCAAAGTGGAGTTACTCTCTAAAAAAGAAAATAAATATAATAAATCTCCTTGTCCCTCCTTTTCACATCTTCAAAGTGCTGAAATGAGGGGGGGGGGGGGTTCCCCCTAAGAAGAAAACCACCAAAACTCCCTGCCTCAAAAGCCCTCAGCAGGCTGGCTCTTCTAAGTTATGCAAAATGCCTTGATGGCGATCTCAAACTGGAGCAGAGTTCCTAGGACAACTGCATTTACATGCCGACTTGCCCAGGTAACGCCTCCATGTTACACTGAGCCTCCCTGAACTAAAGAACTGAAATCCAAATTAATAAAAATGTTATGAAACAGTAAGGCAGGGGAGGAAACGCTTAGGCTTGGTTCACACTGCTGCGGTGCAAATTTAATACAATTGCGATGCAAGTTTTTTCAGTTCAGACAAAAGTGCGATTTCTACATGTGTTGGTGCGAATCTACTGCAAAGCTGAAGCTGGAGTTGGAGGGGGAAAGCCATCGCAGTGATGTGAAGGGGAGATTGCGTTTTCAATCCGTGTTCTATTGTAGTCTATGGAACTGAATTTGTAACGCACACGGATCAAACTCACACAGGACCCTTTTTTTCACGGATTAGATTCGCAACGCATCTATGTGAACTGCCCTGATAGAACACTGTTAGTGGAGATGACTTGCGAATTTAATCTATCGCAACAGCTCAAATTCGCAGTAGAGTTTGCAGCAGTGTGAACCGAGCCTTAAGGATCTGGACATCTGTCAGCCAGAAAATGAGGCAAACTCTGTCTTACAATTTCTAACACACAATGTGATACTCAGTGTGCAGTGAAATCTGTAAGCATGTGGTACTGGAGAGGAACATGCACACCTCTGCAAGACTGAAAGGATGGCCTGGAGTTCAGCTTAAAGAAATGCAAGTTAGTGCTATATGCAATATTGTTTGAGAAGTTTTATACAATTCCTGCCATAAAGGCTACCTGCAGCAACCCCCTAAAGGAATTTAGTTGTAGAACTAAAAAGACTAAAAATTATATAACTAAGCAATATATAAAATGATATTATGTAGGGGTGCGCATCTTCACTGGCCTTACGATTATCAGGTCAACTATTCGATTCCGCAATGCATCATGATTAGGATACAGGGGTGTCGGTGGGTGGTGAGGAGTGTCTGTGGGTGACCATTACAATTTCATTAGTAGATTAGTCCAGTTATCCTTCATACAGCAGAGTTATGTAGCAACATACTCCTCTCCGGCAGACGTCAGCGGTGGATTCCTCC
Source organism: Glandirana rugosa (assembly GCA_018402905.1). Taxonomy (NCBI): domain Eukaryota; kingdom Metazoa; phylum Chordata; class Amphibia; order Anura; family Ranidae; genus Glandirana; species Glandirana rugosa. The sequence goes on along the minus strand of BLSH010550810.1, from coordinate 104,469 downwards.
GCCGTCTTTCTGATTTGTCAGCTACAGTCAGCTGGCGGGGCTGAGGAATCCACCGCTGATGTCTGCCGGAGAGAAAGGCAGGCAGCGGGCTGGGCGGTAACGAGCGAGAAACCACAGTATGAGACATCCGGGCGTTTCACAAATAGGAGACTTGTCAGGGCCTCCATGCAAATTCTAACCGTTTCAAGTCGGAGCGACTCAAGTCCCTCCGACTTAGGAAAAAGGTTCCTGTACAACTTGGGGGTCGACTTGCATTGACTTCTATTACAGAAGTCATCTGCAAGTCGCGTTGTGCCGAGGTTGCCCACAAGTCGGATGAAGTCACCCATAATCGATTATGGGCAGTCGCTGCATTGATGCCGCATCGCGGACGTCCGAATCGCGATGCAGCGATTAAATTCAGCACCCCTAATATTAGGTCAACCTCCAGATTACGTGATGCCACAAGAAATAGAAAGCAATTTAAACCTGGCATGATCGGTCTTAAAATTGCAACTTATTTGCAAAAATGAATAAGATACCTTTTTGATATAGGCAGCAATGTCTTTCTCGATGTTGTATTTCTCCATAGCTTGTGTGGCACAATCCACAGCATCCTGCTGCATGTCCTCAGACATGTCAGCATTCTTGATCACAGCCTTTCTGTCAGACATATTGTACCTAGGACAGAGGAGTAAAACATTGTTAGCCTTTAGGCACACCCTCCCAGCACTCAATAATTAGTCTTGCAGGGAACCGATAGCCTACATTTAAACAAATATTTAGTGTGCGCCTTTCTATGGGAAAGGCTGACAAATCAATGTAGCATTCAGTAGGTAAATAAGCCTAGGTTGGGATACTGGCAACAAGAGGCTATAGAATTATGAACCGCTATATTTGTGATGCAGCCTACACTGACTACTGGCACCAAGTCATTCAGTACACACACACCACTGAATTTGCATCTTAAAGCGGAGTTCCACCCAAAAGTGGAACTTCCGCTTTAAGTCCTCCTCCCCAGCTCCAGATGCTGAAACAGCTTTTGGGGAGGAGGTGGGGATATCCTATTTTTAGGGGTACTTCCGCCCCGGTCGCCTTAGGCGATCGGAAGTGGAAGGACTCCTTCCCCCTCCCTCCCGAAGTCTTCTGGGACACAGGACAGGTCCTATAACACTTCGGGACCAATCACAATGCGCAGCGCCGCTCGCGCATGCGCAGTGTGCGCCCGGCCATGAAGCCGCAGCCGGGTGCCCACAGTAGCAATGCCGGCGCCGCGGAGGGGAGGGGGAGAGGAGCGAGGCTCCGTGCGGCTCCATCGCTGGACCGGGAGACAGGTAAGTGTCGGTTTATTAAAAGTCAGCAGCTACACTTTTTGTAGCTGCTGACTTTTAATAAACCTAAGGAAAGGGTGGAACTCCGCTTTAACAGGAGCATTCTATGTTTGATAAAATTTAGAGACTTTTACCAGCTTTCCAGGAAAAAAAAAATATATATATATAATTCCACACACGCGCACCATAACACCTGTCAAAATACAAAGTCACACTGTCTAGTGTAGGCTACAACACAGCTGATATTTGTAGCCACTTCGCCAAGTTTGACAGTCAGCGACACATTGGTTACAATTTAGCAGACAAACTTTCCCAGATGTATTTCAAAACTAGTTTAATGTGACCTTCAGTGTAAGGAAACAGTTCACAAGTCCACAAAAGTTAGTGTAACAAAAAAGCATCCCATAGAAAAGATACATTTTACCATACAATATTTGTTGTATCCCATAATACTACAGCTTTAGCTAGAGATGATCACTGGAAAGTAGCTGCTGAAACATAGATCCTGGAGGCAATACAGTAGTTTTGGCAACATTCCTAGCTAAACATAAGTTTTGACAGCTATGGGTGGCCAAACACAAATAAATGCATTGAGCTTCCATGTGAACAACCAAGGTTTAAATGTGGGCATAGAGCTAAAGTGAGACTTCTTGTCAGTTTTAGTTTGGGATTAGCCACCTCTGATGTTCTGGGGTGTGTCCTAGCCTTAGAATGACAACTGAAAGAGCAGAACAGCTCTTACCATAAAACTCTTCCCTCGTATTAAGGTGGCCTGACATAAGAAAAAAAAAAAACCCACACTGCCACAGAATGTAAAAGTGCCACCAAGCATACAGTAAACTGCTGCATGCACCAGTAATGTGGTCCCACACCAACAAAATAAAGTGTATAGTGCCGGGCTGCCAGTATGCCCATTGTATACTTGAAATGACGTATCCTATGACCAAAATCTGGAAAGGTAAATGCAATGTAAACACCAACCAATTTTCAAGTGGAAAATTACTTCCAAAACACTGACAATACATGGCGGGGTGTTTGGGTATTTTCATTATTTTTTTTTATACAATCAGTTAAAGCGGTTGTATACCCTCCTTTTTTTACTTTTACCTACAGGTAAGCCTATAATAAGGCTCATCTGTAGGTAAAATGAATATCTCCTAAACCATTCGCCCTAAACACAGCCGCTGACGTCACGGCAGATCCCGGTGAAGGCCCGGCACATAGCGCCTGACCTTTCTGGAAAGACTGGCTCTAGCACGCATGCGTGACCTCTGCAGGTACCGACCGGACCCGTCAGTTGCGTCGTTCTGAGGTATGCATTTCATAATGAGCTAGTATGCGGTGCATACTAGCTCATTATTCCTTCCCATTACAGTTTTCTTCTTCAATTTTTTATACAGGTATACAACCGCTTTAAATTCATATCACCACAACTATGATTTGATATATAGTCAGTGTTGAAGTAATTTTCCACTCGGAATAATATC
>BLSH010550810.1:58203-86392 GCA_018402905.1 Glandirana rugosa | reverse complement strand
GGGGGGGGGAGGCTTGGTATGGTCCGGTGTACGGGAGTTGTACCCCTCCTACGAAACTCCAGGGGGGGTTTCGTGGAACAGGGGTACAACTACCCCTCTTCCCGGAGTAGGGGCGTTGGGAACGGCCACCAACACCCCCAGACGCCCGCCCCCCGAATAGTCTTAGACCTTCGGGGGAAATTATTCCCCCGGGGGTCTAGGGTTGGGGGATACACTTATCCATACCCCATGTAACATGGGGATGGGTAAGTGGTTTTTTCCTCAGTGACCCACCGAGGCGGGGAAGAATATTTTCTTTACAATTTGACTTCTCCTTCTCCCCATCAACATGGGGACAAGGTGCTTTGGGGGGGACCTCAAAGCATCCTCCCCATGTTGAGGGCATGTGGCCTGGTATGGTTCGGAGGGGGGGGGGCGCTCGCTCGTCCCCACCCCCTCCTGCCATGCCAGGGCTGCCTGCTCAGATAAGGGTCTGGTTTGGATTTTGGGGAGACCCCTATGCATTTTTTATTAAAAATTGGCGCGGGTTTCCCTTAAAATCCATACCAGACCTGAAGGGCCTGGTTTAAATTTTGGGGGGACCTCCACATCATTTTTTAATAACATTTTGGCGCAGGGTTCTCCTTAAAGTGTCAATATTTTGTGTGGCCACCATTATTTTCCAGCACTGCCTTAACCCTCTTTGACATGGAGTTCACCAAAGCTTCACAGGTTGCCACTAGAGTCCTCTTCCACTCCTCCATGACAACATCATGGAGCTGGTGGATGTTAGAGACCTTGCGCTCCTCCACCTTCCATTTGAGGATGCCCCACAGATGCTCAATAGGGTTTAGGTCTGGAGATGTGCTTGGCCAGTCCATCACCTTTACTCTCAGCTTCTTTAGCAAGGCAGTGGTCATCTTGGAGGTGTGTTTTGGGTCGTTATCATGTTGGAATATTGCCCTGCGGCCCAGTCTCAGAAGGGAGGGGATCATGCTCTGCTTCAGGATGTCACAGTACATGTTGGCATTCATTGTTCCCTCAATGAACTGTAGTTCCCCAGTGTCGGCAGCACTCATGCAGCCCCAGACCATGACACTCCCACCACCATGCTTGAGTGTAGACAAGACACACTTGTCTTTGTACTCCTCACCTGGTTGCCGCCACACACGCTTGACACCATCTGAACCAAATAAGTTTATCTTGGTCTCATCAGACCACAGGACATGGTTCCAGTAATCCATGTCCTTAGTCTGCTTGTCTTCAGAAAACTGTTTGGGGGCTTCCTTGTGCGTCATCTTTCTTTTGGGAGGACAGCCATGCAGACCAATTTGATGCAGTGTGCGGTATATGGTCTGAGCACTGACATGCTGACCCCCTGCCCCTTCAACCTCTGCAGCAATAATGGCAGCACTCATACGTCTATTTCCCAAAGACAACCTCTGGTTATGACGCTGAGCACGAGCACTCAACTTCTTTGATCGACCATGGCGAGGCCTGTTCGTGTTAAACCGCTTTATGGTCTTGGCCACCGTGCTGCAATTCAGTCTCAGGGTCTTGCCAATCTTCTTATAGCCTAGGCCAGGGGTAGGCAACCTGCGGCTCTCCAGCTGTTGTAGAACTACATTTCCCATGAGGCATTGCAAGGCTGCTGGATACAATTACTCCCAGAAGCATGATGGGAAATGTAGTTCTACAACAGCTGGAGAGCCGCAGGTTCCCTACCCCTGGCCTAGGCCATCTTTATGTAGAGCAACAATTCTTTTTTTTCAGATCCTCAGAGAGTTCTTTGCCATGAGGTGCCATGTTGAACTTCCAGTGACCAGTATGAGAGAGTGAGATCGATAACACCAAATTTAACACACCTGCACCCTATTAACACCTAAGACCTTGTAACATTAACGAGTCACATGACATTGGGGAGGGAAAATGGCTTATTGGACCCAATTTAGACATTTTCACTTAGGGGTGTACTCACTTTTGTTGCCAGCGGTTAAGACATTAATGGCTGTGTGTTGAGTTATTTTGAGGGGACAGCAAATTTACACTGTTATTCAAGCTGTACACTCACTACTTTACATTGTAGCAAAGTGTCATTTCTTCAGTTTTGTCACATTAAAAGTTAGAATAAAAGATTTACAAAAATGTGAGGGGTGCACTCACTCTTGTGAGATACTGTAGTACAGGACACCGGGGATGTGTCCTAGAAGGCAGGTACATTCCACCCCGATATTGGAGCCATGGTCCCTTTAAGATGGACGATTGCAGAGTCTCAAACCCAGATCATTTGGACTTCGGTACCTATGGGGTTAAGACCCGGGGAAGGAAGGTCTGAAAGGCAGCAGAGGCTCAGTGCACCTGTGTCAAGGAAGTAAGAGGGAGGGAGCGCTCACAAGCTGGACAGCAAGCATGAGCTCTCTGAATCAACTGAGGCACAGGCTGCTGAACCCCTCTGTCTGGCTGGCCTGACACCCTGACTCTGGAGGAGCCTAACCGAGCTGTGGGACCGGAGACTAGCGGTGAGCCTGCTGTTTTAGTTATCAATACCAGGATGCTGGAATATGTATTTACTTTGGCTGAAGAAAGCTGTCATTAGATTTTGTTTGCTTCAAAATAAATGGACTGTTTGCTTCAATAAACTGGCTAGCGGTCATTACGGAGCTACCTCTAGGTTACATTTGGTGGAGAAGTGCGGGGCAGAGTATAGCCGCAAAAGCCCTTTGGAAAGATTTAAAGGGCCAGTACCCACGTTTGCATGTCCTGGGTCAGGACAGCACAAGCTCTGAAAACCTCACAAGGCGACATGGAGGAGGTGATAAAAGCCCTGGCTCAGAGCACAATAGCCCAGCAGCAGGCCGCCGCAGAAGCCAACCGTAGCCATGAGGAGACCACACGCTTGCTGGTCGTTCAGTTCACAGTACAGCAAGAAGCGACTCAAGCACAGGTAGCTGTAAGGGCCAGTCACTACCTGCAAAAGTTGACGCCTAGTGTTGATGTGGAGGCATTCATGGCTACTTTTGAGAGAACAACAAGAGAAGGATAGCCCCCAGACCAGTGGGCTGGTATTGTTGCTCCTTTCCTCACTGGGGATCCCCAGAAGGCATATTTTGATTTTTCAGCTGCTGATGCCAAGGATTACAAATGACTGAAGGCCGAAATCATGGCCCGCCTTGGTGTGACTACTGCTATGAGGGCCCAAAGGGTACACTGTTGGAGGTACCACCTGGACTGTCCGCCAAGGGCTCAAATCTATGACCTGAGACAGCTGGTCAAAAAATGGCTGCAGCCAGAGGTGCTAACGAGTTCCCAGGTGGTGAAGTGGGTCATGTTAGACCGGTACCTAAGGTCACTGCCAAATGACATGAGTCATGGAGACCCCAAGACGAGAGATAACCTAGTGGAAATGGTTTGAGAGATATGCTGTGATGGATCTCCTGGGACCTGTCAAGCCACGAGGACCCTTGCCTGTGAGGAAAGCCAAGACATCCACCAACCCGGGAGCCAGCATTGAGGAGAATCAAGGAACATCCACCCAGCGTCCCAGAGCTCTGCTTCGGCACGTAGGAATGAGGGCGTGCTGTGCTGTTGGTGTCACTCCCGGGGGCCATATCCAGGCCAACTGTCCCCTGCAGACAGAACCCATGGAGTGTAGCGCTCTGCGCAGGATGTCTTTTATGCCCAGAAGGTCTGTGCTGCCCACCTTGACTCGACTGAGGGGCGATTTGAATGTGACCTTTGGGTGAACCAGCTTCGCGCCCAAGCGCAGTTGGACTCCGAAAGTATGGTAACACTTGTGGGTACCGAGGTAGCTGGGGAGGTGGGTCCAGTAACAAGAACTCTGAGGGTGGTGTGCATACATGGGGACACCAGGGAATACCCACTGGTATCAGTGACACTCACCATGGCCTGTGGCACAATTGACCAGGAGGTTGGGGTGGTACCTGGCCTCATCCATGATGCTATCATAGGAAGGGACTGCCCTTTGTTTGTGGAACTTTGGAACTATGTGAGCCAAGACCTGTCAGGACAGCTGAACTGCTCTGTTCCCCCTAAGGGACTGGACGCCAATGCTCTAGAGAACACTGATAGAGTTGCATCTGGGGAAGATGGTCCACCAGCTAAGGGGATCCCTGAGGGGGGGAACCACTCTTAGGCAGGTCGTGGCTGGGGAGAACATAGAGGAAGCCTTCCCTATACAGGTTATGACCGATGAGGGAGAAAGCTCCTCTCGTCTTGCCCACCCTGATCTCCAGGTGTCAAGGGGTGCATTCTCTGCTGCCCAAAAGAGGGATCCCACACTGAAAAATGCCTGGCAACAGGTTACTGTAGTTAATGGAGTTTCACAGGTGTCTGAGGCCGAAAAAAGGTTTCCCTACTTTGTGGTCATTGTGAGCTGCTATATCGAGTTACCAAGGTTAGGGGAGAAGTGGTCGACCAGTTACTGGTTCCCCAGCCCTTCAGACACACAGTGCTCGATCTAGCTCACAATGATGCATTGGGGGGTCACCTAGGGGCTGACAAGACTGAGGCCCGAATAATGGACCAGTTTTACTGGCCAGGAGTGACAGCAGAGGTAAGACGTTATTGCAGTTCATGTCCCACTTGCCAGCTGACCGCACCGCTGCCCCACTTGAGGCCGTTACCCATTATCGAGGTACCATTCGAGCGCATTGGGATGGATTTGGTGGGTCCGTTGGTGAAATCAGCTCGGGGACATCAACACATCCTCGTGGTACTCGATTATGCCACCAGGTATCCGGAGGCAATCCCCTAAGAAAGGCTACGTCAAAATTAATCACCAGGGAATTGTTTAATATGTTCTCTAGGACAGGATTCCCGAAGGAAATCTTGACAGACCAGGGTACCCCCTTCATGTCTCGGGTGATGGCCGATCTGTGCAAGTTGTTCCAAATCAAACAGCTGCGCCCATTTGTCTACCATCCACAGACAGATAGACTGGTGGAGCGTTTCAATAAAACCCTCAAGTCAATGCTTAAAAGGGTTGTGCAGCAAGATGGTAAAGACTGGGACTGTCTACTTCCAGCACTGATGTTTGCTATAAGGGAAGTGCCTCAGGCATCCACAGGTTTTTCCCCATTCGAATTGGTGTACGGGCGGAGACCACGAGGACTGCTTGACCTAGTGAAGGAAACGTGGGAAAGTGAGGCCTCTCCTCATAAGACAGTGGTAGAACATATAACTCAGATGAGAGAGAGGATTTCTAAGGTGATGCCTCTGGTCAAAGAGCACATGCAAAAAGCACAGGAGGCACAAAGAAGTGTATACAACCGGTCTGCCAAACTCGGACAGTTCCAGGTTGGAGACTGGGTGTCCGTGCTTATACCTACGGTAGACAATACGTTCCTGGCCAGGTGACAGGGGCCATTTGAGGTGGTAGAAAAGGTTGGGGAGGTTAACTATAAGATACACCAAACTGGGAAGAGGAAGCCCTACCAGATATACCATGTAAATCTCCTAAAGCATTGTAAGGACCGGGAGCAGTATGTTGCCCTGGCTGAGATTAGTTATATGCCCCCGATAGGGGAGAACTCAATCCCAGTTCCTACCTCCCTATCCAAGCCACAAACACAACAGGTAAAGGAGTTTTTACATAGGAATAGAGAGAAGTTCTCAGGACTGCCAGGTCTTACCAGGGCTATTGAACATGACATGGTCACCAAACCTAATGTGAAGGTTCGAGTGAAACCCTATCGTATCCCTGAGGCACATAGGAAGGCAGTGTCGGAGGAAGTCCGGACAATGCTCGAACTTGATATCAATGAGGAATCGCAGAGTGAGTGGTTGAGCCCGATTGTGTTGGTAATGGGACTCTGCGATTTTGTAATGATTTCAGAAAACTCAATTAGGTATCGAATTTCGACGCATATCCATTGCCCAGAGTAGACAAACTGATAAAGAGGTTGGGACCAGCCTGGTACATTACTACCTTAGACCTCATTAAAGGCTACTGGCAAATACCTTTAACCACTTCCCGACCGCCGTATGCAGAATGATGGCTGAGAAGTGGTTTAGTTAACCTGACTGGACGTCATATGACGTCCTCAGGATAACAAGCCGCCGCGCGCCCGTGGGGGCACGCATCGCGGCGATCGGTGATGTGGGAGGTCAGTCTGACCCCCCGCAATACTGATCTCGGTAAAGTGCTTCCATCCGAAGCACTTTACCATGTTATCAGCCGTGACCAATCACGGCTGGTCACAGTGTAACACAGGAAAGCCGTTTATCGGCTTTCCTGTACTCAGGTCTGCAGACCTGAGGAGTGGAGAGCCGATTGGCTGCTCTCCTGACAGGGAGGGTTTGTGCTGATGATTTATCAGCACAGCCCCCCCTCGGATCGCCACACTAGACCACCAGGGAGCCTGCCCAAGGACCACCAACAATGTCACCACCCAGGACCACCAGGGAGCCGACCAGGGACCACCAGGGAGCCGATCTGGACCACCAGGGAGACCACGCTAGACCACCAGGTAAGGGGCATAGTGCCCAATATGAATGGCACTTTGTGCCACCTTCAGATGCCACCCTAGACCACCAGGGAATGGGCCCCTTTCTGTACATATGCCCACCAGTGCCCCTATAAGTGTGTACCAGTGCCCCTATCAGTGCATACCAGTGCCACATATCAGTGCCCACCAGTGCCACCTACTAGTGCCCACCTATCAGTGCCACCTACCAGTGCCGCCTATGAGTGCCAATCAGTGCCATCTATGAGTGCCCATCAGTGCCGCTTATCAGTGTCCGTCAGTGCCACTTATCAGTGTCCTTCAGTGCTGCATATCAGTGCCCGTCAGTGTTTCATATCAGTGCCCATCAGTGCTGCTTATCAGTGCCACCTAACAGTGCTCATCATTGCTGCATATAAGTGCCTCATCATCAGTGCCACCTCATCAGTGCCAATCAGTACTGCCAGATCAGTGCCCATCAGTGTAGCCTCATCAGTGCCCATCAGTGATGGAGAAAATGTACTTATTTACAGCTGGGATAAAATTCTAGGAACAATGAATGCGGAGGAGAAATGGGAGTGCTTCAAGAACACACTAAACAAAGGTATTAGCCAGTGTATCCCAACGGGGAATACATTTAAAAGGGCTAACCAAAGACCAGGATGGCTTAATGCCGACGTAAGGGCACACATAAAAGCAAAGGAGAAGGCCTTCAAAAAATACAAGACTGAGGGGACCATATCAGATTTTCATACCTATAAAACACGCAATATGGAATGCAAAGACACAGCAGAGGAGAGTAAAAAGAATCCCAATAAATTCTTTAAGTACATAAACAGTAAGAGAGGGAGGTCAGATCATGTTGGCCCCATAAAGAATGATGAAGGTAATCTGGTTGCAAAAGATGGAGAAATGGCAAAGGTGTTAAACTAATTTTTCTCCTTAGTATTCACGAAGGAAACCGGGGGCTCAATTATTCAGAACTACAATGCTGATCCTCACGGCATGTCACAGAAAACACCCTCATGGCTGACTGAGGATAAATTCAGAAATAGGCTTGAAAAACTGAACACTAATAAGTCACCGGGACCAGATGGCTTACACCCGAGGGTCTTTAAGGAACTTAGCCAAGTTATTTCCAGACCCTTGTACCTAATCTTTAAGAGCAGTTTTCTGACTGGTATGATACCAGCTGATTGGAAGAAAGCCAATGTAGTACCAATATATAAAAAAGGACCAAGATATATCCCTGGGAATTACAGACCAGTTAGCTTAACATCAATAATTGGCAAGCTCTTGGAGGGAATAATAAGAGATTACATACAAGATTATTGTAACGAGAACGGTATCATTAGTGGTAATCAGCATGGGTTCATGAAGGATCGTTCTTGCCAAACAAATCTATTAATCTTCTATGAGGAGGTGAGAAGCCATCTAGATAAGGGAAGGCCTGTAGATGTGGTGTACCTGGATTTTGCGAAAGCATTTGATACAGTTCCCCATAAACGTTTACTGTACAAACTAAGGTCCCTCAACATGGATCAAGGGGTGAGCACCTGGATTGAAAATTGGCTACCAGGGCGAGTCCAGAGGGTGGTGATAAATGGGGAATACTCAGAATGGTCTGGTGTAGAAAGTGGAGTTCCCCAAGGTTCTGTCCTGGGACCAATCCTATTCAATTTATTCATAAACGACTTGGAGGACGGGGTGAAGAGCTCAATCTCAATATTTGCGGATGATACCAAGCTAAGCAGAGAAATAAACTCTCCACAGGATGTGGAAACCTTGCAAGAAGATCTGAATAAGTGGGATGGGCAGACAAGTGGCAGATGAGATTTAACGTAGAAAAATGTAAGATAATGCATTTGGGTGCCAAGAACAAAAAAGCAAACTACTCACTAGGGGGAGAGCCTCTGGGGGAATCTAGAATGGAAAAAGACCTAGGGGTCCTGGTGGAGAACAGGCTCAGCAGTGGCATGCAATGCCAAGCTGCTGCAAACAAAGCTAACAAAGTGTTGGCATGCATCAAGAAAGGGATCAACTCCAGGGATAAATCAATAATTCTCCCGCTATACAAGTCTCTGGTGAGGCCGCACCTGGAGTATGCCGTCCAGTTCTGGGCACCAGTCCTCAGGAAGGATGTCCTGGTATTGGAAAGGGTACAGAGAAGGGCCACAAAGCTGATTAAGGGATTGGAGGGCCTAAGTTATAAGGAAAGATTACAAGCACTGAACTTATTCACTCTGGAGAAGAGACGCTTGAGAGGGGATATGATTTCAATGTACAAATACTGTACTGGTGACCCAACAGTAGGTACAAAACTATTCCGGGCAAGGGAGCACATAAAGACACGCGGCCATTCATTAAAAATGGAAGAAACGCGGTTTAGACTTAAAAAGCGTAGAGGGTTCTTTGCGGTGAGAGCAGTGAGGATGTGGAATTCTCTTCCACAAGCAGTAGTCTCTTCTGGGAGTCTAGAAAATTTCAAAAAACTATTAGATGCACACCACAACATTGCGGGGTATACATTTTAATACTGATATTAAAAACACACACAAAGGTTGGACTTGATGGACTTGTGTTTTTTTAACTGTAACTATGTAACAGAGATAGAGAATGTTTTTTTTTTTCAAAATTTTCGGTCTTTTTTTGTTTATAGCGCAAAAAATAAAAACCGCAGAGGTGATCAAATACCACCAAAAGAAAGCTCTATTTGTGGGAACAAAATGATAAAAACTTTGTTTGGGTACTGTGTTGCACGACCGCGCAATTCTCATTCAAAACGCAACAGTACTGAAAGCTGAAAATTGGTCTGGTAGGAAAGTGTTCTAAGTGCATACTATTGAAGTGGTTAACTAAGGAAGCCTGAGAGAAGACAGCCTTTTCTACCCCAGATGGCCATTTCCAATACAAAAGAATGCTGTTTGGCTTGCATTCCGCTCCAGCTACTTTCCAGAGAGCTATGGATAAAACCTTATGCCCACATCAGAAATACACTTCAGTGTATTTAGATGACATTTGTCATCTTTAGTACAGAATCCCATCTTCCCAGAGTGCAGGCTATTGCTATGGAGGAGACCAAGTACTTGGGGTACATTGTGGGTAGAGGGTTAGTGAAACCACCAAGGTAGAGGCGATCCAGGCCTGGCCTCGCCCAGTCACAAAGAAACAGATGCGAGCCTTCTTGGGTATCGTGGGGTACTACCGCAGGTTTGTACCCAACTTCACCACTGTTACTGCACCTCTCACAGACCTGAGAAAGGGAAAAAAGTCAGTCATGATAAAATGGGATGACAAGGCTGAGAAGGCCTTCCAGGAGCTTAAAACAGCCTTGTGTCAGTATCCAGTACTGGTCGCTCCTGACTTCTCGAGGGAATTTGTAGTTCAAACAGATGCCTCCAGTGAAGGCTTGGGAGCTGTTCTGTCCCAAGAGGTCAATGGGGAGGAACACCCCATAGTTTTCCTAAGTAGGAAATTGACAGCCGCTGAGAGAAATTACTCTGTGGTGGAGCGGGAGTGCCTGGCCATTAAGTGGGCCCTGGACTCACTACGCTATTTTCTCATTGGTAGGAAGTTTCGCCTGGTGTCAGACCATGACCCATTGACCTGGATGAGACAGAACAAACACACAAATGGCAGAGTTACCAGGTGGTTTTTGGCATTGCAAGAGTTCAAATTCGTAGTTCAACACAGACCAGGAAAGCAACACCAGAAAGCGGATGCTCTCTCTAGGGTACACTGTAGGGTGTCCCACATTGCCTCGGACACCTTTGCATCGAGGCGGGGGGGGGGATGTGTACAGGACACCGGGGATGTGTCTTAGAAGGCAGGTACATTCCACCTGATATTGTATCCATGGTCCCTTTAAGAAGGACGATTGCAGAGTCTCAAACCCAGATCGCTAGGACTTCGGTAACTATGGGGTTAAGACCCGGGGAAGGGAGGTCTGAAAGGCAGCAGAGACTCAGTGCATCTGTGTCAAGGAAGTGCGAGAGAGAGGGAGAGCTCTCAAGCTGGACAGCAAGCGTGAGCTCTCTGAATCAACTGAGACACAGGCTGCTGAACCCCTCTGTCTGGCCGGCCTGACACCCTGACTCTGGAGGAGCCTAACCGAGCTGTGGGACCGGAGACTAGCGGTGAGCCTGCTGTTTTAGTTATCAATACCAGGATGCTGGACTATGTATTTACTTTGGCTGAAGAAAGCTGTCATTTGATTTTGTTTGCTTCAAAATAAATGGACTGTTTGCTTCAATAAACTAGCTGGCGGTCATTACGGAGCTGCCTGCACGCCACTAGCTAAGCTCACTATCTCCACGTTTAACACACTACGTAGAGCTGCTGTACAAGCGGCTTTATATAGTGTGGGCCGTGGATTTAGGCTGCTGAGCAGGCTACTCTGCCTTTAGCCAATCATATCTCTCACAGCAGAGAGCTCTGTGATTGGCCAAAGCATGCAGGTCATGTGCATGCTTTGGCCAATCAGCGTGCGACATTTCCCCCGCCATTGGAATGCATATAGGGCGCTCAAAGTTCCTGCGAATGCCCCATAATGTTTGTGATGCGCCGAACAGGTGAACCCTCGATGTTCGAGTCGAACATGCGTTCGACTCAAACCGGGGGCCCATCCCTACTTTTAACTAACAATTGCGCGGTCGTGCAACGCTGTAACCAAATGAAATGTATGTCCTTTTTTCCCCACAAATATAGCTTTCTTTTGTTTTTTTTTATTTTTTGCTATGAAAAAAAAAGACCTATAATTTTGAAAAAAACTATATTTTTTACTTTCTGCTATAAAACATATCCAATAAGAAAATTAAAAAAATCAAATTTCTTCATATATTAAGGCCAATATGTATTTTGCTACATATATCTGGTTAAAAATTCCTAATAAGCATTTATTGATTGGTTTGCGCAAAAGTTATAGCATCTACAAGCTATGGGATATAGTTATAGAATTTTTATTTATTTATTTTTATACAGCGATCAGCGACTTATAGCAGGACTGTGATATTGCGGCAGACAATCAGACACTAACTGGCACTTTGTAGGAACCAGTGACTAATACAGTGATCAGTGCTAAAAATATGCACTGTCACTGTACTAATGCCACTGGCTGGGAAGGGGTTAAACATCAAGGGCGATCAAAGGGTTAAATGTGCGCCTAACCAGTGATTTAGTGTACTATGTGTGCTGTTTTTACTAAGGGATGTGCTGGATTTTATTTCCTGCATTGCAGGGTCCATCACATCCCTGCTGACAGAACAGAGCTCTGTCTTGTTTACATAGGCAGAGCTCTGTTCTGTGTCTCTACTCACCGATCAGCGGGTGCCGGCGGACATCCATTGGCCAACAACCGCTGATCAGCTTGTGCTGTGTGTAAGCACAGCACAGCCATGGCGTGCGCTCCCCCTCCCTGGAAGTAAACAGAGGAGAGCCGCTCTGCCGAAGTATAACTAGGTTATGCGGTTGAAACAAAATAAATAAAAAATACTGCGCTACCAATAGTAAAAGGGAATGAGCAGCCAGCACGACAATAATAACCAAATTGTGAACTGAACAAGACTAAAAAGTGCGGCGCTAGTACAATTGATGAAGCTATATTGCACAAATGTCCAGTAATATATAGAAGGTTAAAACTTGTAGTCAAATGTATAAAGTTTGTAATAGTATTCAAGTATATGAACAATAAAGTGCAGTCCAGCATATATTCTGTGACTTCCACCCGCATGCGACGTTGACCACCACCAGGAAGAATATGAATGGGTACTCTTACCAGAGAAAAATTGAAAAAGAGCGTAATATCACTCAGTGTCAAATATCCTCAGGAAGCTTCATATCATCCACCACAGATATACCTCTCAGCCTTCCGCAGGATGTGGTACCCACGTCATTTAAACCAGGTTATGATTCCAGGTAATAGTAAATGTATATCCTCAAAATAAAAAGGTACTACATAGCGTAGTAAACAGTATTGTTTAATCAATCCATTTATTAAAAAGTATTGCACTTACATGCATGAAGAGTAAAACGAGCACAGCATGGAATTCCAGCATAAAATCCAGTATGTAGGCGCAATGGGATGGAACAGACTCCTGACACCCGACGCGTTTCGTCTGAAGAGACTTCCACAGTCGAGTCATCAGGGTAGCTCCGCCCAATGGAGTCAGTAGAGTGAGTGTCAAGCCTCAATCTGAAACCTTCAGGCCAAGACTACTCATTGGGTGGGACCTAGCCATGTGACCAAAAATCAGCTAACAAACCAAGCCTCTATATCAAAAGTGGACCAATAATACGTCACTTCCGGATTGACATATCTGCCCAAACTTTGCCAATTAGTACACAAAACCAGTAAAGGCATCCCTATGTGATCCAAAAGCATGCCGCTAAAGAAAAATGTCCAGATCATCTCATACGAAGGGATGATCCGATGTAATACCTGGTGATGATAGCATAACGCTATGATCGGACAAGTCTGAGTTGGGACTGTTGTCACTTCCCATGTAAACATTGACGTCACTTCCTCTGTACACAACAGCTGGGAAGACAGGAACTGACGTGTGTACAACCAAAATGTCAACAAGAAAAAGGCGGAAGTGATGCAAATCAAACACACCATAGGTTTGAACAAAGACCACAAAGGACCTTATTCTTGAACAGGCGGGGTAAAAAGGACAATCCCCATGCCGATTATGCCACATATAAATAAAATTGCAAAAGTTGATTAAATTAAAGAGATTTTTAAAAGCAATATATCACAAGTGACGATACCAAAAGTCCATAGATTAAAATACATATATTATAAAAATTAATCTTAAGACTATATGTATAACAAATAGGTCAGAAATAAAAAATAAAAAACAAAATGTCACAAAAAGAGACAATACCTAAATCTGTAGATCTATCGAGCTAGATATACTTATATAATGTTATATGTTGTTGTTAAACACTATATATACCAAATGCATTACAAATTGGGTATGTCTATATGACAATAGAACAAATAGGTATGTATAAAAGATATTGCAAAGAAAAAATAGAAATGTTAATAAGTCACTATACCAATCATACCATATACTGCCAAATATGTAGATATGTGACCTCTAAGACAACTGTATATATGAACACTATAGTAAAGAACTCTCCAGGCAAATGTCCCCATATCACCACTGGCAAAGGGTACTGTAATATCTACTTGAGACAATGCTTGATTAATAAAGGCATTTATGTCCCAATCGACATACCATGGGGCCAATACGTCTTTAGTTCGTATATCCAGGAAGTTTCGAGACGGGATACCCCTCTCGTAGTAGCCCCTCCCCTCCATGGTGCCTCATATTTATCAATGATGGTAAATGTGGTTCCTGCGGGGTTGCGATGATGATGTTTAAGGTAATGCTTGGGTACAGTATGTTTCGTAGAACCCTTAATGATGCCAGTGATATGCTCATTAATTCTAACCGAGAAGGGGCGTATAGTACTTTCGACATATTGTCTGTTGCAAGGACAGGTGATAAGATATACTATGTTTTCGGTGGAACAGGTAGCAAAATGCTTCATCGTATATATGTCCTATTGGTGACACTGGAGGTAAATGTTTCTACCCATAAAAAAAAAGGAAAATATGTGCGCGCAGCCTAATATCAGCCCAGTCTGTACGTTTATATTTTAAATGAAGCAGTCTATACAATATAGTCCCAAGGAAGTGGAGATGATAATCCCCACCACTTCACTCAGTCTATGGGGTGGGAGAAACAGTTCATGGGAGATCCAAAAACAAGGCAGCCAATCCTAAGAAGCAGAACCAGGCTTCACATAACTGAAAGAGAAAAAGACAAAGGAGGCGCCTCTAAGTGCAATATTAAAAGTTATTTTATTACAAAAGGATTAAAAACACTCACTCAGTGTAAAGAGGTAATCAGCATGGGGGTCAGTCCGTGGTGGCGTCACTGCAGATCTCTGCGATAGGGGGATGTATCCCAGACCACTGGCAGCAAGTCTTTCGTCCAGGGAAGAAGATGATAATCAGCCGGCTGGAGACCCAGGGCGAGGCTTGGAGCGCTCTTGCCTGAGGAAGAGGCGCGGTCTTACTGTCATCTGGACCGTTTCCGCCTACGAAACGCGTCACGCTATTGTGACGTCACCAGCCTGCGCCCTGTCCACCGCGCTCCAAGCCTCGCCCTGGGTCTCCAGCCGGCTGATTATCATCTTCTTCCCTGGACGAAAGACTTGCTGCCAGTGGTCTGGGATACATCCCCCCATCGCAGAGATCTGCAGTGACGCCACCACGGACTGACCCCCATGCTGATTACCTCTTTACACTGAGTGATTGTTTTTAATCCTTTTGTAATAAAATAACTTTTAATATTGCATTTAAATGTTTCTACCCTACTACGGTTGCAAGCATTAAAATCGCAAACTCAACATTTCCTGCAGGGAAAATAACCATTAAGGTCCCTGAAAAAAATAGGCTTACTAGGATGCTCAATAACATTGGGGGCAACCAAATTCCTTATTGGTAGGACACCCCGAAACACAACCTTGGCCTTCTCCGGGAGAGATGTATTCAATACCTGGTCACTTTTAAGGACTCCCCAGTGTTTTTGAATGATACCTTTAATTTGTTTAGATTGATTGGAAAAGGTAGTAGTAAAAGACCACCGAAACTCATTAATGACACTTGAGGATTGCCTGGGTGGCTGTTTATCCATAAGTAATAATTTCCTGTCCAGCCCATGTGCTCTAAGGATTTCTTTATCAATCATCGCCGGGTCATAATCTTTATTAACAAATTTCCCCTTAAGAGATTCTGCCTGTTATAAAAAGTCAGACTCCAAAGTGCAATTACGTTTTAAACGTACCATCTGGCTTCTTGGTCCTGAATCGAGCCAGGGTTTGTGGTGGCAGCTATCTAGAGGTATATAACCGTTATGGTCGGTTACCTTAAAATGTGTTTTAGTACCAAGCTTGCCTTGTTGTACATATCAATAAGTCCAGAGACACAATCTCAGTCTGGCTGGTAGTGTGTGTTAGGGAGATCCCACATGTGTTGTCATTAAGGGTGGTGAAAAAATCCAACAAGGAGCCATGGGAACCATGCCATAGGGGGAGAACGTCGTCAATATATCGAGCCCATAGAGCCAGCTCTGACCGACCCAGAGAGTAGACGACGTCCTCCTCCCACTTGGCCATAAAGAGATTCGCCAAACTCGGGGCAAATTTGGCCCCCATGGCTACTCCCTTAATTTGTAGGTAAAACTTGCCATCATACCACATATAATTATGTTCCATGGCAAATTGTAGCAAACTCAGAATGAATTGTTGAAGAACTACTATCCCACCCCCTTTATCAGCATCTCATATTGGCCGGTATATAGATTGTTACCTGCAACCCTTAACGGTCAAAACTCCAGCTTATCTCAAAGACACCAAGGCAACATTAAAATTGTTGGAGGATGTTGTGATTAGAGATGATACCTGGCTGGCTACTGCTGATGTGGCATCTCTCTATTCTAATATTCCCCATGAAGCAGGCCTGTGTGCTGCCAAATATTTTCTGGCCAAAGAGGGTACATTACCCATAATACAACAACAATTCATTCTGAGTTTGCTACAATTTGCCATGGAACATAATTATATGTGGTATGATGGCAAGTTTTACCTACAAATTAAGGGAGTAGCCATGGGGGCCAAATTTGCCCCGAGTTTGGCGAATCTCTTTATGGCCAAGTGGGAGGAGGACGTTGTCTACTCTCTGGGTCGGTTGGAGCTGGCTCTATGGGCTAGATATATTGACGACGTTCTCCTCCTATGGCATGGTTCCCATGGCTCCTTGTTGGATTTTTTCACCACCCTTAATGACAACACACGTGGGATCTCCCTTACACACACTACCAGCCAGACTGAGATTGTGTTTCTGGACTTATTGATATATGTACAACAAGGCAAGCTTGGTACTAAAACACATTTTAAGGTAACCGACCGTAACGGTTATATACCTCTAGATAGCTGCCACCACAAACCCTGGCTCGATTCAGTACCAAGGAGCCAGATGGTACGTTTAAAACATAATTGCACTTTGGAGTCTGACTTTTTACAACAGGCAGAATCTCTTAAGGGGAAATTTGTTAATAAAGGTTATGACCCGGCAATGATTGATAAAGAAAGCACCGAGCACGTGGGCTGGACAGGAAATTATTACTTATGGATAAACAGCCACCCACGCAATCCTCAAGTGTCAATAATGAGTTTGTTGGGCTTTTACTACTACCTTTTCCAATCAATCTAAACAAATTAAAGGTATCATTCAAAAACACTGGGGAGTCCTTAAAAGTGACCAGGTATTGAATACATCTCTCCCGGAGAAGGCCAAGGTTGTGTTTTGGGGTGTCCCACCAATTAGGAATTTGGTTGCCCCCAATGTTATTGAGCCTCCTAGTAAGCCCGTTTTTTTTCAGGGACCTTAAGGGTTATTTTGCCTGCAGGAAATGTCGAGTTTGCGATTTTAATGCTTGCAACCATAGTAGGGTAGAAACATTTACCTCCAGTGTCACCAATCGGACATATACGATGAAGCATTTTGCTACCTGTTCCACCAAAAACATAGTATATCTTATCACCTGTCCTTGCAACAGACAATATGTCGGACGTACTATAAGCCCCTTCTCGGTTAGAATTAATGAGCATATCACTGGCATCATTAAGGGTTCTACGAAACATACTGTACCCAAGCATTACCTTAAACATCATCATCGCAACCCCGCAGGAACCACATTTACCATCATTGATAAATATGAGGCACCATGGAGGGGAGGGGCTACTACGAGAGGGGTATCCCGTCTCGAAACTTTCTGGATATACGAACTAAAAACGTATTGGCCCCATGGTATTGATGTTGATTGGGACATAAATGCCTTTATTAATCAAGCATTTTCTCAAGTAGATATTACAGTATGCTTTGCCAGTGGCGATATGGGGACATTTGCCTGGAGAGTTCTTTACTATAGTGTTCATATATACAGTTGTCTTAGAGGTCACATATCTACATATTTGGCAGTATATGGTATGATTGGTATAGTGACTTATTAACATTTCTATTTTTTCTTTGCAATATCTTTTATACATACTTATTTGTTTTATTGTCATATAGACATACCCAATTTGTAATGCATTTGGTATATATAGTGTTTAACAACAACATATAACATTATATAAGTATATGTAGCTCGATAGATCTACAGATTTAGGTATTGTCTCTTTTTGTGACATTTTGTTTTTTATTTTTTATTTCTGACCTATTTGTTATACATATAGTCTTAAGATTAATTTTTATAATATACTGTATGTATTTTAATCTATGGACTTTTGGTATCGTCACTTCTTGTCATATATTGCTTTTAAAAATCTCTTTAATTTAATCAACTTTTGCAATTTTATTTATATGTGGCATAATCGGCATGGGGATTGTCCTTTTTACCCCGCCTGTTCAAGAATAAGGTCCTTTGTGGTCTTTGTTCAAACCTATGATGTGTTTGATTTGCATCACTTCCGCCTTTTTCTTGTTGAAATTTTGGTTGTACACACGTCAGTTCCTGTCTTCCCAGCTGTTGTGTACAGAGGAAGTGACGTCAATGTTTACATGGGAAGTGACAACGGTACCGACTCGGACTCGTCCGATCATAGCGTTATGCTATCATCACCAGGTATTACATCGGATCATCCCTTCGTATGAGATGATCTGGACATTTTTCTTTAGCGGTATGCTTTTGGATCACATAGGGATGCCTTTACCGGTTTTGTGTACTAATTGCCAAAGTTTGGGCAGATATGTCAATCCGGAAGTGACGTATTATTGGTCCACTTTTGATATAGAGGCTTGGTTTGTTAGCTGATTTTTGGTCACATGGCTAGGTCCCACCCAATGAGTAGTCTTGGCCTGAAGGTTTCAGATTGAGGCTTGACACTCACTCTACTGACTCCATTGGGTGGAGCTACCCTGATGACTCGACTGGGACAATTAAGAGGATATATATAAATAGCGCAATGGGGAACAGTTGACTCATACCCCTGTGGAAGTCTTTTCAGACGAAACGTGTCGGGTGTCAGGAGTCTGTTCCATCCCATTGCGCCTACATACTGGACTTTTTAATAAATGGATTGATTAAACAGTATTACGCTATGTAGTACCTTTTTATTTTGAGGATATACATTTACTATTACCTGGAATCATAACCTGGTTTAACCACTTGCCGACCGCCGATCGGCATCTGACGGCGGCAAAGTGGCTCGTTCCCGCAAATCGCCGTCATACGACGGCGGCTGCGGGAACGAGTTTAGTGAGCGCGCGCCGCCGGAGGCGCGCCCGCGCGCTCACTGTGTCCAGGGGGGGCCAGGGAGCGGGTGCGGCGGCTTCGATTGTCGCCAGCTACCCGCGATGGCCCCCCCGGAGCGAATGAGCGGAGGTCCGTGTATGTAAACACGGACCTCCGCTCTGTGTGAGGGGGAAGGGCTGTGATCACAGCCTTCCTTTACGTGAAGGCTGTGACCACTTCCCTTCCCCAGTTAGGCAATCCCCCATACAGTTAGAACACGCCCAGGGAACATAGTTAACCCTTAGCGCGCCCCCTGCAGGTTAACCCCTTCACTGCCATTGACATTTACACAGTAATCAGTGCATTTTTATAGCACTGATCGCTGTATAAATGCCAATGGTCCCAAAAAAGTGTCAAAATGGTCCGACATGTCCGCCGCAATATCGCAGTACCGCAAAAAATCGCAGATCGCCGCCATTTTTAGTAAAAAATAAAAAAAAATTAAAAACCCCAAAAATGAATTCTCATCATCCGTAAACGCGACCACTTTTGCGCAAACTAATCAATAAACACCGATTGCGATTTTTTTTTATCGCAAATATTAGGAAGAATATAAATCGGCCAAAAACGGTGAAAAAAAATGTTTTTTTATATTTTTTTTTGGATTTGTATTTTAGGAAAAAGTAAGAAATTTGTGTTTTTTTGCAAAATTGTCGCTCTTCTTTTGTTTATAGCGGCGATCAGAAATGACGCAGCGGTGATCAAATACCACCAAAAGAAAGCTCTGTTTGTGGGAAAAAAAGGACGCAAATTTCGTTTGGGTACAACGTTGCACGACCGCGCAATTGTCAGTTAAAGCGACGCAGCGCCGAATCGCAAAAAGGGCTCCGGTCCTAAAGCTGGAAATCCTTCCGGGGCTGAAGTGGTTAAATGACGTGGGTACCCCATCCTGCGGAAGGCTGAGAGGTATATCTGTGGTGGATGATATGAAGCTTCCTGAGGATATTTGACACTGAGTGATGTCACGCTCTTTTTCAATTTTTCTCTGGTAAGAGTACCCATTCATATTCTTCCTGGTGGTGGTCAACGTCGCATGTGGGTGGAAGTCAGACAGAATATATGCTGGACTGCACTTTATTGTTCATATACTTGAATACTATTACAAACTTTATACATTTGACTACAAGTTTTAACCTTCTATATATTACTGGACATTTGTGCAATATAGCTTCATCAATTCTACTAGGTTATGCGGTTGGCAAGCACTTAATTTAAGGCCTCATTCACACGTGCATTTCAGGCCAACTATGATTTGCTGTGGGAGACTTAGAAGGGTGTCCCACCCAAAGCCATGAAAGCCTGACAGTATTTGCAAGTAATCAGACATGCAGGGATTACCTGACAGGGCCAGAAGAAGGGGGGGATAGAAGGGGCATGTACCCTAGGTGCCGGCTCTATGTGCGGGGGGGGAGGCGCTTGAAGCTTCAGCTGTTCTATTCTCCCTGCCTCTCACTGAGAAACGGCAGTATCACTCCTGTCAGCAGGGCTTTTTTCCTTCTTGATCATGGTGATATTTTATACCACCACCTGCAGTACTAGCCTTGTGCTTTAATAAGCACAGAAGCAGCTTCCTGTGTCGATTCTGTGTTTACAAATGACAACATGCCTCAAGTGACAGCACCTTCTCAGTTCAGGGGGGGCAACTGCCAGGAGGCTGGGCATGGAGCACTCTGCAGTACTGGGTAAATAGCTGGGGGTGGGTGGTAGAGTTTGGGGGGGGGGGATCAGGAAGGTGTACTGTGTTCACTAAAATGCAACGGCTGTGATATGATGCTTTGCAGCCATGGCAGAAATTATATCCTCGTTGAACAACCAGTCAAGTGAATAGTGCTGCTCTGCAAGTACCTGCAAAGCACACGGTTGCTGTGTGTTAGAGGATGCATAATGCCTCCTCACCACCTGGCAAATGTTCTCTGAAAAGCGATCCAAATGCTGACTGCAAAGCACGTGTGAACAAGCCCCTTTTTAAAAAAATATATATTTTTTACAATTTAATTTTTTAACATTATTTTTAGAATAATTTATTTATATATTTTTAATTTTTTTAACTGCCCTGTTGGAGGGCTTTTGTGAAATATCAGGGGTGAGACCCCTGATGTCTCACTTTTAGACAGAGAAAGGGATTGAGGACAGAGATTCCCCAGTCCATGTCTCTGCATCCTCAGCTGCCCTTGACAGTGAATGAATGGGAACTGCTCTGTGGTGAGCGGCTTCCTGTTCTTTCACAAACTGAAGCATAGTAAACAGTTTACTATGCTTATGTTAGAAATGGACACAGTGAGCGATCAATACCAATGGCTCACTGTGATCATTCAGGAAAGGAGGGCTGGTAAATGGCATACCGCTTTCCATCCTGAAATGATTCCTTTGTGCTCACAGCAGCTGTCGGTGGGAGAGGAGGGAAGTGGGCAGTGCTGTGGGGGAGGGGGCACACACTGGGGGGCCCCGGGCAGTGGGTGGAATGGGCAGATATTAGAAACAATCCCCCTGCAGGGGGGCCCTTTTGAACTGATGGGGCCTGGGCCCAGAAAAGGAAGGCCTGCAGTACTGCCTTATCAGCAGCCCTGAATGGCTGAGTTACTGAGTCTCCAGCAGGAAATCAAAATCAGCTCCAAACTCATGTGTGAATGAGGCCTAAAGCTGAAGGTTTGTTTTTTTATTGCTACAGCTGCACACATAATTTACCTGTAAATAAGAATGTTCCACATCCTGCAGGCTGATGGTTCCTGAGCAGATCTTCTTTGCAGTGATGCCTGGTCTTCTTCACAGTTCACTGAACTTCTGGTGCTGTGGGAATGAATAGCTTCAGGCCTATTGTATGAAAGTAATCCAGTTCAACAGGGACCAGCAGAATTTTGATCCATGTTTCGGCACTGTGGTTTGACTTCTGTTCAACCAGCCTGCTGGGAAATTTTCCCCTCAATCAGTTCTGCAGGCTATAGCTGGCAATGCTGATCAGTGTATTCTGACGGCGGGAGGTCTTCCCATTGTCAGAATACAGATGCAGCACTTGAGTCTGTGGGTGAAGGAATCAGGTCAGTTTTTTTCATTCAACTCGCTGGTTGAACAAAAAAAAAAACTACTTATCTATGGACTGCCTATCTAGGGTCTATGGACTGCCTAACTAGGGTTGCCACATCATCCTCTTAATCCAGGACACATATGAATTACACAGGTTCTGTGGCTAATTTAATACAGATAAGGCACCAAGTGAGTTTAATTGCCACCTTAATCAGCCACAGAACCTGTGTAATTTACACGCGTCCTGGATTAAAGGGATGATGTGGCAACCCTATGCCTAACACTGAGGTACATTGAAAAAGGTCCAGATGGGGCCCAAGCTTTCCTCTTCCACATTGACAAAAGTTCTTGGGTTGTTTTTATTGAATGTAACGCATTCTGTGAATTGGGGAGGGGTGGATGAAGGGCAGAATCCTGTGCGTATTTCCACCAATAGGAACCTTGTGCATTCGGGAAATACTGTAGGCTATACGCACAGGTGCATCTGTGTTTACACAAGCATGGCCACATACAGCCATTCAATTGTATGGCCAGTTGTATGAGCCATCTGTGGCTCCCCAGGCAGCAATTTTATGATTGAGCATTTTTGAGCCTTCAAGCATCCATGTGCATGAAGCTTGTAAGCTAATTCCACATTTCTTAACATGTTACATGAAACATGATGTAACATGAAACATGGTCACATTCAACAGCCCTCCCACCCTCAAACCACCCTTCCTCTTACATGAAGCATAAGGTTCTACTTTTCCCTGTGGCATCCTTTTTTTAAATTCAGTGTGACTCCACCCACACAGCCACAACATCCATTTCCACAGTTCTCTGAATGGAAGACTACAAAGTTACATCTTCCACTGTGGCAGAGGGCTTAGTTGTTCTCAATGCAGCACAAGTGTGGTGTGGTCGCCACACTCGTAGGCTCCAATGCAAAAAAAAAAAAATCAATATGGATGCATTAATTAGGGTTTTTTTTTAACAAAAGGTGCAATATACCTTTAACCACTTCCCCCCAGGTGGACGTCCTTGACTTTCAGTTGTTATGCAGGGATGATGCCTGCAGCTACGGGCATCATCCCAGTATTGTTTCTTCCAGCCACCGATTGTAAAAGTCATACTAGTGGCTAATATTGTGTTTTTTTGCATTAAAATTCATCAAACCTCATTTTTTCCCCAAAAAAATTTAATTTAAAAAATCACTGCGCAAATGCCATGTGACATAAAAAATTGCAACACCCACCATTTTATTCTCTAGGTCCTCTGCTTAATATATATATATATATATATATATATATATATATATATATATAATGTTTGGGGGTTCTGAGTAATTTTCTAACAAAAAAATTATGATTTTTACATGTAGGAGAGAAATGTTAGAATTAGCCTGGGCTGGAAGTAAAAAAAAGTTGCAGATTTAAAATATTAAAACGTAACTTTGAAATCACTTCGTATATAAGATTTAAGTAATTGTGTTTACAGATACCTAAAAACCAGTATCAGTGCAGATACTAAGCACAAGTACTCGTGCAAATGCTCCGGATACCAAAACAGATACCCGCGGTGCATTTTGAGGCCATACAAAGTGAATTGGCTCAAATTGCACTGCAAAGAATTGCATGTGATTTGAACAAGAATGCGATCAGAATCACATGCAGTTTCCTGCACCACTCCTGTGCGAACCCAAGGTGAGGCTGGAGAGAAGGGAGAAGTCCCCTGTCAGCGCTCTGTCCTTCTCTGCTCCGCACCTTCCTTAGACTCCTGGCTATTGGGGCTATTCAAAGATTTTAGCTGCCTAAAAAAAAAATTGCCTCAAGAAGTCTCCTATAGAGGATGGAAAGCTGGGAAGTGCCCGGCCTGCCGCTCCCCTCCTGTGATATCATTAGGACTTGCACAATCAGCAGTGACAGAAGTCCAGGAGAGTGATGGCTCTCAGATTGTTGCAGCTTGGTGTCTGCTCTGCCAGGTGTCGTGTGAGTGTTCGAGGTGGAAGTTATCAGGTCATACGGTCACCAGTGTAGAGCCCCCATAGTAATAGGTGCTTTTTTGTGGTCAATTTTTGTTAGGAGAGGCACATTTAGTTAGGTCTGACAATAAGTTCAGGCCTGAATGTTTTGATCTGCGTTGGGGAGTGGCCCAGGGAGAGCTGGAGATTGCAGGAAGGAACACCCCTTGGTTACTCCTCCCCTTTGTTTCCAGAAGGCTCTGGAAAAGGGGGATGGATGAAGAGGTGTAACTTTCTGAAGTATATTAAGGAGCCCTGACCAATCCCCAACCTGGATTGGCAGGGCAGCCTCCTTAAATACTGTGGTCTGCCCAGCTGGGGGAGGATAGTGTCGGGTGGAAGAGTGGAGATGTAGTATTTAGCTACACCCTGAGGGCCCGTGGTCTTACAATCCGAGGGCCCGTGGCCTGTAACAGGCGGTATGGAGGTCCTGCTGACACAGTGCAGGCCTCACCATGTGCTAGTTAGGGTGGAGGAAGAGGAAATGGAGGCCTGATAAATTTCCTCTGAGACCTAACGGTGAAGAAACAAGCATTGTGCAGGAGAAAAGTAGAGGAATGTAACAGTCAGCAAGTGTCAGTGCTGGAGGAAGAAAGGAATGTATATGGAGCTGTATACAGTTTGGTCTCATAATCTTTGTTTTTTTGGGCATCCCACAGTCATCCCTTTCCCTATCCAAGTTTATTCCCTCAAGAAAACAAAGTACCGGCCTGTTCCGTGGCTCTGTATGCATGGAAAATTGTGCGATTGAGGGCAGAGTGACAGGTGAACCACATCTACCAGCCACCCCTAAGGGGGCCATTGGCTACATTTGGGGGCTCGTCCGTGATTCACCTGTAAAGCTGCCAGCCATTGCCCCAGGCAACTGCAAGAGAACGGGAACTGTATTTGTTCCATTGTCCATGCGGGGGAAGGACATGTGCATTTGCCTGCTAATACAGAAAGTTCTTACAAGTGTACTGTTGCCCATAGTAACTAGCGGGAGCGGTTGCCAATTGCCACTCCCACTTACCCAGTTGCTTCAATTGGCACTGGGGCGGGCACTTGAATACCTTGTTCTGCAATTCAGTGACTTGTCCGAAGGTCCTGCTGACACAGTGCAGGCCTCACCATGTTCTAGCTAGGGTGAAGGAAGAGGAAATAGAGGCCTGATAAATTTTCTTTCAGGTCTAACAGTGAAGAAACAAGCACTGTGCAGGAGAGAAGTAGAGGAGTGTAATGGTCAGCAAGTGTATCCCTTCAATAAAACAGGAAAACAAAGTACCGGCCTGTTCCATGACTCTGAATGAATGGAAAATTGTGTGATTGAGGGCAGATTGACAGGTGAACCACATCTACCAGCTATCCCTAAGGGGGCCATTGGGTACACCTATAATCACCTATACAGCCACACTGCACTCCCTCCCCCAGTCACCCCACCACACACCACCTAACCCCCCATCCTCAATCACCGAACAGCCCACTACCAGCTTTTACTGCTCCCCTCTGAAGTCGCCTAACACTGCCTGACAAGCCGCATGCGATTAGGACAGGAACCACACCGCGATTCTTTGCAGTACAATTTAAACAGGTATTTGGTATTGGCGAGTAATTGAGCAAAAGTATCGGTACCCACAGGGGTGGCCCGTCCATTAAGGGAGCATGGGCGCCGCTCCCTCTATCCCCGCCACCCCCTTATGCTAATGGATAGATTCATGCCTAGCATGAATCTATCCATGGCCGTCGCCGCCACCCCCATTCATGTGGCCGGCTCCTTCAGAACGCCGGCCGCATGAATTACAGAAATGTCAGTGTTTTTTGACGCGCCTGATTAGAGCCATAGGCTACAATAGGCTTCAAAATAGAGTGGCTTGTGGCACACAGCATGATGCCGCGAGCCCACTGACGTGTGTTACAAAGGCAAATTAATATTTGCTTTTCTAACACTGAATCGCCTCTCAGCCAATCGGGAAGCGCCAGTATGTTACCGGTTGCCCGCAGATGGGTTAAGTGTGGGACTTTGATGTCCCAACTACCCTGGGGGGATCTTCTGTCAGTGCCGCGAGCCCTGTGGCAGGGGGCTGTATACTCTATCTGTTGATACTGTATACCCCTACCTGGTGATGCTGTGTATACCCCTATCTGTGATGCTGTATACTCCTACCTGCTAATGCTGTATATACCCCTATCTGTGATGTATACTCCTACCTGCTGATGCTGTATATACCCCTATCTGTGATGCTGCTGTATACACTATCTGGTAATGCTGTATAATCCTATCTGGTGATGCTTTATACTCCTATCTGGTGATGTTGTATACTCTTATCTGGTGTTGCTGTATATACTCCTAACTGGTGATGCTGTATACTCCTATCTGGTGTTGCTGTATATACTCCTATCTGGTGATGCTGTAGACTCCTATCTGGTGATGCTGTATACCCCTATCTGGTGATGCTGGACTGTATACTCCTGACACAATGTGTGGAATCTATAAGGAGTGGGGCTTATAAGAAGTGGGAGTGGTCAAAAATTAAGGGCAGCCTGTCCTAAAATTTCACCAGCCCCCAATGAGTACCCGTACTCGCTCTTAAAAAACAGGTATCAGTACATCCCTACTTCAAGTTTGTGGCAAGTTTTTATTAGTCTTTATGAAAAGGACACTGGTCAGACAAGGGAAGATTGTTTTTCACACATAAAGGCTGGATGAAATTTTGGTTCCCCAATCAAAGGCAGGGTATAACTAGGATTGTGAAAAACCTGGGGCACCCTTGGGCAGCTTAAAGTGGTTGTCAACTCTTGACAACCGGCACATGCGCAGTGAAGAAACGGCCTCTGTGACATTTCTTCACTGACAACGTGCCACGATTGGTGGCATGCGCGGAAGTGAGATCACGTGACTCCAGCCAGTCACAGCGCCGGAGCTCATGGCCCCGGAAGGAAGAGGGTTAAAGATGGATGCTTCCTACTGTGAGGACAGCGCGGGTGTCGATGGCAGGTAAGTGGCACATAATAGGCTAGTATGCAATACATACCATCCTATTATGCTTCTATATTGCAGGTGAATAAGAGGAAGTAAACCCATCAGGGTTTACATCAGGGTTTACTTCCTCTTTAAGGAGAGTAATGTGTGCAGTGGCAAATGGCGGGTGTGTGCAGATTGTGGTACCAGTTGGAGAGGCTTAAAGGGGTATGGTTAAAAAATAAAACCTTGGCTTACTCTGCTTTGGGTCAACAGTAAGTAACATGCAGAGTTTAGGGGTAAATAACAGACAGAGACAGTGGGTTTCTCGTCATTTTTCAATCCTTTATTACATTTCATACATCTTAAGGCAAGTAGCAGCGCATATCAAATAAATTAGATAGTAAAAAATCCAAATATGAAGGAGGCACACAAAAAAATATGTAATCAATAATAGACCTCAATGCAAATCAGTAAAATGTCCATATAAAAATCATGTATAAAGGAGAGTTTCTCATGAAAGAAAGCTGACACCCAGTGTAGGAAGGCTGGACAGTCCATAAAAAAATCATGCAATGAGT
Organism: Glandirana rugosa; assembly: GCA_018402905.1. NCBI lineage: Eukaryota > Metazoa > Chordata > Amphibia > Anura > Ranidae > Glandirana > Glandirana rugosa. The sequence continues at coordinate 59,042 of BLSH010550810.1, read as the reverse complement.
GAGAATCCATCACTGATGATTGAAAAGCCGCATACCAGAACAGTGTGGCTTCTAATGGAATAGCCAAAGCACGCCTGTAGGGACTTAATTACTCCCTAGTAAGCCCAGGTGTATCTCTCAAACTTCACCAGCTCAAAGTAGAAATCCTCCAGCGATCCTCCAGGAAAACAATAGCAGAAACACATGCCCATAGCATAATCCAGTTACCATTTTATTGTGCACAGACAGCAAACATAGTAGCACTCACATTTAACCACTTGCCGACCGCCGATCGGCATTTGACGGCGGCAAAGTGGCTCTTTAAGGCAAATCGCGTCATCTGACAGCAGCTGCCAGATCGCGCACAGTGAGCGCGCGCGCGCCGCCGGAGGCGCGCCCGCACGCTCACTGTGTCCTGGGAGGGCCAGGGAGCGGGTGCGGCGGAGTCAATCTCCGCCGGCCACCTGCGATGCCCCCCCCCCGGAGTGAAAGAACGGAGGTCAGTGTAAGTAAACACGGACCTCCGTTCTGTGTGAGGGGGAAGGGCTGTGATCACAGCCTTCCTCTACACGGAAGGTGTGATCGCTTCCCTTCTCCTGTTAGGGCAGTCCCCCCACAGTAAGAACACGCCCAGGGAACACAGTTAACCCTTAGAGCGCCCCCTGCAGGTTAACCCCTTCACTGCCAATGGCATTTACCCAGTAATCAGTGTATTTTTATAGCACTGATCGCTGTATAAATGCCAATGGTCTCAAAAAAGTGTCAAAATGTTCCGACATGTCCGCTGCAATATCGCAGTACCGCTAAAAAACAGCCTTGTAAAACTGTGAAAAAACCCTGGTAACCGTAAATATGTCGCT
>BLSH010550810.1:9833-25610 GCA_018402905.1 Glandirana rugosa | reverse complement strand
CACACCAATAGAAAGATTGAGGAGGGGAAATGTTTACAAAGGTACCGTCGCTGGATTTGTGTCTCTACGACGGGATTCCTCAGACAATGGGGTTATAGGAGGGTGTTAGAGAATTGTTATTTGTTACCAGTCTCTGACACCTGTATCATGTCCTCTACTAAGAGATTGTGGGAGGATATTGGGGTAACAGACTCCTTAGGGCAGCATCTCTGTGTTTAGGTCGCTGCCATGGAAACATTTGTAAAGGGGAGGAGTTAGAAAGATAACCACACCCACGTGGGGGCGCCAGAAATATTTCTGCACCCAGGCGACTGTGACCCTAGGATCGGCCCTGGGTGCAACGGTTGTACAACCGAATGTCCAACTTTGGACCAAGTTGGATGTCGGCTGTTGTATCTCGTGTACTTACATGCACTAAGCGTTTGTACAACCAAGCCTAACGTGTTACAAGCGTATAAAGAGGAAGTTTAGGTGCATGTGATTTGTGAATTAGGAATGTAGGTTTCCCAGAACAGGCACTTCTGGGCGTTCCTGACTTCTGAGCATGTACAGTACAACTTTGTTGGACCAACTTCTCTGTACACACGATACAACGGTCGTATGACCGCTTGTTGTACAACCAAAGGTTTCTAGTCTGCCCATCCAACTTCAGTTGTACAACTGTTGTATGACAGCTGTTATAATCGCCAGTACTAACGGTCGGATGATCGTACAACAAGCTGGTTGTACGACAGTTGTACCGTGGTATGGGGCTTAAAGCCTCGCACACACGGTTCGACGGTCGTACGACCGAACTGACCAAATCGTATGTTGGCTGTTGTATCTAGCATACTGACATGCACTACATGATCGTACGACCAAGCTGAACGTAGTGACATGTTATGAACGTATAAAGAGAAAGTTCAGGTGCATGTAATTTGTGTCTGGCCGTTCCTAATTTCAGAGCATGCGTGTTTTGCACAATACAACTTGTTGGACCAACTTCTCTGTACACACGATACAATGGTCGTATGAGCGCTTGTTGGCAGGGGAGGGCTGGGCCAGGGGGCAGAGTGGCAATTGCCCCCCCAGGCCACCCTAACTTACATTCAAAATGGCCGACGGCCGCTGCCCACTCACACCTTTTTCTTCTTGTGGAGGAAGGAAGTAGGGGCCAGGAACGCAGCCACCAACTGACTGCAGGCAAAGGGGGGCACCAAGGACTGGCCCTACCATGGATCCCACTAGGCCCATTGGGCTGCCTCGGGGGGTATCGCCGGATTACACAGAGCGAGGATCTCCCACTTACAAAGTCCTACCTCCCGAACCAGCTTCTATAATAGACAGCACACTGGTGATGTCTATCATAGGAGTGCGTCCAGGAGGCGGGACCTCATATGACAGCAGCCACGCCAGGTAAGTAGGAGATCTCCGCTCTGTAATCCAGCGGCTCTCCTCTCTCTGGATTGGATGGGCACTGGTGAGGCTGCATTAATGGGCACTGATCAGGCTGCACTGATCAGGCTGTGCTGATGGGCACTGATGAGGCTGCATTGATGGGCAATGATCGGGCTGCATTGATGGGCACTGATTAGGCTGCACTGATTGGCACTGATCAGGCTGAGCTGATGGGCACTGGCGAGGCTGCGATGATGGGCACTGATCAGATTTCATTTGATGAGCACTGGGGCAGCTGCATTGATGGGCACTGACGAGGCTGCACTGATGGGCACTGGTGAGGCTGCACTGATGGGCACTGGTGAGGCTACATTGGTGGGCACTGATGAGCTGGATTGATGATTTATTTTTGTTAAACCTCCTTTGTTGCTATTAACATTAAATTATGTTACCACATTGTACCATATTTGTCTTGCTTCATAACATCAATATCCATTATAAAACCAGGTGGGCATGGATGGTGAGCTGATTTGGTGGTTCAATGGGCCACTTGACTGGACTTGCCCCCCAGGCCTAAGACTGCCAGCCCTCCCCTGCTTGTTGGTACTACCAAGTTTTCTAGTTTGCTCATAAAACTTCTGTTGTATGACCGTCGTACGTCGGCTGTTCTAATCGCGCGTACTAACGATCGATTTCGCATACAATGGTCGTTCGTACGACCTGTTGTATACGACCGTCGACCCGTGTGTACGGGGCATTACTCTGGTCAACTTCTGCTTTCAAGTTGGTTGTTTGTGTACATAGTTTATTCAGGAGATCTTTTTATCAACTACTTTCACCCAAAACAGTTGTTTGGAATTGTCATTTATATTCTCTGCCTACTGAAATGATATCATGCTTACACAGGGAAAGAATGGTAAACATTTCTATTTGTCATGTAAATGATCACTGTATAAAAAAAGGCGAAATTAGTTCATATGCTAGCAATGGGCTATATACAGTATATTTACCAAATGAATGGCAGGAGCATTGTATCTCTTTTGAAAGAAATCATTGCTATAGACACCCATCAAGATTTACTTTAGCATTTAATTAGTTATGTAAATAGCTAGACTTTGTGGCTGTTTGGAATGAAGTTAGCAGATGGCCATAAGTGATTTTGGTTCTCACCATATGAAGTTAATGATATTCACTTTGGAGACCAACATTTTTTTCTTTTATTTTATTGGAACATTTAGGCCCTATTCATACCTTAGCGTATAGTAACTTGAAGCTCCAAACCGCTGGAGGAGAAAAAAAATCAATTATTCGCATAGGCGTGCGCACAGGGTGTGCCGGGTGTGCATGGGCACATTCTAATCACCCTGTGCTGAGCAGGGTACTCCTGCTGCTTGGCTGCAGAGAAAGCGACTAGGGAATCTCTGTCCTCAATAGTCAGACATCAGGGATCTGTTTAGACACCTAATATTACACCAAAGACCACCAATCAGGCTCCTAAAAAAAAATTGTAAAAAAACAATAATAAAAAAAATTGTAAAAAATAATTAAAAAAAATACAATTGTAAAAAAGAAATAATTAATCTTAAAAATACTGACACCAATCTCTGCCCTATTGACATCGTCCACTGCTCTACCGACACTGTCCATTTCCCTACTGCCCTATATATACATATATACACACACATACATATGTGTTTGAGCTTTGGGTTGCACACCCTAATGCAATAGGCTGTGCACACCTATGATTATTCTCTATGGAGTTGGTTCACATTTCCACTCCAAGTCGCCTGAAGCCAAACACATGAAGCTAAAAAAAAGTCCTGGAGCTTTCCTTGTAGCTCAAATTGGGCAGATTTGTGTATTTTTGGCACGTTATTTATTCCCACAGAAATGAATGGAAATATGCAATTTGCATGTTTTGTCGTACTAAAATGTAAAGAAAAAAATAAAGAATATAGTAATAATATATGAATAACTAAATAAATAAATAAAAATACACAAATAACTAAAAATGATTATAAATAAGTAATACATAAAATAAATTAATATGTAATAATAAATAAATAATATTTAACCCCTAACCTTAAAAAATATCAAAGAAATAATAATAATAATTAACACCCAAACCCGAAAAATAATAATAATAATAATAATAATATACATTATAAAAATAATAATAATTATTATTATTAATATTTATAATAATGATAAAAATCATAATTATTATTTATTGATTTATTTTGTGTTAGGGTTGGGGTGTTTATTATTATTTTATTATTGTTATTTTTTTTTTAAGGGTTACAGGTTAATTATTTATTTATTTATAATTACATAGTATTAATTTATTGTATTTATTTATGACTATTTTTATTTATTTGTGTATTTATTTATTCATTTATTTTATTATGATTATTGTTAGTGGTAGTATTATTAACACCCTAACAAAAAAAAGTAATAAATAAAAAATAAATAAGAAGAAGACAATACATTAAATATTAACCCCTAACCCAAACCCTAACCCCAATCCCTAATCCAAACCTTAACCTAACCCTCCCAAAAGAAATACTAATAAGTCAATAATAATTATAAAAAAAAACAAAACCTGATGGAAAAGCTAAAACAACTGAAAGACCTAGCAACAAATGATGCAATAGATGATGGTTTTCTCCTTTTGGCTGATAAAAAAAATGCCAAAGCCTTAAGCATACTAACAAATATATATTTGTTACTAGCTTGGATTTGCCGCATTTATGATATGTAAAAATGCTGTCATTGAATTTATATTTCAATGATATTGTTTTTTTTATATGTTTCTTCACATACTATGCACCTCTTTGGGTCACCGTCACCATCTTCGTCCATCACTGTCCACACTATACCCTACACAGTGTTCACTCACTAGTCTCAATTATGTCCAAATGTTCTTTAGCTTCCCAACACACTATTTCACCCCCACCTCATTCATGGGCCACCATCCTCACAGTTAGTAAGGGAACATGAACCATGAAAGGGTGGCATCAAAGACCTTTCGTATTTTTAGGAAGGACAGGAATATACCATCAAAATTGGTCAAATCGTGTATTTTCAATTGCAAGACCTGAAAATGTAAGGTAATGCTTAAAAAAAATAAGTTTATTCTGTGAACTACTCCAGTACTGGAAAGTTGCCTATTCCTACATCAAAGCAGCAACAGATTACTTAAACACTTGCCTACTGGGCACTTATAACCCCTTCCTGCCCAGGCCAATTTTCAGCTTTCAGCGCTGTCACACTTTGAATGACAATTGTGCAGTCATGCTACACTGTACCCAAATTACATTTTTATCATTTTTTTTTCACACAAATAGAGCTTCCTTTTGGTGGTATTTAACCACTTGCCGACCGCCAACCGTCATACGACGGCGGCTGCGAGATCGAGCACTGTGAGCGCGCCGCCGGAGGCGCGCTCACTGTGTCCGGGGGGGGGGCCAGGGAGCGGGTGCAGTGGACTCGATCTCCCGGCTACCCGCGATGCCCCCCCCAGAGTGAAAGAACGGAGGTCCGTGAATGTAAACACGGATCTCCGTTCTGTGAGGGGGAAGGGCTGTAATCACAGCCTTCCTCTACATGGAAGCTGTGATCACTTCCCTTCCCCAGCTAGGGCAGCCCACACACACAGTTAGAACACGCCCAGGGAACACAGTTAACCCTTAGAGCGCCCCCTGCAGGTTAACCCCTTCACTGCCAATGGCATTTAAACAGTAATCAGTGCATTTTTATAGCACTGATCGCTGTATAAATGCCAATGGTCCAAAAAAAAGTGTCAAAATGGCCCGACATGTCCGTCCCAATATTGCAGTACCGCTAAAAATCGCAGATCGCCGCCATTACTTGTAAAAAAAAATAAAACATAAAAACCCCAAAAATGAATTCTCATCATCCGTAAACGCGGCTACTTTTGCGCAAACCAATCAATAAACGCCGATTGTGATTTTTTAAATCACAAATATGAGGAAGAATATAAAATCGGCCAAAACCGTTGAAAAAAATGTTTTTTTTATATTTTTTTTGGATTTGTATTTTAGCAAAAAGTAAAAAATGTGGGGTTTTTTGCAAAATTGTCGCTCTTCTTTTGTTTATAGTGGCGATCAGAAATGACGCAGCGGTGATCAAATACCACCAAAAGAAAGCTCTATTTGTGGGACGCAAAGAACGCAAATTTCATTTTGGTACAACGTCGCACAAATGCAAAGGGCTCTAGTCCTAAAGTGTGAAATCCTTTCGGGGCTGAAGTAGTTAATCACTACTGGGATTTTTATTTTTTGCTAAAGAAACAAAAAAAGACCAAAAATTTTGAAAAACAAAAAAGTTTTCATAGTTTGTTATAAAATTTTGCAAAAAGGTATTTTTTCTCCTTCATTGATGTGCGCTGATGAGGCTGCCCTGATGGGCACTGATAGGCTGTACTGATGGGCACTGATAGGCTGCACTGATAGGCACTACTGATGGGCACTGATGAGGTGGCACTGGTGGGCACTGATAGGTGGCACTGATGGGTGGCATTGATGGGTGGCACTGATAGGTGGCACTGATAGGCACTGGTAGGTGACACTAATAGGCAGCACTGACTGGCACTGATAGGTGGCACTGGTAGGTGACACTAATAGGCAGCACTGACCGGCACTGATAGGTGGCACTGGTGGGCACTGGTAGGTGACACTAATAGGCAGCACTGACTGGCACTGATAGGTGGCACTGGTGGGCACAGATGAGGCAGGGGTGGCTCTCTCCGTGTTCGGGACTGATGTCCCTCTGACGGAAGACGGTGATCGACTTTTTTACCAGCTCTGTTTACATCACCTGATCAGCTGTCATTGGCTGTCTCACTGATTCGCTGATCACAGAGCGCGCCATGTGAGCCCCGCAGGGGGCGCACAGGCAGCTCATGCACTGGAGGACGTGCATGGACGCTCTCCCAGCAATTTAGGCCCACACTGTAGTAGTCTTTCAGCTATAGCGCTGGCGCTAAGGGGTTAAAGTGTATGTATAGTTACTTTTGAATAGAGCAGAGAAGAATTATTTTATTTTCTCAAGTTACTCATGCCCATAGAGAGATGCTACTTTTTATATCACTAGCCCTTATCTTTTAGATTATAAACTTTCTCGAGCAGAGCCCTCCTAACCCTTTTGTCTTGAATTGGGTTGTAACTGTACTGTCTCTCTTTATTTTGTACAGCACTGTGCAAATGGTTGGTGCTATATAAAATCTCTATACACAAAAGGTACTCACGCTTTATAGCAGAACAATTTTCTTCAACGTCCTCCTCCACTAACCATAAGAAACCTGAATGTATAGCTCCAAGTGGGTTCTCTGTGCACCTCCAATTGCTCAGGGGTTATAGGATACACAAGCCAGAGAATGCCATGATAGCATAACTTTTTATTAAAATATGTGCTCATAAAATGTATTATACATATGCTGCTCCGTTCTCTGTCCCCAAAATATTTTTATCTGTTTTAGGAAAAAAAATTGACTTTAATACCACCATCACCCTAAATGTGGACATTTTGATAATCACAGTGTATATAATAATGATACAATAAAAAGCACTTTTTGCACAGTCATTGTTTGCACATGTGTTATGGTGAAGCATGTGAACATATGTATATTTGTGCACTTTCTGATTAGAGCACCAATATGCTGCTCATATTTTCAGAAAGAATTATTAGGCGTCATGCACACAGGATGTTTTTTGACTGTTTTACAGCAGCTGTTTTTAGCTGCAGATGCTTTTTCTTTACAGTTAATAAACTCTCCATCATGTTATCCTATGTGTTCATGTACACATAGGCTGTTATCAACTGTTTTTGACAGGGATGTTTTTGAGCTGTAAAAAAAACCCCAAGACTAGAGGGTTCTGAGAGACGTTTTTCAGCTGTAAAAACGCTCAAATGCGCAAAAACGCGGCTACATGCTGGTCCCCAACGTTTTTGGACATTTTAGATCAGTTGAGGGAAAAAAAACAAAAATGCTGGCCCTTTAAAAACACAAAAAAACGCTCAAAAACACCGGTAATATAATAAAAGCTGAAAAAAATCACTGATAAGCTACTGAGGTTTTTAGTTTTTTTTTTTTTAATGTCCTGTGTGCATGAAGCCTAACACACTGGGTCATAATTTATTTATGCTTTGGGTTTTGTGTTGCATTTATTCTCATCGCACAAATTTTGTTCTTACACACATTAGTGCAAGTTATCTTATTCACATAAATTTTATGTAACTAACTGCAAAAAGTACAAAATGTACTTCAAGTGTAAGCTCAGCTTGTAGCGGAACATGATTTTTAAAAATAATTTTGTACTGTGTTTGTGAACTGTTGTTAAAGCCATTGTAGTGTTTCAGAGAAACTTGCTATCTATTGTTCATGACTTGGCCAAAGGATGGGTGTGTATAGTCTAAACATTTGAAAAGATTTCTGTCCTCCACGCAGGGGGTCTTCCTGTGTAATGTAAATGATTAGAGTGTGCTAAAGTGATGCAGAATTGTGGGTAAACAGATTTAGTTCTGGGGACAGCACAGATTTTTTTGTTCAACTAAAAAAACAGAAGTTGTATGAGCAAACTAGAAAACTTTTGTCTGCCGACAAGGCATCGTCTGATTTTCGGCTCGTGTGTACAGAAGTTGGACAAACAAAAGTTGTAAGTACAAACACGCATGCTTGGAATCCAGGAAGTGTTCGGTCGTGTAAACCTGCGTCTCTAATTCACAATTCATAGTCACCTGAACTTCCTCTTTATACGCTCGTAACTTGTCACTACGTTCGGCTTTGTAGAATGATAACTTGACTACCGTCAGTATGCTAGACAAAATCAAGGACAGCCGATTTTGGGAAAAGTTGGATGTGCGGTCGTACAACAATCGCATCATGTGTACAAGGATATTCAATTTTCTGCAGATTTTGGTCTTCAGATTTACCAAAACCATATAATATGAGGTCAAACCTTAGGATTTTCAATTTGTTTGTAATCAGGCAGGTCCTTGTACTACATGGTTTTGGTAAATCTGAAGTCAAAAATCTGCAGAAAATCTAATAGTGTGTAACTTTCCAACTTTTGTTGTCAGATTTCATTCAGATTTACCAAAACCATGTAGTGCAAGGACCTGCCTGATTACATACACACTGAAACTCTTAAGGTTTGACCTCATATTATATGGTTTTGGTAAATATGAAGACCAAAATCTGCAGAAAATTTAATAGTGTGTATGGGGTCTAAGGCTGGCCATAGATTATACAATTTCCTTGCACAATTTCATTTAGATTTACCAAAACCATATAATAGGAGGTCAGACCTAAACACTTTCAATTTGTATGCAGTCAGGCAGGCCCTTGCACTACATAGTTGGAGGTAAATCTAAAGGAAATTGAATAAGAGAGTTGCATAATCTATGGCCAGCTTAACCACTTCAGCCCCAGAAGGATTTCACACTTTAGGACCAGAGCACTTTTTGCGATTCGGCACTGCATCGCTTTAACTGACAATTGTGCTGTCGTGCTACATTGTACCCAAACGAAATTTGCGTAAATTTTTTTCCCACAAATCATTTCTGATCGCCGCTATAAACAAAAGAAGAGCAAGAATTTTGCAAAAAAACCCAAATTTATTACTTTTTGCTAAAATACAAATCCAAAAAACATATAAAAAAATATTTTTTTCCATCGGTTTTGGCAGATTTATATTCTTCCTCATATTTTTGGTAAAAAAAATCACAATCGGCGTTTATTGATTGTTTTGCGCAAAAGTTGCGTTTACGGGTGATGAGAATTCATTTTTGGGTTTTTTTTAATTTTTTAAAAAATTTTACTAGTAATGGCGGCGATCTGCGTTTTTTAGCGGTACTGTGATATTGCAGCGGACATGTCGGACCATTTTGACACTTTTTTGGGACCATTGGCATTTATACAGCGATCAGTGCTATAAAAATGCACTAATTACTGTGTAAATGCCATTGGCAGTGAAGGGGTTAACCTGCAGGAGGCGCTCTAAGGGTTAACTGTGTTCCTTGGGCGTGTTCTAACTGTATGGGGGCTGCCCTGGCTGGGGAAAGGGGATGATCACGGCTTCCATATACAGGAAGCCTGTGATCACAGCCCTTCCCCCTCTAACAGAACGGAGATCCGTGTTTACATACACGGACCTCCATTCTTTCACTGCGGGGGGGCATCGCGGGTAGCCGGCGGCGATCGAGTCCGTCCTACCCGCTCCCTGGCCCTCCCCCGCACACAGTGAGCGTGTGCGCGCGCGCTCACAGCACTAGTCGTATGACGGCGCTTTGCGATAACGAGCCACTCTGTCGCCGTCAGACTGCGGTCGGCGGTTGGCAAGAGGTTAAAGAGGAGGTCCAGCTCCCCCACGAAAATTTAAAAGTCAGTAGCTACAAATACACAGCCGGTTCCCTACTGCACATGCACAAAGCGTGCTGCACGTTCTAATTGGTCCAGCGGCAGAGGAAGGAGGAGGGGGCCAAACTTCCAAGAGACCGGGCCGCGGCCCCATCTCCTGGAAGTACCTGCCAAAAACAGGTCCCCGTTACCCCCTCCCCAATGAAAGGTACCAAATGTAGCACCGGAGGGGGGGACGGGGGACGGATTAACTCACCTTCTCCTACAGCTTGAGTAATAAGCAGCTGTGCAAGGAAATGAGCAGCAGCAAGCATTGAAGTTTATCTGCAGTAGGTGAGATTTTCATATTAGGGAAATAATTATTTTTGTTATGAATTCTTTCAGTTACCGTATGTATTGTTACTAAAATGTGTTACTACTCAAGAAACAGTTATCTCATTGTATTGCATAACTGTGATCATTGCTCCATGATTCAAGAAGAATTTACGGGTAACGAGTGAAAATAATCAGTGAGTTACTAATGCTATACACCACACAGCATATATATGTCAAAGTGAGAAGGTTCATTTTTATCTAAACCCTAGAACAAAACTGCATATATTGCAGTTTATTCATTCTTACGTGTGGTCGATGCATTGTTTTTTTTCTTCAGTCTTTTTTATGTATAATCCGCTTCATCATCTTTAAGAATTTACAAGTATGAATAAATAGAATGACATCTCATATTAAATACATCATTGGGAACAGAGTGACAATATGATTTAACATATACAGTATCTCACAAAAGTAAGTACACCCCTCACATTTTTGTAACTATTTTATTATATCTTTTCATGTGACAACACTGAAGAAATGACACTTTGTTATACAAGCCATTGATGTCTAAACCGCTGGCAACAAAAGTGAGTACACCCCTAAGTGAATATGTCCAAAATGGGCCCAATTAGCCATTTTCTCTCCCTGCTGTCATGTGATTCGTTACAAGGTCTCAGGTGTGAATGGGGAGCAGGTGTGTTAAATTTGGTGATATCGCTCTCACTCTCTCATACTGGTCACTGGAAGCTCAACATGACACCTCATGGCAAAGAACTCTCTGAGGATCTGAAAAAAAAATTGTTGCTCTACATAAAGATGGCCTAGGCTATAAGAAGATTGCCAAGACCCTGAAACTGAACTGCAGCATGGTGGCCAAGACCATACAGAGGTTTAACAGGACAGGTTCCACTCAGAATAGGCCTCGCCATGGTCGACCAAAGAAGTTGACTGCATATGCTTAGCGTCATATCCAGATGTTGTCTTTGGGAAATAGACATATGAGTGCTGCCAGCATTGGTGCAGAGGTTGAAGGGGTGGGGGTCAGCCTGTCAGTGCTCAGACCATACCCTGCACACTGCCTCAAATTACATAGTTAGGTTGATAATAGACACTAGTCCATCTGGTTCAATCAAAAAAAAATAAAAAATATATATATATATATATATATATATATAGCCATACAATCACATATACAATCCTTCACCTACAGTTGATCCAGAGGAAGGCAAAAAACCCCAGCAAAGCACGATCCAATTTGCTATAACGGGGGAAAAAAAATCCTTCCTGATCCCCTGTGAGGCAATCGGATTCACCCTGGATCAACTTTACCTAAAAATGTTAGTACCCAGTTACATTAAGGAAATAATCCAGACCTTTTTTAAAGCAATCAACCTCGCTGGCCAAAACCACCTCTGGAGTGAGTCTATTCCACATTTTCACAGCTCTTACTGTGAAGAAACCTTTCGGTATTTGTAGATGTAATCTTTTTTCCTCTAGACGTAAACAGTGCCCCCTTGTCCTTTGCGATGACCTTAAAGTAAATCACTCAACACCAAGTTCACTATATGGACCACTTATATATTTGTACATGTTGATTATATCCCCCTTAATCTCTTCTCAAGAGAGAATAAATTCAGTTCCTCTAATCTTTCCTCATAGCTGAGCTCCTCCATGCCTCTTATTAGTTTGGTTGCCCTTCTCTGTACTTTCTCCAGGTCCCCGATATCCTTTTTGAGAACTGGTGCCCAAAACTGAACTGCATATTCCAGATGAGGTGTTACTAATGATTTGTACAGGGGCAAAATAATGTCTCTATCTCTGGAGGCCATACCTATCTTAATACAAGAAAGGATTTTGCTTGCTTTGGAAACTGCAGCTTGGCATTGCATGCCATTATTAAGCTTATGATCTACCAAAACCCTCAGATCCTCCTCCACTATGGATTCCGCCAGTTGTACTCCCCCTAGTATGTAGGATGCATGCATATTCTTAGCCCCCAAATGCATAACTTTACATTTATCAATGTTAAACCTCATTTGCCACATAATCGCCCAATTAGACAGTGCAGTGAGGTCTACTTGTAAGTTTGAGACATCCTGTAAGGATGTTATTCCACTGCATAGCTTGGTGTCATCTGCAAACACTGAAATTATACTTTTAATCCCAGACCCTATGTAATTTATAAATATATTGAAAAGTAAGGGTCCCAACACTGAACCTTGGGGTTCACCACTGATAACCTTAGACCATTCAGAATATGAATCATTAACCACTATTCTCTGAATTCGGCCTTTTAGCCAGTTTGCTATCCATTTTAAACTGATCTTTCCAAGCCTGTAGACTTTACCTTACACATTAGCCGTGTGTGGGGAACGGTGTCAAACACTTTTGCAAAATCCAAGTATACCACGTCCACAGCCACCCCTCTGTCCAAGCTTTTACTTACCTCCTCATAAAAAGAAATCAGGTTTGTTTGACAACTTCTGTCTTTCATGAATCCATGCTGTCTGTTGCTTAAAACATTTTTTTCCAACAAGAACTCATCTATGTGGTCTTTTATTAACCACTTGCCGACCGCCGATCGGCATCTGACGGCGGCAAAGTGGCACGTTCCCGCAAATTGCCGTCATACGACGGCGGCTGCGGGAATGAGTTTAGTGAGCGCGCGCGCGCCGCCGGAGGCGCGCCCGCACGCTCACTGTGTCCAGGAGGGGCCAGGGAGCGGGTGCGGCGGCATCGATTGCCGCCGGCTACCCGCGATGGCCCCCCCCGGAGCGAGTGAGCGGAGGTCCGTGTATGTAAACACGGACCTCCGCTCTGTGTGAGGGGGAAGGGCTGTGATCACAGCCTTCCTTTACGTGAAGGCTGTGACCACTTCCCTTCCCCAGATAGGCAGTCCCCCATACAGTTAGAACACGCCCAGGGAACATAGTTAACCCTTAGCGCGCCCCCTGCAGGTTAACCCCTTCACTGCCAATAGCATTTACACAGTAATCAGTGCATTTTTATAGCACTGATCGCTGTATAAATGCCAATGGTCCCAAAAAAGTGTCAAAATGTTCCGACATGTCCACCACAATATCGCAGTGCCGCTAAAAATCGCAGGTCGCCGCCATTACTAGTAAAAAAATAAAATAAATAAAAACCCCAGAAATGAATTCTCATCATCCGTAAACGCGGCAACTTTTGCGCAAACCAATCAATAAACGCCGATTGCGATTTTTTTAATCACAAATATGAGGAAGAATATAAATCGGCCAAAACCGATGAAAAAAAATGTCTATTTATATTCTTTTTTTGAATTTGTATTTTAGCAAAAAGTAAGAAATTTGTGTTTTTTTGCAAAATTGTCGCTCTTCTTTTGTTTATAGCGACGATCAGAAATGACGCAGCGGTGATCAAATCCACCAAAAGAAAGCTCTATTTGTGGGAAAAAAAGGACGCAAATTTTGTTTGGGTACAACGTTGCACGACCGCGCAATTGTCAGTTAAAGCGACGCAGTACCGAATCGCAAACAGGGCTCTGGTCAGGAAGGGGGCAAATCCTTCCGGGGCTGAAGTGGTTATACAACGAAAGGACATTGTTAATTAGGGTGCACCATTGAGTCAACAAAGGAGGATCCAGCATCTTCCACCTAAGCAGGATAGCCTTCCTGGCATAGTAGAAAGCATTAAATAAAAAGAGTATGGTATGGTGTGTAGTGTTAAGGGTGTCACAAATACCCAATAGAAACACAAGTGGATTCATAGTACATTGATTTTAGCGGTATTACACAATGTGGTTTGACTTTGATCTCCCTTGTGATCTCTTTGATTGCATCTGATTCCTATAGAGGACTGGGATCGAGGAGTGAGGGCTGCTGTTCTGACATCTATTTCCTCAAGCGTTTTGATCTCTTATAATATTAAGATCACGGATATTTGGTAAAATGCTTAGTGGTGTGGTGTAACAAAAGCATTAGTGGTGTGGTGCAAAAGCAACCATTGCTACATCATACTTGGTGTACTGGAAGGACTTTTACGCACAGAGAATTTTTGTTTGTGATTCAACACTTAAAGAAATATGCACTTATTTACATTGCTTTGTTTCAATCTATCCATTACTATATATGTACTCCTACTATGGAGGCTCTCAAAATGTATAGAGTTAGGACTGCAGATAATACTGGGGTGCCTTATCGTAGCCTCTGCAGCTTACGCATGTATTTGCAAATGTGTGCAAATTAAACCTGTTTTTAATGTGAATTCTTAAGCCTCGTACACACGGGACGACGATCGCATTCAACACGTCGTACTCGCGACCGTTGTATGCGAAATTGATCGTTTGTGTGCGCGCTTTCAATAGTCGAACATACAACGGTCGTACATGGGAGTTGTATGAGCAGACTACAAAACTTGGTCGTACCAACAAGCTCGCATACAACCATTGTATCGTGTGTAGAGCAGTTTGGTACAACAAGTTGTATTGTGCTAAACACGCATGCGCCAAGTCCACTTCAACTAACACGAAATTAGATGAAGGAGCCCAAAGGGTGACACTACGATACCAGCACTTCCTCTTTATACGCTCGTTCGCGCCATCACGTTCGTCCGGCCGCAAGTTGTATGTACGACCGTCGGGTGCACGTCAGTATGCTATTTATATTACGCAACATACGATTTGCGACGATTGTACGTCCGATCGTCGTCCCTTGTGTACGGGGCATCAGACAGGACAATTCGGGTTGTTACAGGCTGGTTGATAAGTTGAGCTGGGAATTTTTAATTGTTTTTGCTTGACATCAGTGGCTGCTAGCGAAGTTTTAGGATGGGAGGGCGCCAGGCCCCGCCCTTCCTTTTTGACCTATCCTACTTCTAATAAGCCCCACCCCTTATAGAATCCACCCACTCCGTCCCCTGTATTCCACATATTGTGTCAGAAGTACACAGCTCAGCATCACAGAGCACAGTATACAGCTCAGCATCACAGGACACAGTATACAGCTCAGCATTACAGGACACAGTACACACCTCAGCATCACAGGACACAGTATACAGCTCAGCATCACAGGACACAGTATACAGCTCAGCATCACAGGACACAGTATACAGCCACAGCATCACAGGGCACAGTATACAGCTCAGCATCACAGGGCACAGTATACAGCTCAGCATCATAGGACACAATATAGAGCTCAGCATTACAGAGCACAGTATACAGCTCAGCATGACAGGATACAGTATACAGCTCAGCATCACAGGGCACAGTATACAGCTCTGCATCACAGAGCACAGTATGCAGCTCAGCATTACAGGACACAGTATACAGCTCAGCATCACAGGACACAGTATACAGCTCAACATCACAGGACACAGTATACAGCTCAACATCACAGGACACAGTATACAGCTCAGCATCACAGGACACAGTATACAGCTCAGCATCACAGGGCACAGTATACAGCTCAGCATCACAGGGCACAGTATACAGCTCAGTATCACAGGGCACAGTATACAGCTCAGCATCATGGGACACAGCCAATATCACAGGTCAGGTAAATTGCAGCCAATATCACAGGTGGGGGTAAATTGTAGCTAGTATCACAGGTGGGGTAAATTGCAGCCAATATCACAGGTGGGGGTAAATTGCAGCCAATAACAGGTGGGGGTACATTGCAGCCAATAACACAGATAGGGGTAAATTGCAGCTAATAACACAGGTGGGG
>BLSH010550720.1:9829-31722 GCA_018402905.1 Glandirana rugosa | reverse complement strand
CCAGCCCCAAGAGACTACTTTTTGATGGCATGGAAGTTGGGAGGTGCAGGCTACCAAGTCCAGGGTGCTCAGTGCAGGTAGTGGCTACCTTGTGTTAAGCCAGAGAGGTCTTTGTGAATAAGACTTACCAAAGAATATGGGAAAATTATGCAGATCTCACACAGTAAAAGCCTGGAGTCCTTTATCACCTAAACGAGCCACGGTTCTACAGTTCCTACAACTGGGGCGAAACAAGGGCCTAGGTTCAAATATGTTTAAAGTTCAAACTTCAGCCTTGTCTGCACTGACAGGGAGTCCTTAACCCTTTAGTGATGCAATTCTCAATAGGCTTGCATGAATTTGTATACCTGGCAGGAAACCATTGTTCCCTATGTGGCATTGCTCATGTTCCTCATCTCTATCAAGGCCTCACTTCTATCCTACAGAATTGGCTACACTCTGTAATCTGAAGATCATATTTCTGGTTGCTGCAACCTCTGTGAAAAAGGGGTGTCAGAGCTGCAGGCTTTGTACTCAAGGAGCCTCACCTAAGCGTTCTACCCAGACAGTATAGTCCTAAAACTCCAGACTGCCTTTATCCATGTGATGTCTTTCTCCTTCGACTTTAACCAGGAAGTTAGTTTACCATCTTTCTTGGTTGAGTGAGAGAACCACATCCCCTGGATGTTGATCTAACCTTGGTGACCTGCTCGGCAGCTACCTTTTCATCCAGGAAAGCTGAAATCTGTACTTGGTTCCAGCGTGGCTTAAGGCAGGGTCAATCAGCATCAACATGTACAGTCATATCCTAGATTAAGACAATTAAAAGAGCCTACTCTCCACAAGGCCTTCCTGTTTCGGATGACTTAAGAGCACATTCAACTAGGGCAGTGCCAGCTCAGTGCACAGCTCAGTGCTGAGGGTCTCCTGAGGCTATTTGCAAGTCAGCAATATGGTCCTCCCAGGAAACACCTTTATTACACTTTAAGTGAACCCGGCTCACGACCGTAAAATGTGGAAAATTCATGGTGCATAATTGCGCTTCTGATCATTACAAATTTTTTCTTGCACCCTCCCATATGGCGAGTTAGTTCCCATGTGTATGCTGCCATGATGCACCAGGAAAACGGAAAATTGTATACTCACCTTTCTGTAATTTTCCTTTCCTGGTGCATCTTCATGGCAGCATACAGATTCCCGCCCAAATTGGTGAGAGTTACAGAGAATGCTGTGAGCAGGGTCTGTCTTTGATTTATAGTTAACCAGTCCTATCATGTTGTGGGGGCAGAGCCACAACCCATGTGTATGCTGCCATGAAGATGCACCAGGAAAGGAAAATTACGGAAAGGTGATTATACAATTTTCAGTTTTTCGTGTATCTCAATTGTCATTTTATACGATGTAATGAAATAAAATAATGATTTTATAATATAATACACCTGATTGTTGGAGATTGCCTATAAAGTCCCGCCAAAACTCTGTCCTGCTTCTTGTACTCCCTGGGATGTGGCAAGATCCCAATCTGTGGTGTATTCCAGGAACACTGATCCCCTCTGTTTGGTATATATTTTAACATATATGTTGAGGAGTGAAATCGGGAGAAAGATTCTAGAGAATGTGGCTCCTTCCCTGGTTTTGTCAGTGTTACCACAATAGAATTTAACATTTCAGAGGGAAATAATGAAGAGGAGGCTGCGTTTCTAAATATAGAGCTCATGTGAGTGAGTAGTAATTGTTGAATCAAGGGCCTCCTGCTGTCAACTGATGCACAGAAGGCCTTCGATCAGATCGCCTGGGACTTCATGTTCGCCACCTGCCAACACATTGGCCTGGGACTAACATGTTGTCATGGGTGAAATTTTTATGCACCAACCCAACCACCAAAGTCAAATTTAATGATACTTTTTCTGAACCCATTGAAATCCAAAATGACACAAGACCAGTCCGTCCCCTGTCTCCCCTGTTGTTTATCTTAGCGCTTGAGCCACTAATTAGATCAATAAATCTCCACCCTTCAATACATGGTGTCCAATATGACAAAAGGAAATACAAATTAGCTGCATACGCAGACGATTTACTTTTCCACATAGCTCAACCCCACATATCTATCCCCAATCTGAATAAATGTTTCCAAATATTTAAATATCTATCAAATTTCAAAATGAATCATAAAAAAACTGAAGCTATGGGACTAATGCTCTCAAATAAATTAGAACAACTTAAAATTAGCAATTGTCCCTATAAATGGGAAAATAAGTTTTTGAAGTATCTTGGCATACACCTAACACCTAAAATGCACTCTCTTTATGAACAAAATTTTTTACCGCTATTAAAAAAGATTGAAATAGATCTAAGGACCTGGAACAACAAGTATTTTGTGGTTTGATAAATCTGCAGTCTTGAAGATGACGGTGTTGCCGTGACTTCATTCCAGATTCTTTTTTTAAGAAACTGATAACACTACAGAGAAATTTTCTATAGGTCAATAAAAGATCCCGCATACAAATTAAATTCTTACAGTTTCTGAAATCTAAAGGAGGAATTGGGCTTCTGGATATTATCAGGCGACCCAAATAACCAAAATGATTGATTGGCACTGCCATGAAAAGAAAAAAGTATGGGTAAAACTAGAAAAATCTTGGACACTACTCGTTATCCCCAAATTATATAAAACATCCCCAACACTTAAGATGTTCCACAAAATGGCAACCAAATTTAAATTATCTACTAACCGTGGACCCCTTTCTTCTTTGACAAATAATCCTGATTTTCCACCGGGCTTAGACAACGTTATGCTCTCTCAAGCCAAAAATGAACAACCTTTATTAGTCTATCACTGCCTTCTCAAGAATAAAATCAAGCCCTACTCTACACTAAAACAAAATTACAACAGTGAGTCACTTAATTTTTGGCTTTACCTACAAATTCATAACTTCAAATTAACAACAAAAAAGACCGATCTAATGCAGAAACCTCTCACTAACTTTGAGCATATCTGTAACTCAGAGGTTCTACCACTCTCCTATATTTTTTTTTTTTCCATTAAATTTTTATTGGATTTTTTAAAGATCATACAAAGAAAAAAAAAAGCAATAGTAGATAATATGGTTTCAGGAACAGAGAGTAAAGTATAGCTTAATAAAGGTATTGGACGCATGCTCTCAATGAGGCCTCTGGGTATCTGAGTAATTCCGAGTATGAGTGAGAGGTAGCGTTATCGTTTCCCTGACACCCCAATTGGGAACAAAAACTGTGTCTTGGGCTTAATAATAGTTAATGCCTTTTGGTCACATTGAGGCATGAGTCTGCTTGGAGCAAGGCTTCTACAATTGTGTTGCATATGAGTTCTAAGAAACAAAACATATTTATAGGATTTCAGTAGAGAAGATGAAACCACTCTCCTATATTATTGGATCTCACAGCTAACGGCCGACTCACAAGATAAATATAAAACAATCTGGGAAAGGGATCTGAACACACAATTCTCTAACACCCAATGGGAGAAAGCCTGCATACATGGTCACCATCTGTGTTGGATGTCTGTTGGAGGTGTTGTGAGGAGAGATGCTCTTTTCTTCATTTGTAGTGGTCCTGTAAACATATAGAACCCTTCTGGATGCACATCAAGAGATGAATAACATCCATCACTGATACCCAGCTAAACCTAGGTGCCCCCTGTTGCCTACTTCACATAAATGACCTATCTTATAAGTAGTACAAAAACTCTATTGTATGTCATTTATTAAATGCAGCCAAAACATTGATCCCAATTTATTGGAAATCAAGAACTGTCCCAACTCTAAAAGAATGGCTTTTGAAGGTGAAATCAATTTACGATATGGAAGAAATTATAGCCATAAAAAATGAGAACTCAACCAAATTCCATAATAGATGAAGATCTTAGTATATTTCCACCCATTCAGCAATTTTTAAAGACCTAGGTTCTAGATTAACCTCTCCTGCAGGTCTATACCATCTGATCTGTAAGCCAGCAAACATTATAACTTTAATAACAAGCTCCAATATAAATCTGACTTATCATTTTGATTGCTCAAGCTTGCTAACATAATTTTATCCATTTTTAGTCCCACAATGGCTAAAACCTATTTCACATTATATTGTTACTCATATACGTTTAATCTAAATTTCTCTCTATATTATATGGGAAAATTAGGAGGCAGGAAAGAAAGGGGGAAAAAGAGAGAAATCATTCATGTCATCTTAAAATAAAACTTTTATTTTTCTTTTCATAGTCTTGCATTTTTTTTGTTGTTGTTTTTTTTGGTTAGCAAGCATTCATGATTGTAATATACATATATACATTATGTATACTTTATATGCCTATACCAATGTCCTATGATAAACATGTATGTTATTTACTTTTTTTACAATAAAATTGTATTATATTAAAAAAAAAGTAATTGTTGGAAACATTTATAGTATTCACCTGTTAGTCCATCTGGACCAGGGGACTTGCTATTAGGCAGTTCCTCTATGACCTTTCAGATTTATTTTATGGGAAAAGGTTTGTTTAAAGTTTAACAGTTTACTCTTGTTCAACCTGGGAATCAAAATATGTGTGAGGAAGGAGTCTATTACTTCTTGGGAGGGATAATACGTAACCTTGTCATCACGGATATTATAAACTTGCTACAGTATATGCAATTGATTCATTATTAGTAGGGTGAAAAAGATGCTGTATTTTAGATTTGAGTCATTGACCTTTAGTTTGCACAGCCATCACCTTACCTGTCTTGTTACCGGTAGTACAAGTAGTTGCTTTTAGTTTGAGTTGGGATTTCTCAAAAGTATAACAGATCAGGGAATGGAGTTTGTGGCACAATTTAAAAAGTTCAGAGGCTAGCTGCGAAGATGGGTTTATTTTATTTTGATCATCAGCTCTTTTAATGGCGGCTGTAATGGTGTCTATACGCTGCGTTTTTTTGGCTTTTTTTTTGGCTTGTGAGCCAAGTTGAATGAGTACACCTCTGATACAGACTTTGTGCTTGTTTCAAATCACCAATGTGTCTGACAGTGAGCCCAAGTTAATGGTAAAAAATTCTTCTAGGCGGTCCGCGCGCGTGGGATTTTGCAAGAGATAATTGTTGGTGCCACATAGAAAGGAATTTTGTTGTGACTTTTTCACAAAAAAGGTGATACTAATTGGCGCATGGTCAGACTAGGTGAAGAGCATACATTTTGTAATAACCATTTATCTATGATGAATAGATCTATACGCGAATACGTATTGTGTCATGGTGACAGATACGTATAATCATTGTGTATAAGTGGAGATTTCCATTTGGCCTCTGCGTCACTATGCATGGCCGACAGAATACCACCCCATACAGACACAATAGGAGAGATCAGAGTGCAGCCCCGGTCCCTGCGATTCAAGGAGAGCCGGTCGGGGAATAGCGTGAAGCCCAGAGTCAAAATTGTCAGATAACGGATGAACTGCCTAGCCAATGCAGCTAAGTATTACTTGCCTTAACTAAACTTGGCTCCGCTCCCAGCCCACCCTTTACTCCTTTGTGCTCCAGTTCTGACTATGGGGATCCCCACTCACTGCCAGATTTTGGGGCTTTTTATACGGGACAGGTCCACTAAATTTAGGGGAGCCTGTTCCTAAAATAGACCTGAACCCTCTGGGAAGGCAACTTATTCACGAGCAATTTTTTAACCCTCCGCTCACATTGTCATTGGCACTACCCACTCCCTTCCCTCTGCTCTTCGTTATGTGAAACCGAACAGTCAGTGCTACGAGCGGAGGCACACAGGCCTTACCCCAACTCAAGTTTCCTGATGACCTATGTTACAGGTTGCTTCCCTTTTTCTTTTCCCTTTCTCACCGCTTCTCCCCATCTTGGACTTCGGCCCGCGATCTCCTACTCAGGAGTAGGCCGGTACTCTAGGAGCCTGCTCACTTCTGGACTGAACGAACACACTTCTCCCACAGGGTTTATGGATATGCAAGAGGGGAATGTTGTTATTCAGATTACGGTTCTGTTTTTATATACTTCATGTTGGATTTAATGTGATGCTTGTCCATAGGCTGTTGCATACCCTGATGTGGATCGCCCAGGGATGAAGGGCTAAAGCCGTGCTGTGGTCTCCGAGATATAATAACGACTCGGTCTTTCATGGAAATCCCTCCCTGATAGGTGAACTCAGTGGCGTGTCGGCGTGTGATATCTGGGCCGGCGTGGAACTGAGTTGCTTGTCCTCTGTCTGCAGCGACCTCGGCTGGGAGGTAAAGTAGTGTTCTAATACTGTTTCTTATTATTACTTGGTATTTGTTGCCTTAATTATGTTTCTTTTTTTCTTTCTTAGTCAGCTATTAGATGCGGGATCTGGGGCTCCGGGCTGGGGGGGGGGGGTCCCGCAGAGGCGAAGAGGGACATGCTTTGCCTTGCCCTATTCCTGCACAACAAACGGCCATGCCGATTACTTTATTTAATCTGCTTGTTTGTTACTTTAGCATTGTACAGAATCATTGGATAGAGACTATAATCACTTTCCCCAAAGGACCCACTATTCTAGATGTACCACCTTAATATAAGTATAGCCTAAAGATGGTTTCTGTCCCTCCGCTGTACCCCACCTCGCTGCTCGTACGCCCTCTTCTCAGCGAACTCTATTAGGGGCAGGTTAGGCCCCCGACCCATCAGTTAGAAATCTACTCCCTGGTTGTCTCCCCTGTGAAGGTGCCATCTCCTCTCCCTGTGTCAATCCACCTACCCCCTCCTCAGCCCGGTTCTTCTGGACTGTCCTTTTTGAGGTGACCCTAGTGAGTCGGAACTTAGTTCCGCCCACTCACTCATCCTCTCACTTTTCTTGGGGACTCTTTAATTCCCCCCTTTCTAATTTAACTTTTTTTATTTCTCTCCTTTTATTCCCCCCCCCCCTTTTTTTTTCTTTTTTTCTTTTCCGTGACCAGCTGATCTCCATAATCATACAGAACCCCACAACATATCTACACTAGCTTAAGATGTCAAACTCTTTACCCCTCAAAGTGCTCTCTGTGAATGTCAGAGGACTCAACATCCCAGAAAAGAGATCATTGACTCTCAGGGAGGTGCATATACTCCGGGCTCAGGTCATATTCATTCAAGAAACACACTTAAAAGGCCCCAAAATTCCTAAATGCACTGACAAACATTACCCTACAATTTATCATGCCTCCTCCCCCACCAGTGAAACCAAAGGAGTAGCAACTTTACTGGCTTGCGGCCTCCCCTTCCTTTATAAAGACCAACTGTCTGACTCTGAAGGGAGGTTCCTCTTTATCAAAGGCACGCTGTACAACAGACCTGTTACGTTTGTGAACATCTACGCCCCCAATCGCCACCAGGTGTCCTTCTTCAGAGAAGTCTTCGATCAACTGATTCCGTTTTATGAGGGCCTGGTGGTGTTGGGAGGTGACATGAACTTGCCACTCCAACCGAGCCTTGACTCTTCCACGGGCTCCTCCTCGATATCCTACCGGGCCCTTAGACAGATCAAGCTTCAATTTTATTCCCTATCCCTTCATGATACCTGGAGAACTCTCCATCCAAACACCAAATACTTTACTTACTTTTCACCCTCCCAACAAAAATACTTCGGCTAGATTACCTCTTCCTCTCCCAGAATGATCTTCATTATCTCCACTCTGCCAGCATTGAATAGTATATTTTGTCAGATCACCACCCTATCGCTATGGCTCTGAAATTTCCACAACCCAGTAGTAGGGGGAAGACCTGGAAACTTAACAACTTCCTTCTCTCAGACCCCTCACACAAACTCCAACTGCAGGCCGAACTCACGAGTTACTTTGAATTGAATACTACTCCGGAAGTCTCTGACCTTAACGTCTGGCTTGCCCACAAGTGCGCTATACGAGGAAAGTGTATCGATCTTTCTACACACACTAAAAAAGTCAGACAGGCAAGAGTAAACGATCTCATAAACCGAATTCAAACTTTAGAGGTTGCCCATAAGAGTTTGCTCGCTACTTCCGCTCTTGAGGAATTGGTTCAGGCTAGGAAGACACTCCTGGAGGAACTGAATACCCAAGTTAGGAAAAAAAACACCTTAACGTCTAAGCTGTTCTACGAACAGGCCAACAAGAGTGGCAAACTACTGGCCAGGCTTCTTCAGGGCAGAAGGGCTCAGACCAATGCCCCTTTCTTACATGACCATGCAGGACGTAAATTAACCTGTACATCAGACATAGCCAAATCCTTCGAGGAGTACTACTATAAACTAAATAACATCTCCTCAGACAAATGCCCAGGAAGCGCCGCCCCGCCTCGTACCCAAGCCATTGCAGACTACCTATCAGGCTCTAATTTACCCAAACTATCAGAAGATGACATTACAGTCCTAGAAAGCCCCTTGACTATTCAGGAATTCCTACAAACTATCAAATCTTTGAAACCCGGGAAGTGTCCAGGCCCAGACGGTCTCCCCAACCTTTATTACAGAACCTTCCCTGAAATTTTGGTCCTACACTTTTTAAGAGTATTCAACTCGTTGGCAGATACTCCTTCCCCACCAAGAGACCTTCTAGAAGCCCAGATCACAGTAATCCCCAAACCGGGCAAGGACCACTCCCTGCCAGAAAATTATTGCATCATATCCCTCCTAAATTCAGACATAAAAATCTTTGCAAAGATTCTAGCAAATAGGTTGCAGCCCCTCCTCCCTTCCTTAGTCTCTAGAGAACAAGCAGGTTTTGTTCCTGGGAGGGAAGCGCGTGATAATACCATCAAAGCTATCAGCCTAAATCACTGGCTTACCAAAACACAGACAGAGGGCTTTCTTTTATCCACGGATGCAGAGCAGGTGTTTGACAGGGTGGCCTGGGACTACTTGGCATGCACCCTTGGCAACCTAGGCTTGGGGAAATTTATGCTAGCCAGTATCCTAAGCCTTTATTCTAACCCCCAGGCCAGGGTCAGGGTTAACGGCTGCCTGTTGGACACCTTCCCCATCCGTAATGGAAGCAGGCAGGGTTGCCCTCTGTCTCCTCTTATTTTTATCCTTACCCTGGAACCCCTGCTGAGAAATATCCAGAAGAATCCAGATATTTCTGGAATCACAGTAGCCAACAGATCCTTTAAAATAGCTGCATTTGCTGATGACATTCTGCTGTTTCTTACTAAACCTAGAATAACGATCCCCAATCACTTGAAGGAATTTTATAAGTTTGGCGAAGTCTCAAATTTTAAGATAAACTTTAACAAATCCTACGCCCTGAATGTTACCTTACCCGACCCACTACTCCAAGTATGCCGAGGACTCTCTCCCTTTGTGTGGCATACCTCAGAGATTCCATACCTAGGAATAAAGCTCCCCTCAAAATTAACGGACCTCTTTTCACTTAATTTCCTCCCCTTCATCCAGGGGTGCGTCAAAGATCTTGGGATATGGTCCAAGCTTAATATCTCATGGTTCGGTAGGGCGGCCACATTAAAAATGACTACTTTACCTAGATTCCTCTATTTAGCTCAGGCTATTCCAATTGCCCTGCCCAAATCCTTCTTTCTCACCCTTCGTGCCAAAATTAGCTCTTACTTATGGAAGGCGTCGACCCCCAGGATCAGCCTATCAAGACTGTCAGCCCCCAAATCAAAAGGAGGCATTGGCCTTCCCGACTTTAAGAAATACCATAAGGCAGTCCTACTCGCTAAATTGGTCGACCATCATATCCATAACTCTCAAAAGGACTGGGTGGAACTCGAAAATTCCATATTAGGCTCCCAACTGAATAACATATTGATAGAGGTGGTGCTTGGATGTGGCGCTGTCTAAGTAATGATAGATAGATATGGTCCTGGTGTACTGTGGTCATATGTTCTGGTGGGATAATATCCCTGACTTCCAGTTAAAGTGCATATGTGCCAATTAATAGTTTGAATTTCATAAGGTAATAAATTAAAAAGTAATCGGTCATCTGTGTGTTTAAAATAATACATTTCTTATTGCTAAAATATCCAAAGTGTGGGAGCAGTTCAAAAAATGTGCAAGTGTGTGTGAAAGTGATAATTTAAACTGTATAAAATATTATAGACTCACAGTTGTATACAAAGGATTTTGGTGCATGTGCTAGTACCACTGTGCTAGTGTATCAGTGAGATAAATAAATAATATGAGTATATATGAAATGCATAACAGGTTGTAAATCTTGTTCGGGAGGTAAAGAATTAGAAAGTAATTGAATGTGCGTCCCATTTGATGTACAGGCCGTCAAATAGAGGAGGTGCTGCCCTCCCACATTTACACACATATTACATAGCATCACTATTAGATCAACTATACTATTGGTGGCACCCTTCCAGAGAAAAAATCTGGTCCTTAATGGAATCTTCCACCCTTCACCCTACGTCCCCATACAACTACCTACTTCTTTCCCATACACTCTCTAAATTTATAGAAACCAACCACCCAAACATCAAAGCCTCCCTACAGGCATGGACATATTTGACCTCAATAAACCCACAACCAGCAGATCACATAAAAATCCCAATAGACACCCTTAAAGGAATAATACCGGACCTGAACACCACCCCATGGACGCAATGCAACATTAATCACCTTCAACAGCTCTACGACAAAGAGAACTTAATCTCATTCCCTATCCTAAAGAAAAATTATAACTTACCATCCTCCGAGTTTTATACATATATAAGAATACATCACTATCTACGTTCCCATGAGATCCCTGTAATAATTACCATCCCTACTAAAGTACACCAGTTCTTTAAAACCTCATCCCACAGAGGTCATGGAATCTCATTTTTCTATAATATCATCAATGAAACAATTTTCCCAACCAGAACCGCATCTATAGAAAAATGGGAGTCATCATTAAATCTCAACTCAACAGACGAAAATTGGCAAAAGATCTTTCAATACTCAGCTAAAACCTCCAAATGCGCAAACCATTGGGAATCCTACTTAAAAATATTGCATATGTGGTACCTCACGCCATTAAAACTTTTGAAAATCTATCCCACCACCCAACCACATTGCTGGCGAAATTGTGGTGATATTGGATCCCTTTTGCACACAATGTGGTCCTGCAAATCCCTAACATCCTACTGGAATGCAGTTTTTAAACTAATAGCGGAGATCACTGGCCATATAATTAGCCCAAACCCAAAAATGGCACTACTACATGTAGGATTAGACTCACTCCCTCCCTCCCTCCTCTAGACACATCATTATACACACCTTATATGCTGCAAAAATAATCATCACTAGGAAATGGAAATCCACTGACATCCCAAGCGTAAAAGAAACCATAGCAGAAACCAATCACCAATACGATATGGAAAGAATGTTTGCTCTAATTAACTTCTCATACCCAAAATTCCTCATAAAATGGGCCTTATGGTCACAAAGTACCAAATCCATAAGAATATAAAATATCACAAGATAAATTGGATAACAGTAAACTAACTATAGATCCACCTCTGCAACTTACTCCTTACCTCCCCCCCTCCCTCTCTATTCACATGATGTTATACTTGAGTACTCGTACCTGAAACCTAATCTAATAGAGAATATTGTTCATACTTTGTAATCAACTTTCTAGATGCTACTGAACCAATCATATAATCCCATGATGATGATGTAAAGTCTCTTCTCTTATGTTCACTCTATTTAACTAGACGTGTACTCTCAACATGTTAAAAACTATGTATGATGTTGAAATCATAAATTTCAATAAAAATTTATTGGAATATAGAAAGTAATTGATCATCCGTGTGCTTCAAATAATAAAACATTAAATTTCTTATTTCTATAATATTCAAAAATGTGGGAGCAATTTAGAATGTGCAAGTACGTGAAAAAGTGATGGTTTATACTGTATAAACTATTGTAAACTCAAGGTTGTAAAAAGCACATTTTAGTGCATGTGCTAGTACCAAAGTGCTAGTATATCAATGAGATGAATAAATCATATGCATATATATGAAAAAAATATAACAGGTTATGTAACTTGTTCACAGTATACAGGATATTAGTGGGTTTGGTAAACAATGCAGTTTGATGGTTGATAATAATATTGTGCCTTTTCTAAAGTGCTAAACAGACTAAACCGTTCCAATTATGTTATAAATAACACCAGATACTCGAATAGTCCATATAAAATTATTCAGTAGTTGACTTCAAGTGCTCATTAGATGTGACTGATTTCTTCCTATGTAATCTTGTGACAAGGGGTGTATATACACTCGTGCTCCCCCTTTTAGGTTCCCTCCTTACCAGAGGGCACTGCCCCTGCAGGGGCCACGTGCCTATCTTTAATATTCCTGGGGGTCTGATCCTAGGTCATGGGTTCCCATCCACCGATCTTTGGGGTGTCTTCTTGTAGAGTGGGGATTTCCTCCTGTTGTTGTAGTGTTGCCTGCTCCTGATCCCGGACCAACAGATACCCCTTGTCCTTTATTTATTTTATTTTAATTACCCATTTTTTACCTGATCACCTTGTTTTCCCCTGCTTTTAATCTGAGATGTATCCCATGCTAAATTGAATAAAACGAAGGATACATTTCTTACCCGCTACACTATGGAGTCCTCTCTGTTTTTTATCCTATAAAACGTGGAAAAAACACCCCGGGACGCCCCCGTACCTGCAGGAGCAGGCAACACTACAACAACAGGAGGAAATCCCCACTCTACAAGAAGACACCCCATAGATCGGTGGATGGGAACCCCTGACCTAGGATCAGACCCCCAGGAATATTAAAGATAGGCACGTGGCCCCTGCAGGGGCAGTGCCCTCTGGTAAGGAGGGAACCTGAAAGGGGGAGCACAAGTGTATATACACCCCTTGTCACAAGATTACATAGGAAGAAATCAGTCACATCTAATGAGCACTTGAAGTCACCTACTGAATAATTTTATATGGACTATTTGAGTATCTGGTGTTATTTATAACATAATTGGAACGGTTTAGTCTGTTTAGCACTTTAGAAAAGGCACAATATTATTATCAACCACCAAACTGCATTGTTTACCAAACCCACTAATATCCTGTATACTGTGAACAAGTTACATAACCTGTTATATTTTTTTCATATATACGCATATGATTTATTCATCTCATTGATATACTAGCACTTTGGTACTAGCACATGCACTAAAATGTGCTTTTTACAACCTTGAGTTTACAATAGTTTATACAGTATAAACCATCACTTTTTCACTTACTTGCACATTCTAAATTGCTCCCACATTTTTGAATATTATAGAAATAAGAAATTTAATGTTTTATTATTTGAAGCACACGGATGATCAATTACTTTCTAATTCTTTACCTCCCAAACAAGATTTACAACCTGTTATGCATTTCATATATACTCATATTATTTATTTATCTCACTGATACACTAGCACAGTGGTACTAGCACATGCACCAAAATCCTTTGTATACAACTGTGAGTCTATAATATTTTATACAGTTTAAATTATCACTTTCACACACACTTGCACATTTTTTGAACTGCTCCCACACTTTGGATATTTTAGCAATAAGAAATGTATTATTTTAAACACACAGATGACCGATTCGTTTTTAATTTATTACCTTATGAAATTCAAACTATTAATTGGCACATATGCACTTTAACTGGAAGTCAGGGATATTATCCCACCAGAACATATGACCACAGTACACCAGGACCATATCTATCTCCCATTACTTAGACAGCGCCACATCCAAGCACCACCTCTATCAATTATACATCCCACCTGCTGGAGGGAATTTTTGGAGGGCAGCAGTCGAACACAAGGACCCATAAGCACGGTACACACCCCTATTATATCAACTGAATAACATAGCCTGAACAAGGGGAGGAGGTGGGCTACAAAATGTTAAACATCACCCTCTGCTATCTCCCATGTTATCCACCTTAAAGGACGTAGCGAAAAACCATAATATTACGACCATCCCTGGCCCTTTGACCCCAATCAAAGATAACCTAGAATTTCCATTAGGTTTGGAGAGGGGATCCAAGCTATTCCTTTCGAAACTCAACCCTAGAGCTACTCATTTCTTCCGAGGCGGTAGCTTCCGCACTAGCAAGGACCTCTCGGAAACACATGAGACTTCTTTTATCCCTTTCTGGTCTTACTTACAAATCAAACATTATTTAAATAATTCCACCGACAAATCCTCCTTCTCTAGGCCTAAAACAACTCTTGAGAAGCTTTGTTTGGGTCCTCCTCAGAGACACTTGATCGCACTCATGCATTCCATTATCTCAACGGCTGACCCTGACTACCTAGCCCCGATTATAAAAGCCTGGGCTCTACCAAAGGACAAGGTACTATCGAACGACCAATGGGAGTTGGCATGCACAACGGCCCTTAAAGGCACTTTAAATGTCTTCACCCAAGAACACAATTATAAAGTGTTAACCCATTGGTACAGGACCCCCACCAACTCCACAAATTCTTTCCCGCCACTTAAAATCTCTGTTGGAGATGTGGCTCTCATCTGGGTACTATGCTTCACATTTGGTGGGAATGTCCCCTCATTATCCCATATTGGGACTCAATCCACAAAACTATTTGCAGGGTTACAACCTATCCACTTGAATTCACAGCCCACCAATACTTACTACATCACTCAAATTCTATGAAAGGTTCCTTTAAAAAATCATTAGCAATGCATATGATAAACACTGCCCTGTCTTTGCATACCGGTCATCTGGAGACAAAAAAAGAGTACCCTCTATAGCTGATTGGTTCGCTAGATTAAATAAAACACAAGAGATGGAAGAACTAATAGCCATCTCTTCAGAAACTATTTCCTCCTACCATAGGACTTGGCTTTGCTGGGTAGACTTCAAAAACACTGATCATTACAAAGCTCTTCTGACCACACCTTAAAATCACCTTACATTCCACAACATGGTGATCAGCCTGACCCTCATCCTTCCCCCCCCCCTTCTCTCGTACACCCTTGTACTCTCTTCTTTCTCCCCCCCTTTTTTCCTAGAGGAGGAATGGCTCCAATAAGGACTTGTTAACTCCTCACCCATAAAACATGATTCCCTAAACCCTAAACACCCTAACACTAAAGGAAACTGCAGTCTTAAGTTGATTTGTAAACTAATTTATACCTGTCTCGCTCGTTTTCCCAACCTATCGGGTTGCTCCACATTGTCCTTATACTACACCTATCTAAGACTCTTGGAACAAAAATCATTTTACCTCACACAATGAAGAGGTTAGCCTGG
This sequence comes from Glandirana rugosa, assembly GCA_018402905.1. Taxonomy (NCBI): domain Eukaryota; kingdom Metazoa; phylum Chordata; class Amphibia; order Anura; family Ranidae; genus Glandirana; species Glandirana rugosa. The sequence goes on along the minus strand of BLSH010550720.1, from coordinate 16,504 downwards.
TCCTCCCTCCCATCTCATTCCCTCCCCCTCTCACCCCTCTCTTTCTATCCCCCCCTTCCTACCTTTTTCTCCCCCTCTGCTCTCTCCCTTCTTTACTCTTCTTTTCTTTTCTTTTGTTTTCTTCCCCTTTTTTTCTTTCTTTTTTTTTATTTTCTTTTTTCTTTCTTTCTCTAAGATATTTCATATTTCTTCAGAAAACAGTACTGGCCAGGTTACAATCTTAGAATCACCTCATACTCCCTATGACAGTTGGCTTTCCTAGTACGAGTACTTACTTTGTTTTTCATACACTGAAACCATTACTAGATTTAACAAAGATAATATATTTTTATAGCCTTAAAGTTTGATTTCCTATCCTCTAACATTGATAACACCTGTTTTGCAATAAGAAGAACCTGTTCTATGTTGTATCACCCTAATTTCATATACTGCTACAATGCTTTGTACTGTTTTCTTTTTGTTAATCATTCAATAAAGTTTTATGGAAATAAGATTGTAAAGGTCATTGGGATGGGAGATTGTGTGTGTAGTATAGTGAGAGACTCGTGGTTAGTAGTCTTGAATGCTGAAGCTGGCAGAAGTGGGAAGTGCTCCTGGCAATGAGTAGGTCTGCATCTGCATACAAGATAGGCATACTTGTAGGTCAGTGGAGTGTATTACCTAGATCTAAGGTAGAAAAGTGAATTACTTGGTACTTTCTGTGTTATAGAATCATGGTTGGTGCTTATACTGGGCCTTGAGATGGAGTTACAAAAAGAAAACAAACAGCAAAAGGAAAGAAAAATTGCAAACTTAATAAGAACATTGGAGCAGCTAAATAATGGTTAAGCTGCTAGATTTTCTTGGGGCAAAGTTAGTCATAGAGACTTTTCGGAGGATTTACTAAAACTGGATAGTGCAAAATCTGGTGCAGCTGTACATGGTGGCCAATCAGCTTCTACCTTCAGCTTGTTCAATTAAGCTTTGGCAAAAATAATTTGGAAGCTGATTGGCTACCATGCAGATCTGCACCAGATTTTGCACTCTCCAGTTTTAGTAAATCAACCCCTATGAGCCATATTCTTGACCAAAGGTAATGCTGAAGCTAAGCTGTAGCAGTGAAAGAATCAGACTGGTCGGTAAGTTGAGCTTGGAATTCTGTGTTTTTTGTTTGTAGATGCCTCTCCATAGCTCCTTGCTGTAGTGGCCAGTTATAGGTGGTGGACAGTGACGCTGTCTTGTAATGAAAGAATCATTTATATTTGGATCCATGTTTTTTTAATAGTTGTGATCATTCGGCAGTTGCCTGCTGGAGGCAGGTGGGTTAAAGGTGTCTTGATGCTGGTCGGGTATGATGCTCCAGGTGTGGAGCAGTTTCATACCTTTGGTCACACTGGCGATTGTGTGCGGTGATCCGTTGTGGGTGATGAGTAAGGTAGCAGGGTATCACCATCTTTAGGTGATCTTATGGTTGTTGAGAGCTTTGGTGATGTTTTTTAATTGTCTCCTCATCTGAAGAGTATACCGCAACAGATCTGCAAATATGTGTAACCTCTCGTATGGAGCTGGAAAGTTAGGGAGAAGCCTCGTTTTAAAAAGTCATTTTTCTTTCACTGGGAAAAAAATGGATTCTCATAAGAACATCCCTGGGGACTGTGTCTGCCAGGTGCTAGGGCTTAGGGATACGGTGGATGCGGTCAATGTTCAGTTCCACTGGTTACAGGCCAGGTAGGATAGCATAGACTAAATTGTGGGCATATTCGTGCAAACCCTGAGAGGGTACTGATTCAGGCACTCCAATCTCTAATCTCACATTGTTATGCCACGAGCGGTCCTCCAGATCTGCTAATTTTGCTTTTATTCACAGTACGTCCTCTTTGGAGTCTTCATATGCATCATATGCATTGCTGTGTTTGTGCATGCCTCCATTTGGCCCTCCATGTATTGGACACTGTCCCCCATTTGTTGTATATCATTAGAGAATTTACAGATGAGGGAAGAGAGATTGGACATGAGGGAGGATTGGAATGATAGGAGCATGTCCTTCATAGTGGAATCCAGAACAGGTTACCCAGTTGTTGGGAAAGAAGAGATGGATGATTGTAGAGGATTTTATGCATGTAATGGGAGAGCATCTGTACTCACTCCTGTGGCCTAATGGTGAGGAGAATCCATTATCATCCTGGCTTTAGCTGGGCTTCCAGATGAAGGACTGTTAGGGGTGGATTCCCCTGGTGAGGTAGGTGACTTTCTTCCTTGTCTTTCCTGGGTGTCTGCATCTGGCAGGTCTGTGTATGAAGCTGTCACTCTGCTCTCTGGCGCCATCTTGGGCCTGCTCATTCAGCGGTGCCGGCCAGAGAAAGAAGGCTCTACATTTTTTAGGGCAATACTCCTCTTTTCTCTTGTGGGGAAGCATTCCCCTGTGATTCCAGGATATCAGTGGGGAGAAGTGGGTATGGTGAGCTTTGAAGCTTTTGCTGGATTGCTGGTAATCTCCGGTCCGTGGCACTGAGCTCGGCCTTAAGAGGCCATCTACAAGTGCCCCCCTCCACAGCATTCCGTAGTGCAACCTTCTGTTTTCATTTATAATAACAAACAGCATGTTCTACTCAGGAAGATTAAATAATGACATATAGTGAATCCAGCACCACCGCGGTCTCAAGGGATTCCCTTGAAAATGTTCTATTGGATGAAACCCAGATAAGCCCCTAGCACAGTTTTTCTTTTTTTGTTCTATTTTCAAATATTATTGGGCCTAGAAAATCAGTAGTACCTTCTTTTTATTCTGCTGGTCCTATGTTTTTTAAAAAATTATAGTTTGGGGGGGGGGGGGTATTTAACAAACTGAAAGCTGTTATTGAGAAGAAAAAAAAAATGGAAACATTGCAAAAATGGTCTGACCACCTCAGTTTAAAAGTGAAACACAGGGCCTGGTAGCAAAAAAGGTTAATAGCATTTACCGTTCATCAGTTTAGTTGTAACAATGAATTATGGCATAAAATTATTGTTCTCACTCTGGAATTTGTGATGAGACACAATTGTTGTTTACATTTTTGCACTACGCTGTTCTTTTAATATGGGGTGTGTGGAGGTGATGGGGGGGGGGGTAATTATTTAATTATTTCTTAATTGTTTGCTATCACTAGGGGGTTAACTAACTCCTCCTCTGCTCAGCACTCCTCTCTGTGTCCTGCTACAATCCCCCACCTTTCTTCTTCTATTTTTTTCCCTACACACCTTCTCATATTTACTTTCAAATTGAGTTTTCACTTAGCTCAATAAATTGAAACAAAGTGAAAACAAACTTTGCAGATAATACCCAGTCATAGTTCAAGAATAAAATTAACAATCAGAATTAGTGCTTCCACATTATTGGATGACTGAATTCAGCACAACTTCACCTCATGCACTATGGTAATGGCAATTTCCCTTAGCTTGGTGAATGGTCAGAATGTGTGCTAAATTTTGTTGTCTAGTGCATGAATGAGTCTTACTTGTAAAGTTAAGTAAACATGTTTTCAATTCATGCATTATTAAGGAAGTTAATTTGTCTACTCCTTTAATAAATCACTACCAGAACGGGTGGCACTAGAATTCACGGTGTCTTATAGCACAATTGTGTATGTCCAGTCAACTGTTGTTCTTAAGTTTAGGCTTCAGGGTCTTGTAGAATACATTTCACCTCCATTCCAGTCCTGCTGGCAACATTTTGTAAAGCAGAAAGTGGGGTGAACTCTCCAACTAAAAACACACACAAAAATAAAAATTATTGTCTTTAGTATAATAGGGGAAGAATAACACCACTGTGCAATTTATTTGGTTTGGTTTTTGGTGTGTGTTCTTTTTTTTTTTTTTTAACTTGATATTTTATTAAGGTTTAGTACAAATTACAGGAAATACAAGAATGGGTTGCTGTTACAGAAAGCTTATGAGAAATTTGCAAGTGTATTTTGATGTGTTTGATTGATGTGATGGTGGGAAGACATACATGAAATCAGGGATTCATATTGATTATGGCTTCATAGTAAACAAATACAACGGTTTACAACTAGGGAGGTTATAGACATGTTGTGATTGTTGCTGGTGGAGTTCCAATTCCAGAGTTAGGAGGTGAGTGCGTAAGGTGCATGCGGTAGCAGGTTGTTCATTGTAAGGGTCCAGGACCCTTGGGGTGTCTGAGTAGTGGGTCCCACTGTTTCAAGAATGCAGGAACTTTGAGGTGTGCTCTGGCGAAGGCATGCTCCATACGGCAGTTGTCATTAAGGATGGTAGTTGCTTCTTCTAGAGTAGGAGGGGTAGGGGATTTCCATTTTCTGGCAAGTGCAAGACAAGCTGCTATGAGGATGTGGTTAATGAGAGTGTCAAGTGTAAGAGGCCAGTGGTGGGAGTCCAGACCCAGTAGAGTAATTTGAGGGGTGAGTTGGAGGCAAAGGCTCGTAAGTTGGGCAATGAATGTGGTCAGGTGTGACCAAAAGATGCATAGTTCCGGGCATGACCACCAGATGTGAAGTAGCGATCCTTCGTGGCCGCATTGTCTCCAGCATAAGGGTGAGGAAGTGGGGTAGATACGGGCCAGTTTGGCTGGGGTTAAATACCAGCTGTGAAATATCTTGTTTGCCGTCTCCCAATGGGAGATGCAGTGGGAGGCCAACCGGGTGCTATTCAGGGCTGAGTGCCATTGGTTGACGGTGTAGGTTTTGTTCAACCATGTTTCCCAGCGTAGCATGGAGGTTGATTTACAGGTAGACAAAGGGCTGAGTAGGAGTTTGTAGATGCCAGAAATACCTTTCTTGGAGATTTGGGTGTTGTTGTAGTACATAGTTAAGTTGGTCAGAAGAGGTTCACTTGAGAGTTTTTGTAGTGCAGATCTTGCCTGTAGGTATATGTAGAAGTGTCTAGGGTTTAGATGGAATTGTTTGCTTAATGACTGGTAGGTTTTTAAGGTGTTCCCAGAGAAGAGTAGGCCCAGATTGGTGATTCCTGCCTGTACCCAGGCGGCAAAGGAGATGTTTGGAATGATAAGTTCTAGTGTGGGTAATGGTATTTGAGAGAGGATTGACGGGTCCAGTCCTGTAGTTGTTTGTGAGATTGCATTCCACACTTTTAGGGTTGTTGTAACTGGGTCTAGGAAGGATTTGTGAGGGTGAGGTTGCAGCAAATTGGCACAGAGGAGATGCTTTGAGGGAGATCTCATGGAGGCTCATTCAATTTGATGCCATGCAGGTGGGAGTGTCGAGTTCCAGCACGTTTTTGCTTGTTCTAGGAGAGAGGCCTTGTAGTAAAGGGTGATATTTGGGACACCCATGCCAGCGTATTTGGTTGGTGTACAAAGGAGTTTTTGATGTACCCGCGGTCGGTTGTTTTTCCATATACATTGATTCATGAGAGCTTGGAGTTTTTTGAGGTCTGAAGTGAGGATGGGTATTGGCAGTGCTCTGAACATATAAAGAATATGAGGTAAAATGAACATCTTTACCAGAGCCATCCGTCCTGCCCATGAGGTTGCAGTCTTTTGTAAGTCTTGCGTTATTTGTTTAATTTTGGTAAGCAGGTGCTGTAGGTTGGTTTGGAGCAGTTTGGACGAAGGCACTGTTAACTGAATTCCAAGGTATGTAAGAGCTGCGTTAGGGGCCCATGTGAAGGGGGCACTTACCGAGATCTGTTGTCTAGTAGACTGAGGGATGGATATGCCTAACATAAATGATTTGGTGTAGTTAATTTTGTATAGGGAAATCGGCTGAAGTTGTCCAATAATTGCAATAGTGGGGGGAGCGACTCTAGGGGATCTGTGAGTGAGATGATGACGTCATCAGCGTACAGTCCTATTTTGTGAGTGGTGGGCCCGGTGGTTATGCCTTTTATTTGAGGGGACTCGCGAATGGCTTGGGCCAGGGGTTCCATTACAAGGGCAAAAATTAGGGGTGACAAGGGACAGCCCTGCCTGGTGCTATTTGTGATTGGTAGGGGGTCTGAAATCCCTCCATTCGCCCAGATTCTGGCAGTGGGGGTTGTGTAGAGGCTCATAATTGCTTGAAGGATCTTTCCCTCAAAGCCGAATTTGGAGAGGACCTGGGAGAGGTACTGCCAGTGGACTCGGTCAAACGCCTTCTCTGCGTCTAGTGATAGCAGCAGAGAAGGCGCTCTGTAGTGTTCCGACCATTGGATGAGGTCAATAAAGCGTCTGGTTCCATCGGAGGTTTGTCGCCCAGCTACAAAGCCAACTTGATCTTTGTGAACTAGGTGCGGGATAATGGGGTTTAGTCTGTTTGCTAGTATTTTAGCGTAAAGTTTGATATCAGTATTAAGTAATGAGATTGGGCGATAATTAGCTGCTAATTCGAACGGTTTCCCAGGGGGAGAGAGAGGGGAAATGGTGTTTTCTTCATCTAGTCCGGTAGTGGAGAGAAGGCGAAGTGTTTAGTGGGCCTGGTCTACCTATGACATTACTTAAAATGTTTTGTATACGGGGAGAGGTGAGGGGAGTGGAAACGAGGTGTATGTTAGTGTATCGCGTTTGACCAAGGTTGGGGCGCCTTTGTAATCTTCGGGAGTAGTGGCGGTAAGGATTTGGACCCTTTGGCAAGCTTAATCGTCGATTAATAGCGGGTTAGAGTAATGAATTATGACTATAGTTTGAAATGCGATTTTATGATCGTTTGTCTGATTTGGGGTAATAGGGCGTGGATCAAGTGTTTC
>BLSH010550701.1:8618-19271 GCA_018402905.1 Glandirana rugosa | reverse complement strand
TTTCAGACACAGTTTGAAGATGATCCACATTCACCTCCATTTTTGCTTTTTTTATGTTTTGATTTTTTTTTAAATATTTAAAGTTATTTCCCTGTCCCCATTTTATTTGTAGGGCACTTGCCCTACCCTTACCCCCATTTTACTTCCTTTTGCAGCCCTCTGGGGCTTTCCAGGACTTTGCTACAGCCATTTTTGTGCCTAAAAGTTCGGGTCCCCATTGATTTCAATGGGGTTTGTTGTCCGTGCGATCGTTCTTGTTCCGTCCGGACCCGGACCCGGACTTTGTCCCGAAGTTCGGACGGACCAGCAGAACCCGAACGTCCAGGTGTTCACTCAACTCTACTCATCACTGCATCAGTGGTCCGATCAGCAGATGCGACCGAAAGGGTTAGTCTAAGTATAGGCGTGGTCATTGACAAAAAAGTATTTTGAGTGCCTCTGCTAATCAACCAACTGATGGGCTGTTTTTTGCTAGACTACTCTCGCTGATCTGGAATGGTGTGCACTTTTCCCTGTGGCACTTTATATTTGGGGGCATAGGCAATTGGAGGTTATATACAGCTGTAGATGTGGTAATGCTTATTGATTGCCTTGGTTCCGGTGCAACTTCTGTGCATTTCATGTTGCCATTTTAAACCATAGTAAAGATCTGAGTAAATGACATCTCTGTTAAGACTCATTACTAGCATCAAATTGAATTTGATGTTTTAACAATCAGTATTATCTATACTGTCTATACTTACAAGCCCAATAACCCATCCCCATCATATTTGTTCTCTTTTCCCAAATGATCACCTGTTTATATTGGAAAGAAATATTCAATTACTGCAAACCCTGATATATGTTTTTTTAAAACATGCAGCAACTTGTCTTCAATGAACAAAATATTTCTCAAAATAAAGTGCACATAGATGTTGGGATCGCCATGTGGTTTGGTACTGCTGCACAAATGAAAATTTTTGTCCAATATAAATTGAATATTCATTGTTATGTACGAAGTTAGAATTACTTATCCTTACAAACATGCAATGAATTTTTGTTCTCCTGCTTCAGTTACTGTAGTTATGCTGAAACTACATCTAAAGATATCTCTTATATGTCCCTGATTTGGAATGTTAGCTCATAAGTGATAGAACATAGCAGAAAATGAGAATGATTTAACAAAATATGAATACGTAAGACAGGGCTTAGCAAAATCTGGACAGACATTTAATGAAACTTGTTTTAACATATTTGGAGGTGTACAGATCTTTGGAGTTGGAGATACAGAGTGAAAGCATGAAACAAGACAAGCAACCATATGTAGGTTCATATATACAGTATATGGTTGGCTGCTATTAAGCAATGCACTTGTGCATAGTCATTGTGCTATACAGGTATGCAAAGATGCCAGTGTATCCTGTGCCTGTGCTCCACTATTGTAGTGATCAAACTATGAGCATTTACTACTGGGAACTGTAAACACTTTAAGAGCCCATGCCGGTACAATGAAGCAACGTAGCTTTTAAAAACAATTGTATAACCTTAAATATCATATTGTTCCATCCCACAATATGTAATGGCAGGCACATTGCTACCACTGAAAAATTCTCTGGGGAATCTTTTGACATTTTAAGGAGAGTAGTAGTGCTGTCTGCTCGATGTGCCAGTGGGTGTCTCTGAATTGTGGTACCGGTGGGGGGGACTTAAAGGGGTATGGCTAAATAAAGCCCAAGCCTACCCAGAAAATATGCTTTGGCCACAAGAAAGAGTCTAACATACATGTATGAAGCCCAGCACAATCATTTTTTAAAAATTAAATGCTTTTTTATATGCTTTTGTGCATGCTGAAAAAAGAGCTAATCCTTCGTCTGAGCCTACCTTAAAGAAAAAGTTAATTAAAATAGTCAGGGACTGCTTAACAACCAGCAACTGTTGAGATGATGAACACCTTGGTCAGAAGTACAATATAGTGTACATACAGCAGTGCAGGAGTCTATAAAGAACAGAGTGCAGTGCTCAGGTGTCTGCAATGCACAAAATGCTGTGGTCAGGTTCATTAATAAATAATGCACAGAGTGTTGGGGTCAGGAACAATTAACACACAGAGTTTCACGGTTCAGGAGTATATAACACACAGAGTGCAGGAGTCGTAATTGTATAATGGAGAGTACTGGGTTCAGGGATATGTAATGCAAAAATGCATGCATCAGATGTGTGTGATATGCAGAATGAAAGAGTCAGATGTACAAAATTAAGAGAGTACAGGGGTCAGGCCTGTGTAACGCACAAGAGTCAAGAGGGTGCTTAACCATTTGCTTTCTGGGAACTTAAACCCCCCTCCTGCCCAGACCAATTTTCAGCTTTCAGCGCTGTCGCATTTTGAATTTTTTTCCCACAAATAGAGCTTTCTTTTGGTGGTATTTGATCACCTCTGTGGTTTTTTTTTTTTTGCGCTACAAAACAAACAAAGAGCGACGATTTTGAAAAAAGAACAATATTTTTTACTTTTTTGCTATAATAAATATCCCCAAAAAATATAAAAAAGAAAATTATTCATCAGTTTTGGCCAATATATATTCTTCTACATATTTTTGGTAAAAAAAAATCGCAATCTGCGTATATTGATTGGTTTGCACAAAAGTTATCGCATCTACAAACTATGAGAATTGATTTATAGCGTTTGTACTATTTTTACTTTTTTTTACTAGTAATGGCGGCGATCTGCGATTTTTATGGGGACTGCGATATTGCAGCGGACATGTTGGACATTTTTGACACATTTTTGGGACCAATGACATTTATACAGTGATCAGAAATTTAAATGTCCACTGATTACTGTATAAATGTCATTGGCACTGAAAGGGTTAAATCTCCTGCCTACGAGCAATACTTCCCCCTCTAAGCAAAAATGCTTGCTTCCTTTATTAAGCTTCACATAAGGTTATGGTGGGCGGTTTTGGCACCAGTTATTGTGGCCCTGCTTAGCCTTACATGGCCTGTTTGGAAAATGTAATGGAATTTATACATTGAAATCATATCCCGTTTCAAGTTCAATACTTGTAGTCTTTCCCCATGGTTGAGATTCTCCAGTCCCTTTATTAGTTTTGTTGCCCTTCTCTGGACCCTCTCCAGTTCCAGTACATCTCTCCTGAGGACTGGTGTCCAGAATTGGACGGCATACTCAAGAGGCGGCTGGACCAGAGCCTTGTATAGTGGGAGAATTATTGTTTTATCTCTGGAGCCTTTTTAATGTGTAGCCAGGAGTTAAATAGTGCTCCTTTATTATGGGACATTTGATGTTTATTGATGTTGTAGAGACTCCCCTCTAGTGTTGAAACTGCTGAACAGAATGGTCATGTGAGGGATACTGCGTGTGGGATTTGTAGTGCTACAGAGGAAGGGACTCTGGACTCTGCTATGTAAGGACTCCAATTCCCAGGATGCTGTGCTGCAGGAAGCGCTCTTTTGGAGAATGATGCTTTGTGGGAGAATTTATTTAAGTGGGGGGAGGAGTTGGCTACAGTCTCTTTGGATGATGCGATCAATCAGTGAAGACCTGTCTGTGTGTGTTCCAGCAGGATTATGGCCCGAGGCTTAAATCGAGTGATCCAGCGGGCTAAAGTTACACAGTACCCCACCGAGCTGCAACACTATTTGCTCCAGAGAGTGGCCAGCAAAACCAGAATTCCACCATCCGAGTTGTTCCAGTTCCAGTGTCACCTGCAGTGTGAGCGGCGGACAATCCGGAGAGAACTGTGGGGAAAGCAGTGGAAGCCAGTTTCCTCAAAGCAAAGAGCAAGCTTATACCATCAATTCCAGCATCATCATCACAGTCTGAGCAGCCAGATCCTTTTCTGTGATCAACAGGGTGGTGAGCAGGCTGAGGCCAGTTGCATGAAGAGAACCCGTTCAGGGAAAGAGAGGATTCCTCTCAGTGATCTGGAAGATTTGAGGGAGTAGTTAGCTGAATTAAAGAGGACTGGAGTGATTCAGGAGTCTCAGAGCCCATGTGCCACTCCAATTGTGGTGGTTTGGAAGAAGAACGGGGCATTGAAGATGTGTATTGATTACTGACCCCTCAATCGAAGAACCATCCCTGATCAATACACAACTCCGAGAATTGAAGACACCTTACAGTGCTTGGCAGGAGCGAAATGGTTCAGGGTGTTCAGAGTGGGTACTATGAGATACCCATGTGAGCTGAAGATAAGGAGAAGAAGGCTTTCATTTATCCATTGGGCTTTTTCAATTTAACTGGATGCCACAGGGATTAACTGGAGCCCCAGCAACCTTCTAGAGATTGATGAAGAGAACGTTGGGAGATATGAATTTGGTAGAAGTATTGGTGTATCTTGATGACATCATAGTGTTTGAGAAAACCTTGGAAGAGCATGAGGCAATATTGGAAAAGGTCTTCAAGAGGCTTCATGAGGAAGGATTTAAACTATCATTGGAAACATGCCAATTCTATTATTCTTCTGTCAATTATCTGGGTCATGTTGTGTCAGCGGATGGAGTGGCTAGTGACACGAAGAAACTGGAAGCAGTCACTACCTGCCCACGACCAGAGACTGTCACAGAGTTGACATCTATTTTAGGGTTCTGCTCTTATTATCGGTGGTTTGTGGCTAATATTGTTAAAATAGCCACACCTTTAACTGAACTTTTACAAGTGGCCTCAGGAGAAGATGAGAAGAAGGGCTGTAAAAACGGTTGGAAAGAGAGGAAAGATGGAATCTACTTGTAATCAGTGGACTTCATCCTGTGAAGAGGCGTATCAACAGCTGAAATTAAGTATAACCAAGGCTCCAGTTTTAGCTTACGCCAACCCTTGAAGTCATATGAACCGCATGTGGATGCCAGCAGAGATGGATTGAGTGGGATACTTTATCAGGAGCAAGATGGTCAACTCTGACCAGTAGCTTATGTAAGCCAAAGTCTTATTCCATCTGAGAGAAGTTACCCAACTCATAAGTTAGAGTTTTTGGTGTTAAAATGGGCAGTTGTAGACAAACTGAAAGATTACTTGCATGGGGATCAATTTGTAGTCAAGACAGATAACAATCCATTGACATATCTGTTGACAACAGCAAAACTGGATGCTACTGGACACAGATGGCTAGCAGCTTTAGCTGGGTTTCAATTCAGCCTTAAATATCATCCTGTATGGGAAACAGAGAAGCTGATGCCTTGTCTTGCCAGCCATGTCGTTCAGGTCAAGAGTCTCAAGAATGGACTTTCGTACCAGCTGATGCAGTTCAAGCCCTATGCAAAGGTCTGGTCCATAGATTGGGAGGAGGAGCAGGGGCTGAATCCATAGGAGTTTCACCAGCTGGAATTCCCTCGTCTTACTGTGGATTGACTCAAGAGAGAAGCGAAGGCCTTCCTCGATTGACCAAGAAGGAGATAAAGATTGATCAGGAACATGACTCTTTTGGTCAAGTAGCTTTACAGGCTTTGATACAGCAAAATCCTCAGTTACTTTTGCAAAGTACTGTCAAGCAAGCTAGGATCTTACATCGTGAATGGAACAGATTGTAGTTAAGAGATGGGCTGCTTTATAGGCGAGGTCCGAGTGAAGAGATGGAGGAGACTTGGCAACTTGCCAGAGAAGCATCGGAATTCCATCTTGGTATCCTTGCAAGATGAACATGGACATTTAGGCATAGAAAGAACTTTTCAGTTAATCAGAGATTTTATTGGCCTGATTTGAAGAGAGAAGTGGAGGGTTACTGCCGCTCTTTTATATCTTGCATTCAGGAAAAAAACATTCCTACATGAACTGCCCCTGTGGAGCATTTATGGAGTCAGGGCCCTTTAGATTTAGTGTGTATTGACTTTTTGTGCCTGGAGCCAGATACAGGTGGAAAAAGTAACATCTTGGTGGTCACCGATCATTTTACTCTGTATGCCCAAGCTTACCCTACAAAAGATCAGCAAGCCACCACTGTAGCCAAAATATTGGTGGAGAAATTCTTTATACATTATGTGTACGCATTCACTCTGGTCAAGGAAGAGATTTTGAAAGCAGGCTGATCCATCAATTGTACAAGTCCCTGGGCATCAAGAAGTCACGCACTACTCCCTATCACCCTCAGGGGGAACCTCAACCTGAATGTTTTAACAGAACTTTATTGAACATGTTAGATACCTTACCTCCTGAGAAGAAGCAGAATTGGGGGAATCATATCGCCACCTTAGTACATGTCTATAACAGCACTGTGAATGATGAACGACTGGATACTCCCCATATCGTCTCATGTTCAGGCGAGAAGCTAGACTGCCAATTGATCTGGTTTTTGGGACCTCTGTAGATGACACCTCTTTAACATCTCTTCGAGGTTCTGTAGAGCAGTTAAGAAAGAATTTGAAGAAAGCTTATGAAGCTGCTAGACAACATGCTACTACTCGGGAGGCTAGAAATGAAAAAAAAATTGGACCTTAGGGTGAAAATTCAAGAAATGCAACCAGGAGATCAAGTATTGTTGAAGAATTTAGGTATACCTGGAAAGCATAAAATAGCTGACAGATGGAGACCTCATCCTTATATTATCTGCAAGCAACTTCCTGGGTTGCTTGTGAATCAAATTAGATTTGAGGGTCAGGAAGGTCCTTTAAAGATGTGGCACCGTGACCATATGCTTCCTCTTTCTAACGCTGTTCGGATGTTTTCTATTCCTAATGTTCCTTCGGAAAATCCAAGATCACCCAAAACAAGATCTCAAAGGAAGTCTATTACTAAAACCCCCTCTAACGTGGTTGAAGACGACAGTGAGGATGATGAAGTAATGCCATCATGGATGTGTGACCCAGTTAGAGATTCTGGGGTGGAAACTCAACCTAGAGACTATGGGTTCATGTCTTCTCCTGGAGTTAGCAGGCCCTTGTCTTTTCCCAAGCCACCGAGAGTTACCCCTCCACTACCCACCAAGAAATCTACTTTCATAATTCCCAAAGTATTTCCCAAGTCACAAAGAGTTATCATTTCATTACCCTCAAGTATATCTAGTTATGGATCTCAAAATACAACCAGTAACTGAGGAAAATAGTTCTTTTCCATTGAGTAGTCTCCCTATAAACAGGTGGAAGTCAAGAATGAACTTGATAGTGTATCTTCTGATGAGCCAGAATCACAAGATTTAATTAACTTCACTGTAGATTGTGTTCCTGGGACTCCAAATAATGATGAATTGAGTGAAAGCAACCATATCAACTTGTTGGAGGAAATGGATTGTATTTTAAAAGCTCACACTCCTAATCAGGAAGATTCTGCTGGAGAGAATGATGCAAGAATTCAATTGAGTAAAGACGGTAATTCACTGGAAATTTCTCCAAAAAAATTAAAGAAAGTAAATACCTCTGATTCTGAGTTAGAACTTGTTACTTGTCCAGAGTCAGCAGCTGATGCAGTTCTTTCATCACCCAACAATCAGTCCCAGTACTCCTATGTGTCTTCGCCGAAGCATCCATCCACCCCGAAGGCTGACTTATGATACCCTTGGGGAGAGTTCTGATCAGCTAATACCTACCATTTAGCAAGCTGGTTCTGTTCCATGTCTAATTGTGAATAGAGTTGATCGAACCTCTGGAAGTTCGGGTTCTGCAGGTTCGGCCGAACTTCGGGAAAAAGTCCGGGTTTGGGACCAGAATTGACCCGAACTTTGTCCCGGACACCGAACCCCATTGAAATCAATGGGGACCCAAACTTTTAGGCACAAAAATTGCTGTAACAAAGTCCTGGCAAGTCCTAGAGGTCTGCAAAAGGAAGTAAAATGGGGGGTAAGAGTCGGACAAGTGCCCTACAAAGAAATGGGGATAGGGAAATAACTTAAAATAATTTTTAAGCTAATATCACATAAAAAAATCAAAAATGGAGATGGATGTGGAGTTGGAGGTTGAGGAGGCGGTGAAAGTGGTGGTGGAGGAGGAGGAGGTAGCCAACAGTGTTTTTATTACTTTTTGTGCAAGAAATGCACCGCTGGCCGCAAATGTAGTTTTTGGATTTTTTTTTTTTTTAAACCAGCAATGTAGACTTTTTTTTATTTTTGTGCAAGAAATGCACCGCTGGCTGCAAATGTAGTTTTTAGAATTTTTTTTTTAAACCAGCAATGTAGATGCACTTTTTAATTTTGTGCAAGAAACAATAATCTGTCCCTTTAAGCAACAGCAGGAACCTCTCCCTATAGAACTAGTAGATGATTTTAGAACAATAATCTGTCCCTCTAAGCAGAGGGAAGAAACTTTCCCTATAGAACTTGGAGATGATTTTAGAACAATAATATGGCTCTCTATGCGGCTGGAAGAAACTTTCCCTATAGAACTTGGAGATGATTTTAGAACAATAATATGGGTCTCTATGCGGCTGGAAGAAACTTTCCCTATAGAACTTGGAGATGATTTTAGAACAATAATCTTTCCCTTAAAGCAACAGACTCTACCTAGTCCAGTCAGATCGTTCTGTGCAGCAGGATGAGGTCTGCAATCTGTCCCTCAAAGCATCAGTACTAGTATCTCTACCTAGTCCACAATCAAATCATTCAGTAATGCAGGATGAGATGTTCTATAATATCTGCAATCTGTCCCTCACAGAGCCAGCAGCATCCTCTCCCTAAGCTATCCTGAGAGCATATGACATGCAGCATGGTGATTCCAGCCCCATATAGAGGCTGTGTCACATGATGCACTGGCCAATCACAGCCATGCCATTAGTAGGCATGGCTGTGATGGCTTCTAAGGGCAAACCAGTCAAACACTTGTTGATTGGCTGCCCTTGACAGCTATTCAACGGGTGGAATCAAATACCAGAACCCCAAACTCAAACCCAAACTTTTTTTCAAAAGTCCGGGTCCGGGTCCCGGACACCCCAAAGTTTGGTACGGACCCAAACTTTACAGTTCAGGTTCGCTCAACTCTAATTGTGAATAATCAATCTTAAGGTGTTTCTCCCATGGCCCCTGACACTAATGGGTGGGACATGGCTATTGCCCTGGCCTGTCAGAAAACTAATTATGAACTAACCAAAAATGTGTATAGGTGGTTCCAGTAAAATCCTGAAGTTTGTCAATATCTGTTAAATGTTGTCACAGGTTAGTTTCAAGTGATTTGGTTTTATATATATATATATATATATTTGGGGACCAAATATTTTAAGTGGGGGGAGAATGTAGCCAGGAGTTAAATAGTGCTGCTTTATTATGGGACATTTGATGTTTATTGATGTTGTAGAGACTCCACTCTAGTGTTGAAACTGCTGAACTGAATGTTCATGTGAGAGGTACTGCTTGTGGGATTTGTAGTGCTACAGACGAAGGCTGTCACGTACCTGGTGGGTGAGTCTGACTTATGCAGTAGGCAACCTCCCTTACTACCCTGACTCGGGAACCCTTGGTAGAGCAGACAGGTGGCTCGGGAGTGCAGGATGACACAAGGGTCAGACTGGGTCACTGGTAGTAGTAGGGAGTCCATTGGAGCACTCATGCAGCTTAAGCGTGGTCGTACAGGCTGGGTCGGCAACTGGCTGGCGGTGCGGTACAAGGGTTCAAGCAAGAGAGTAGTCAAGTTCAAGCAGAGTCCGTTAACAAACTGGCAGCAGAAGTACAGAGGGATCAGACAATCGGATGGTCGTAGGCAAGCCGTGGGTCAGTGCAGGCGGAGATCAAACAAGGTCGGGACAAGCCGGGTCACAGGAACAGATAACAGGTTACGGGTCTCCCAGAAAACAGGTCACATGCTGTAGATTAGACAGCACTCCCTGCAGGGTGTACTCAGCTTAAATGGAGCCGTTTGGCACCGTTTCCGGCGTGTGCGCAAAATCACATGCGCGCGAGAACGCGCACAGGAGCGCCAAAAAGCGCAAAAGCCGCAAAAAAATGCCAACAGGTCCTTGGGCATAGGTCTTCTTCTAACAAAGGTGGACTCTACTATGGAAGGACTCCAATTCCCAGGATGCTGTGCTGCAGGGAGAGCTCTTTTGGAGAATGATGCTTTGTGGGAGAATCTATTTAAGTGGGGGGAGGAGTTGGCTCCAGTCTCTTTGGACAGCGCGATTGATCAGTGGAGACCTGTCTGTGTGTGTTCCAGCAGGATTGCGACCTGAGGCGTAAATCAAGTGATCGAGCGGGCTAAAGTTGCACAGTACCCCAACGAGCTGCAACACTATTTGTTCCAGAAAGTGGCCAGCAGAACCAGCACTCCACCATCCGCGTTGTTCCAGTTCCAGTGTCATCTGCAGTGTGAGCGGCGGTCGATCCAGAGAGAACTGCCGAGGGAGCAGTGGAAGCCAGTTTCCTCAAAGCAAGGAGCAAGCTTAAACCATCAATTCCAGCATCATCAGCACAGTCTGAGCAGCCGAATCGTTTTCTGTGATCAAATTCGAACGAGGAACGAAACTCCTTTGACCGAAGGTGACGAGGGAGCCGTCAAGAGAGACCTAGCTGGCGGCGAGTGTGACGTCTACTGTGACCTTGACCTTGTTGCGCCTACCACCTCACGACCAAGACGACCGGTGAAAGACCTTGTTTATCACAACGTCGAGCAACCCCATGACACGTTGAAATCGGGCGAGCTAGTGAACTAAATGCGGAGTCCAGCGTTAGGACGACCTTGTGTGTGTCTGTCCAGAGGTGACTAGTTAGCGCGACAGGTTTCTCTGACCTCGGTTGAGGAGGGGGG
>BLSH010550644.1:177962-197522 GCA_018402905.1 Glandirana rugosa | reverse complement strand
TTTTACTTCCTTTTGCAGCCCTCTGGGGTTTTCCAGGACTTTCCTACAGCCATTTTTGTGCCTAAAAGTTCAGGTCCCCATTGATTTCAATGGGGTTCGTTGTCCGTGCGAGCGTTCGGGTTCCGTCCGGACCCGGACCCGGACTTTGTCCCGAAGTTCGGACGGACCAGCAGAACCCGAACGTCCAGGTGTTCGCTCAACTCTACTCATAACGATTCTCTTTTTCTGCGTGCATGCCGACAGCTAAAAAAATCAGGTTCCAGTCAGCCCCAAAAGCACCTTACCAATTACCTCTTAAGATCTTCACAGAAACAGAAAAAGATGTCCCAAAACAGTTCCAAAGCTCAACCGCCTACCACCGCAGCAAAGACACAGCTCTCTTCAGTCTCAACAAGCGACTACTCATCGCATTTAACCAAAGCAGATCTAGACGCGAGCCTGTCCTCAATGTTTGAAAAATTAGTTGACAAAATACAGGTTGAAATCAGCAAATCCACTAATACTCTCACACAGGAGATTGCAGCTTTGGGAAGTCGCACAGAAATTTTGGAGACAAAACATGACGAACTTTCGCTTGCACATAACGATCTAAGAAGGGAATTTGAGACTGTCTGAAAATTTTGCACTAGTACAAACGCAATTAGAAGATCTAGACAACCGTAACCGCCGCAACAATCTCTGGATACGCGGAGTCCCAAAGACAGTTATAGAGCTGATGCCTGCCATCCTTAAAATTTTTCAGAAACTAGTCCCTGATAAAATGGCATCTGCGTTTACTTGTGATAGAATCCACAGGGCACTCCACCCAAAACCACCAGTGGACAAACCCCCAAGAGATATTATTCTCTGTCTCAAAGATTACCTAATAAAAGAAGACATCCTCCGTGCTTCTAGGAGCACCCCAAACATTGATTTTGAAGGCAGCAGAATTCAAATTTTCCCGGATATTTCACAAGCCACCCTTGAACGAAGACGCAAAATGAAAAAGGTTACTTCTGTCCTCCAAACTGCCAGGATCAGATATAGATGGGGTTTCCCCTTAAAGTTGACTGTTCCACATAACGGAACTACATACACAGTCTTTAATCTCATGGAAGGAAATGAGCTCCTGGCTAAATTGGGTCTCCTGGACCCTGAGCCCTCTCTAAGTTTATCCACTACCCCAAGACCCTCTCCAATATGGAACACACCGGCCTTCCGGGGAGGTCAGAGGAGATGGCGCCAAACACTTAGAGACTTGGATGCATAGTTCCTAATCATAATATTCATCAGCCTTCTCTACACAAAAACTGAACTCTTGGAACTTGTCATAGGCCAATGCCACTTATGCAAAAAATATATTCTAAAAATTTTTTTTTTCTCTCCCTCTCCCTTTTCGAGGATGATTAACATAATTTTACTGTAGCAACAAAGCCTTAAGAGTTGCACGTCTTTGCCCCTTTATAATAGCCCTTACAGTACGATACAGGTCTTGGATTACAATTATAAGTTTTGAAATTGTATCTATTTATGTCATATGCAGCTTGTTCTCTCATTGTGTCATATTAACATTTTTTTTTTCTTTTCTCTCTCACTCCTCTCTCTCCCCTTTGCATAGGTGGGAGATGTGGTGGTCCGGCTCCGTGAGCACACGTGATTTTTGAATTAGCTTTACAGTTTAGAACAGTTTTTTTCTCTTTTTCTATTATTCTCGCTCTCCTGTGTATTGATATTCATTGTTAACCCTCTCCTGTTGGCTGCACCGTGTTCGCTTGTACCCCCTCTTGGCCATAGATTACATTATGGGCGTGAAACTTTCATTTTTTATTTGCACGGCTGTGCAGCTTTTTCAGTTTCTTTTGCCCCGTGTGTCTCTCTAGCCAAGTAGTGGATGATGTAGTCCACAAAAAGTTTTTTTTGGTCTAAGGTTATGTTTTATATAGACCCCTGTATACTTTGGCTTATAACATCAGCCATCCGTTTTTCATTATGTTTGAAAATGTTATTTGGAAGGTTCTTAAGGTTATTGTTATCTTATACACTTCATTGAATCATCATTACTTATTTTTGTTATCATGCAAGGCATGATGCTTTGCTATTGTTTTTGGAGCGAGGATACAGTATTCTGTGGCTCAATTCATATTGGCCTTTTGCATACACACATTCGTCCTCACAATTACCTCACCTAAAAGGATTCTCTCTCGTGAGATTGATGGAGAGATCCTTTATAACCTTTTTGCTTAACCCCCCTATATCCCTAATGGGACTTAGAATCCTCTCACATAATGTGCAGGGGTTTAACTCCCCCAACAAAAGAAAAAAGGCATTTCACCACTATAAGCGCCTTGGACTAGATATAATACTCATGCAAGAAACCCACTTTGCTTCCCAAAATCACCCTAAATTCTTTGATAAGACATATAGCCAGCATTACTGTACCTCGTTCTCCAATAAGACAAGAGGCACTGCCATTTTCATTCGCAATTCTGTTATACTTGATGTTCAGAATATATATCGGGATGTTGATAGTCGCTTCTTAATCATTAGGGGCTCTCTCAATGGGAAAAAGGTCACAATTGCCTCAGTCTATGCCCCAAATGAATCACAAGCTACCTTTTTTTAACAAATTCTTTAACACTCTATGTAAGTACAACTCTACTCATCTCATCATAGGAGGTGATTTCAATCTAACTGCTAACCCTTCATTAGATAGAAGTCACACCACTCTATCTTCCAAAGCCTTCCAAAAAAACTCTTACACATTCTCTACATGAATCCCATTTGATAGATACCTGGAGAACTCATAATATAGGGTGTAGATCTTATACCTTCTATTCTCACCCTCATGATTGCCATTCCAGACTTGATTATATATTTACCACCCCTATATTGTTAGCCAACTCATCAAAAGCAGACATTCACCCATGTCCCTGGTCTGACCACCTAATTGTTTCCTTTCATACCTCAAACATAGGCCTTGCCCTGACACCCTTTAACTGGAGAACAAACGACTCCATGCTAACAAATCCTATCACTATAACTCAAATTGAAACACAATTAAAAGAATACTTCTCCATTAATGAGAGAGAGGATACTTCTCCCACAAATATCTGGATGACACATAAAGCCGTCATCAGAGGCCACTTAATCAATATTGCCTCTAACAATAAAAAAAACAGACTCATGGATATCAAAAACCTTACCACTCAGCTAAACCAATTATATAACAAACTAGATAATTCCCCTCCAGCAGACATAAATGCACAAATTCATAAGAAAAGAGCAGAACTTGACGCTCTACTCTCATCCGATACTGAAAAATCCATGAGATTTTCCAAGTCAAAGTTTCTACTCCACAGTAATGCCATATCCTCAATGTTTGCTAAAAAACTAAACCAATCAAACAACCCTACTCACACATATAAACTCAGACATAATAATGGTACTTTAACTACCCAACCAAAAGAGGTTTTGAAGATTTTTGCAGATTTTTATAAAAATCTCCTCTCTACAACCCCCCCTCCTCTGCCCCCTAGCTCCACCAGCTGGTTAGACAATATACCCCTCCCTACTCTCACAAACAACCAAATTGAGGCTCTTAATGAACCTTGCTCAGAAAAAGAGGTCGCTGAAGTTATAAAATCTCTAAAGTCCTCAACCGCCCCTGGCCCAGACGGCTACTCAACTACGTATTACAAAAATTTGCTCACATAATAGCCCCTAAACTCTCAAATCTCTTTAATCATATTCTCCAGGGGAACCAGTTCCCCCCAGAAATGTTACTAGCAAATATGTCTTTAATCCCCAAACCAAACAAAGATCATTCATTACCCCAAAACTTTTGTCCCATCTCAGTTCTAAACAATGATATTAAAATCTTTGGCCGTATCCTTGCAAACAGACTAGCACCCTCTATCACATCTCTTATAGCCCCAGATCAAACAGGCTTTATACCAGGGAAACAAATCACAGATAATATTAGGCTGGTCACAAATATAATCCAAGATGCCAACATCAAAACTAAACCCACTTGCCTACTTAGCCTAGATATCAATAAGGCCTTTGACAGCGTAAATTGGTCATATCTCAATATTCTCCTCCCCAAATTCGGAATCCCTCCAAAGTTTATACATGGCTTCACAGCCCTTTATCATAGACCACAAAACAGAATAAGAATCCCAGGTTGTAACTCCGATTTCTTTCCTATAAAACGAGGCACCAGACAAGGTTGTCCACTCCCACCCCTTCTATTTGCCCTTGCAATTGAGCCCCTAGCATGTGCCATCAGGAACAACCCAAACATCAAAGGTTATACAATTGGCTCCCATGAATTTAAACTCTCTTTGTACGCAGATGATGTCCTTCTTTTTCTATCTGACCCTCTGTCCTCTCTACTTTCTCTTACTAAAGAATTAGAAATTTTCTATAACATCTCGGGTTAAGGGGTTAACCTCTCTAAATGCTCAGCTATGGGCATAAACCTTCCCCAAAATGTAATTTCAGACATTAGGAAAAAATTTAATTTTAAATGGTGCCCCACTTCATTTAAGTATTTGGGCATAAATATCTCCCCATCTCTAAAAACTCTCATGCATCATAATTTTACCTCCCTTTTCACTAAGATCACCTCAGATCTCAAATCCTGGTCCACATTTCGTATCTCATTCCTTGGAAGAGTCTGTGCCATAAAGATGTCCATATTGCCAAAACTATTGTTTCTATTCAGAGCACTACCAATACTGGCCCCGAAAAACAAAATTGACACTATCCAACGCATTATCAATAAATTTGTCAGGTCGGACAGAAAGCCAAGCTGCAGTAATACACTGTTATATAGACCCCAGTAACACGGTGGTTTTGGCCTTCCAAACATCTGGCTTTATTACTTAGCTGCAAGATTCTCCCAAACAGGCCAATGGTTTGCCGGAGAAAACAATATTCCATGGATATCCTTCGAAAAACTCTCAATCAGGCCATACTTTCTTAAGGGAATCCTATGGACATCGACAATCCCCATGAAAAATATTCTTAATCTTAACACTATAGTGGGGCACTCTCTCCAACTATGGAGAAAACATCATCCCCTATATGATTTACAATCAAACACCCCACCATTAGCTACGTTTTTGGGAGACCCGCGCTTCCACCATGCATTTGAGAACTCAGACACCTTCTCTATATGGATCAATAATGATCTGACTACATTGAAGTCCCTATCCGAAAATAATATCTTCCAATCTTTCGAGGCCCTTAAATCTAGACATAATCTCCCTGATACGGAACTTTATAACTGCTCTCTAATCAAAATTTTTTTTCTTGCAACACTATGCCCTCACTCTCCATCCTCTAACTACACAGTTCGAACATATTTGTATCTCCTCTCCCAGAGACAAAGGCCAAATCTCACTGTTATACAAAGGCTTCTCTAGCTCCTCTCTGGCTCAGAAAACAAAACCCATGCTTCAATGGGAAGACTGGGCTCAGATGATTGATAATTTCAAGAACTTCCCTCTCCCCCTCCATTAGAGAATCTCCTCTAAAATTATTAACTAGATGGTACATGACCCCCACGAAAATACATCTATGTTACCCCTCCTCCCCCCGAACTGTTTTAGGGGATGTAATCACCCAGGTTATTATCTGCATATATTCTGGGACTGCGACCTGCTTAAGCCTATATGGTGTCAAGTCTCTAATTTAATCTCTAAGCTTACAGACAATCCTGTCATTTTCACACCACATATATGCCTTCTTTTCTCAAGCATCCCAGATTTATCCAAAACCAGTAATAGGTTAATACACACTCTTATCAATTCTATCCACGGGATGATTGCATGTAACTGGCATTCCTCCACGCTCCCATGGAATCAGGTCTTGACTAGAATGTCCTCGGTTAAGCTTATGGAAAGAATATACCACACCCTGAATGATACCATGCTTATGTATGAACAGAAATGGGAATTATGGGACAAAATGCTTGATTAACAGTTATTTTTTATATATAACAATAGACTACATTCCCTTATGACATGATTCCGTTATACACCTGCCTTATTCCGTGATTAGCCTTCTTTTTCCCCTATGTACAGCTGCATCCTCTTATGCCATTTTATGCTCCTATCTTTTTTTTTTTATTTGTATTCCCATTGTAATGATGACTTATATGTAAATGATTTGTTTGTATCTACCTTCCAATAAAACCTATTGTAAACAAAAAAAAAAAAACAGGATAGTGCATTTACTACACCCCACACTAAAACATAAAATCACAAACCCACAAGAAATAGGGAACCAGTTTGCTGAATGCTACAGAACACTGTACAATTTACATGAGGATCCTTCAACACCACAACCAACCATAGAACAAATACAAGAATTCTTGAAAAACATTAACATTCCAACTCTCTCCGACACCCAACTGGAAACACTCAACTCCCCATTTACTTTACAAGAGATAAAAACAATCACTCTCACATTACCAAATGGCAAATCCCCAGGACCGGATGGATTTTCAAATAAATATTTCAAAAAATTCAAGGACATACTAGCACCACACATGCAAACAGTATTCACTAGAGCGCTGATTCCTCTAGCTTCTCTATAGAGATGCTGAGAGCACACATAATTACACTACCAAAACCAGGGAAGGACCCAAACACTCCAGCAAACTTTAGACTGATATCCCTTTTAAACTCAGATATTAAAATATACGCAAAATTACTAGCCAAACGTCTCTCAGATATAATCCCAAATATCATTAAGCGTGGCCAGATGGGCTTTGTGAAGGGGAGACAGACCTCTGATGCTACAAGAAGAATTATAAATGTTATATTAGCTGTGAAGAGCTGAATGCCTTCTCTGTTGCTATCTATTGACGCAGAGAAGGCATTCGACAAGGTCCACTGGAAGCATATGGAAATGGCCCTAACAAAATTTGGGTTTAAAGGACCTATACTTACAGCAGTCCTAGCTCTGTACTCACAACCGTCAGCCCAGGTATATACATGAGGCTTTATATCCACACCATTTAACATATCCAACAGGACTCACCAAGGGTGTCCTCTGTCACCAACAATATTTAACTTAATAATAGAACCCCTAGCAGAAATAATCAAAACCCATCCGTCAATCTCAGGAGTTCAAATTGGCACACAAAAAAACACATCATTAACCTATTTAGGGACGATGTCATCCTTCTCTTAACAAATCCGATCACCTCATTAGCAAAAGTCAGATATTAAAATATAAGCAAAATTACTAGCCAAACGTCTCTCAGATATAATCCCAAATATCATTAAGCACGGAGAGATGGGCTTTGTGAAGGGGAGACAAACCTCTGATGCTACAAGAAGAATTATAAATGTTATATTAGCTGTGAAGAGCCGAATGCCTTCTTTGTTGCTATCTATTGAGGCAGAGAAGGCGTTCAACAGTGTCCACTGGAAGTATATGGAAATGGCCCTAACAAAATTTGGGTTTAAAGACCTTATACTTACAGCATTCCTAGCTCTGTACTCACAACCGTCAGCCCAGGTATATACATGAGGCTTTATATCCACACCATTTAACATATCCAACGGGACTCACCAATGGTGTCCTCTGTCACCAACAATATTCAACTTAATAATAGATCCCCTAGCAGAAATAATCAGAACCCATCCATCCATCTCAGGAGTTCAAATTGGCACAAAAAAAACACATCATTAACCTATTTAGGGATGACGTCATTCTTCTCTTAACAAATCCGATCACCTCATTAGCAAAAGTCCATAATTTATTAATAGAGTTTGGGAAAATATCATACTATAAAGTTAACTTCACAAAATCTTTGATCCTAGACATAAATTTAACCAGATCCTCAAGGCAATCATTACAGGATAGCTTCCCATATACCTGGAGTAAAACAGGTATTCCATACCTAGGCATTACCCTGACAAACACAGTACTATCTCTAGTAGAAACTAACCTAAAACCACTAATAACAAAAATAGACTCCCAGTTAAAACTCGTAGCAAAAAAAGAAATGCCCTGGTTAGGAAAACTAGCAGCCTTTAAGATGACCATTCTACCGCAAATCCTCTACGTTTTTCGAACCCTCCCGATTCCTTTACCACCTCCCTATCTCCGCACAATATCAAGTCTCATATGGAAATTCCTATGGAATTGCCAAAAGGCAAGATGTCCCCGAAACAATCTTTTAAAATTTTACACAAATGGGTGGGAGGCAATGGACTAGTAGAAGTACTAGACTATTTATGGGCAATAAGACTAGACCACCTCAAATACTGTTTCCGCCCAAAAGAAGTAGACAATCCCTTATGAGTAGATATTGAGAGTAATATCATTCCAACCAAAGACTTCTAAACCTTCCTCATGGGTGACATCTGGGAACCATGGGACCCAGGGGGACTTTCACCTACTATACTAGTCTCCATACAAGCATGGAGACTCCTCCTGAAACATACCCAAACTGATATATGCAAAATAGACTTCAATCTTCCCATAGACCTCTTAGAAGCCAAAATCCCTATATTATACACAAATAAGCTCCGCATGAATGGTATATTATACATACAAGACCTATTCACAGAACACAAACCTAAATCAACAGAACAACTAATAGAAGAATACAACCTTCCAGACAACCTACTATTCTCACGTACCTAAAACTACACCCCTTGCCAAATTTAACAATACCGACAAAAGAATGGCAATTCTACACTAACCCAAAAACTTCCCAAAAATGAATCTCTTTATTGTATAATCTCTTCCAAAATAAACAAGTTTTGAAGAAAACAAATACAATTAATAAATGGCAGACAGACATAAACTCCATTTTCTCAGAGGACCAATGGCAACAAGCATTCAGAGAGATACACAAAGCCTCACATTGTGTCGCACACTGGGAAATGATGATCACATTAATTAACAGATGGTACTACACTCCTTACAGGCTATAATCATTCTTCCCAAACCCCTCACCCCAATGCTGGAGAACATGTGAACAAATAAGCAATCTGAAACATATCCTTTGGGAATGTCCAAATATAACGAGTTCATGGAACAAAACTTTCCAAATGATTTCATCAATCACAGGAATTATGACACTACTAACCCAGCACTAGCAATTCTCCACTTAGGGATAGATAATTTCCCTCCCAAATCCAGACCAGTCGTTACACACATCCTCCTAGCAGCCCGCACATTAATACTCCATAACTGGAAACAATCTTCAGCCATCAATTACTCAGATATAGTAATGCTGGTGAACAGGAACCATACCTTTGAGCGTCTCTTAGCAATCAATTCCCTGAAATGTCAGACGTTCGATAGAGACTGAGAAATATGGACAGAAAAATACAAGAAAGTATAATATCCCCCTTGCTAAAACTGTTAAAACTGTATTGCTGTATCACTACTTCTACTGTCATGCTTCTATTGTCATGCACTGCATAACACCACTGAGCTATGCTTGTATCTACATACCACTTTATGTATGATTTGTTACTTGTTATCTTGAAAAAAAACGAATAAAAACCTATTGAAACAGAAAAACAAGATAAATATATGATGACTGGTTATCGGCAACAATCCATGGT
Organism: Glandirana rugosa; assembly: GCA_018402905.1. Taxonomy (NCBI): domain Eukaryota; kingdom Metazoa; phylum Chordata; class Amphibia; order Anura; family Ranidae; genus Glandirana; species Glandirana rugosa. Next base: position 187,944 of record BLSH010550644.1, on the reverse strand, counting down.
TTTCAAGTCTTCTGAAGCAGCTGTTGCTAGGTGTTGATCCTTCCCTACTAGAATCAAATTACAGTTTAAGATCATCAAGTCCTGTAAAGTCACTTTAAACTGAACTACCGTACTGTAAGCCAATATGGCAATTGAAGGATTTTCATGAAACTTCCTTTCTATGTTGACAGTTACATTAAATAAATTACACAGCTAATAAGAGACGAAATTACATCTTTCTTTGTGTAAACTCATATTAACACAGCTGTTTTTCATAGGTACCAGGGCACAATAAATATCATTATAGTAATTGCTATTACTTTACCTTTTGTTAGAAAGATTTTATAACATACATTTAGAGAATTTTAAAATGAGTTTAAAAAATGGGAAATTAATTTAGGTACTTTTCCACTCATAAGAAAGTGTCCAAGGTTTGTTGCAAAGTGAGTGTTTTTTGGCATGCTGTTTGGCTGTATTTAGTAATAGAAAATCTTATTGTTTAGTAACATGCATGTTCTTACAAGTTTTCATATTTTTTGTAAATCCAGATGCATTTCCTAACATTTGCAATTTTATGTTAAGGAAGTATTTATTTTACCAAAATAATTTGCAAATGATTTAATTCACAAGTTGTAGGTCTTTTTTTAGGAATGCAGATAAGCTTTCAGCTATTTTTTAAAATGGTCTTTCCAAAATGTTTTTTTGTTCAACCAGCAGGCTGAATGAAAATAAAAAAAAGATTACTGTATAGCCAGCCTAAGGTTAATTTTTGTGTCAGACACACCATACAAAATTAGCTGCTACAGGACATTAAGGCTCCATGCACACTAGGCGCTCCCTGGGCTCTCTGGGCGTCGGGCAGGAGACGCTGCTTAGAAAACTTTATTTTGTAAGCAGCGTTTATCGGCGTCAGAGTTTTTAAGCGTTTTTTTTTACTTCATTAGCTTCCATTGACTACAAAAAACGTCGGACGCCAATAAGTGGAAGGTTTATCGACATTTATGAGCATTTATTGGCGTTTATCGGCATCCAGTGTTTTTTGTGGTCAGAAAAACGACTTTTGAATGCCAATTCAGGGTGTTCAGATAAAAACGCCACTGCTGTTAAACGACAATTGACGTCCATGTGTGCATGGACACATAGGATAACATAAAGGGGCATTTTTGGGCTGTTAAAAAAACCGCCCAAACATACAAAAATGGTCGTTTATCAGCTACAGTGTGCATGAGCCCTATAGATTTAAGTTAAGTTTTAAAGATAAAAATTAAATTACCATCAGAATGTGCCTAGCTGGGCACTGGAAATCCCATGAGAAATTAAAAAACTTTTAGATGTGTTTCTTAGCAAACACAATGTAACAGGGATATGGAAAATGGTAATAACATAGTCGCTCACATGCACGTGCACACACACTAAGGTTGAAGTGGGTGCACTGGTGTCTTTATTCAACTTTAAAAACTATGATTTTGACTATGTAACGCTTAACTTTGAGGGAGTAATTCCTTGTGGGATTTTGAGTGCCAAGGAGACAGTAGTGAGAGGCATGGGGATGCCCATGGAAGCCAGAGGTGAGAATATTATTTTTATATTTTTTGTTCTAACTTTTTTTTTTACAGATAATTTTGCTTGGGTAGTGGGGGGGCAGGAAGACAGGTCATTTTTAAATGGTTTTGCTGGAGATAGGTGAATGGATTTCATACGTTTGAGATTTAACCAAGGATGGTAAAATTAATTTGAGAAGGATATTCCCAAAAGCCTTACCTGTCTGTGTGGCATTAATTGTCAAATGTTCTGTGCTTTCTTTAAACATATGGGGATATCAAGCAAGCCCTCTCATGTATTTCATATATTTCCAGTAGCCCTTGTGCCGTTTCCAGTCTGTACCAGTCCAATAATGTGTTTTACATATGAAAATTAAAGCATTACATGTGTGCAAGAAGTGGCAGAAAATGAACAGCATCTCACAAAAGTGAGTACACCCCTCACATTTTAGTAACTATTTTATTATATCTTTTCATGTGACAACACTGAAGAAATTACACTTTGCTACAATAGTAGTGAGTGCACAGCTTGTATAACAGTGTAAATTTGCTGCCCCCTCAAAATAACTCAACTCACAGCCATTAATGTCTAAACTGCTGGCAACAAAAGAGAGGGGATCATGCTCTGCTTCAGTATGTCACAGTACATGTTGGCATTCATAGTTCCCTCAATGAACTGTAGCTCCCCAGTGCTGGCAGTACTCACGAAGCCCCAGACCATGATACTCCCACCACCATGCTTGACGGTAGGCAAGACACACTTGTCTTTGTACTCCTCACCTGGTTGCTGCCACACACGCTTGACACCATCTGAATCAAATAAGGGAGGGAACTATGAATGCCAACATGTACTGTGACATACTGAAGCAGAGCATGATCCCCTTTCTTCAGAGACTGGGCTGCAGGGCAGTATTCCAACATGATTATGATCCCAAACACACCTCTAAGATGAACACTGCCTTGCTAAAGAAGCTGAGGGTAAAGGTGTTGGACTGGCCAGCATGTATCCAAAACGAAACCCTATTGAACAACTGTGGGGCATCCTCAAGTGGAAGGTGGAGGAGCACAAGGTCTCTCTAACATCCACCAGCTCATGGAGGAGTGGAAGAGGACTCCAGTGGCAAACTGTGAAGCTCTGGTGAACTCCATGCCCAAGAGGGTTAAGGCAGTGCTGGAAAATAATGGTGGCCACACAAAATATTGACACTTTGGGTCCAATTTGGACTTTTCATTTAGGGGTGTACTCACTTTTGTTGCCAGCAGTTTAGACATTAATGACTGTGAGTTGAGTTATTTTGAGGGGGCAGCAAATTTACACTGTTATACAAGCTGTGCACTCACTACTTTACATTGTAGCAAAGTGTCATTTCTTCAGTGTTGTCACATGAAAAGATATAATAAAATAGTTACAAAAATGTGAGGGGTGTACTCACTTTTGTGAGATACTGTATGTATAATATTTTTTTACAGAAGTAATTACTGAATTCATTAAAGCCTACTATTTTTTCACAAGTAGATAGATTGCAGTCAATACATTATGTTCAGTATTCCCCTAAAGAATACAAAACACGCTTCTCCAGTACAATGAAAGCAATTAAATTTGTATATTATATTCTATTTAAATATTTTGAAACCAATATTATTGAGAAAAACACTTCCTGCTCTAGCTAATTATTTGCCTAATGTGGCCAAAAGCATTTAGCCTGCTGAAAAAATACTGAAAAAATACTCCAAAAAGGTTGAATATGTAGCCGTTTGGTCTGCCAACCCCACTCCCTCCAGAAGCAGTGGTGGCCCACCTTATCTGCACCCACTTCCTGATATCACCAGTCATCCATTTTGGAGCATGTTGATAAGAAGCAAATATGCACTCAGTCAGGGTGATCGATAAGGGGATACCACTGGTCCTCCTGTACTAGGCTTGGTCCACCATCAGTTCATCAGGGGGACCCAGGCAATTAAAAAGCACAAGGAAATGGTAATTGCTCCCCCACCGCACTGATCACCCCCTCTGTCCAGGTTCCCCTTCCTGGTCACCTCCCCCCGCAATGCTACCGACTTCCCCTCCCCTCCCTCCCACCAGCTGCTGGGGTTCATTTCAAGGTTGACAGTAGGCTGGGGCCAGTAAATAAGTCATATTTACTGGCCCCTTCCTTTTCTGTATGAACACATTAAGTAATCAGTGCCAAGCACTCACTGTGTACATTCATAACTGCAACATAGTAAACTGTATTTATTATGCTTCTGTTTATGAAAGAACAGGAAGCCTATGTAAAGAACTTTTCCTGTTCATTCATTCTGTGCAGCTGAGGCTGCAGAGGTAGAGACTGAGGACTGTGTCGTCAATCATGTTCTTTGTCCCAAAAGTGAGACATAACGGGCCTGTTTATACCCCTGATATTTCACGAAAACCTCCCCAACAGGGTTGTTAAAAAATATTACCAAAAAAGTAAAAAAAATTACAGAATTATAAAAAAATAAATATTGAAAAGAATAAAACCCCAAGAAAACACATAATTAAGGGCTCAGTTACAAGGGTTCACCATATAGTGTGAATAAGCAGTTTGTTTGTGCGGCTGGAGCCACCTGTTACTCTATAAGAATTCAAAAACTTTAAAAAAAAAAATTTACAGGTCCTAATTTGAAAGGTGTGCATGAGTGGTCATAAATGCACATTGTCTGTGTCCAGGACCTCCAGCCACAGTGTCCCCATAGCATAAAATAGGCTGCCTGCACACAGTTCCAGACACATAAAAAACTTAACAAAACATTGTTTTGATATATTTGAGGGGGGTGCCTTGTCAGGTAGGCCTTAGAGTACCCCAGGATTTCTAACAGCAGCCCTGCACTGCAAGTAATTCCCTGGTTTCCTAATAAAACGCTCATCTGGCAAAGCCACTGTTGATGTAGTCACTGCTTTTTCATTTTTTATTCTGACTAGAGTTGAGCGAACCCGGACTGTAAAGTTTGGGTCCGTACCGGACTTTGGGGTGTCCGTGCCCCGTACCCGGACATTTGCAAAAACGTCCGGGTTTGGTATTCAGGTATTTTGCGCGCCTTTTCTATAGCTGCAGGGCAGCCAATCAACAACCATTTCACTCGTTTGCCCTTAGAAGCCATCACAGCCATGCCTACTAATGGCATGGCTGTGATAGGCTAGTGCATCATGTGACCCAGCCTCTATATGAGCTGGAGTCAGGTATGCCGCGTGTCACATTGTCTCAGGCTAGTGTAGGGAGAGCATGCTGCCGGCGCTGTGAGGGACAAATTGCCGATCTAATATGATCTCATCCTGCATTACAGACAGATTCCTGGCGGTGCTGTGAGGGCAAAGCTTAGCGTTCTAAAATGATCTGATACTGGACTAGGTAGAGTTTACTACTGCTGTGAGGGATAGATTACCAATCTAATATCATCTCACATCCTCCATTACAGACAGGTTCCTGGCGGTGCTGTGAGGGCAAAGCTTAGCATTCTAAAACGATCTGATACTGGACTAGGTAGAGTTTACTACTGCTGTGAGGGATAGATTACCGATCTAATATCATCTCATCCTCCATTACAGACAGGTTCCTGGCGGTGCTGTGAGGGTAAAGCTTAGCGTTCTAAAACGATCTGATACTGGACTAGGTAGAGTTTACTATTGCTGTGAGGGATAGATTACCGATCTAATATCTCATCCTATATTACAGAAAGGTTCCTGGCGGTGCTGTGAGGGCAAAGCTTAGCATTCTAAAACCATCTGATACTGGATTAGGTACAGTTTACTGGTGCTGTGAGGGACAGATTATTGTTCTAAAATCATCTCATCCTGTATTACAGAAAGGTGACTGGCGGTGCTGTGAGGGGAAAGCTTAGCGTTCTAAAACCATCTGATACTGGATTAGGTACAGTTTACTAGTGCTGTGAGGGACAGATTATTGTTCTAAAATCATATCCAAGTGCTATAGGAAGAGGTTCCGGCTGGTACTGTAAGGGACAGATTACTGTTCTAAAATCATCACATACTGCTAGAGGGAGAGGTTCCTGCTGCTCCTGTGAGGGACAGATTATTGTTCTAAAATCATCTCCTAGTTCTATATGGAGAGGTTCCTGCTGGTGCTGTAAGGGACAGATTATTATTCTAAAATCATATCCTAGTGCTATAGGAAGAGGTTCCGGCTGGTACTGTAAGGGACAGATTACTGTTCTAAAATCATCACATACTGCTATAGGGAGAGGTTCCTGCTGCTCCTGTGAGGGACAGATTATTGTTCTAAAATCATCCCCTACTGCTATAGGGAGAGGATCCTGCTGGTGCTGTAAGGGACAGATTATTGTTCTAAAATCATCACCTAGTGCTATAGGGAGAGGTTCCTGCTGCTCCTGTGAGGGGCAGATTATTGTTCTAAAATCATCACATACTGCTAGAGGGAGAGGTTCCTGCTGGTGCTGTGAGGGACAGATTATTGTTCTAAAATCATCTCCTAGTTTTATAGGGAGTGGTTCCTGCTGGTGCTGTGAGGGACAGATTATTGTTCTAAAATCATCTCCTAGTTCAATAGGGAGAGGCTCCTGTTGGTGCTGTGAGGGACAGATTATTGTTCTAAAATCATCTCCTACTGCTGGAGGGAGAGGTTCCTGCTGCTCCTGTGAGGGACAGATTATTGTTCTAAAATCATCTCATCATAGTGCTACAGGGAGAGGTTCCTGCTGGTGCTGTGAGGGGCAGATTATTGTTTTAAAATCATCACATACTGCTAGAGGGAGAGGCTCCTGCTGCTCATGTGAGGGACAAATTATGGTTCTAAAATGATCTCATCATAATGCTACAGGGAGAGGTTCCTGCTGTTCCTGTGAGGGGCAGATTATTGTTCTAAAATCATCTCATCATAGTGCTACAGGGAGAGGTTCCTGCTGCTCCTGTGAGGGGCAGATTATTGTTCTAAAATCATCACATACTGCTAGAGGGAGAGGTTCCTGCTGGTGCTGTGAGGGGCAGATTACTGTTCTAAAATCATCACATACTGCTAGAGGGAGAGGTTCCTGCTGGTGCTGTGAGGGACAGATTATTGTTCTAAAATCATCACCTAGTGCTATAGGGAGAGGTTCCTGCTTGTGCTGTGAGGGACAGATTATTGTTCTAAAATCATCTCATCATAGTGCTACAGGGAGAGGTTCCTGCTGCTCCTTTGAGGTACAGATTATCGTTCTAAAATCATCTCCTAGTTCTATAGGGAGAGGTTCCTGCTGGTGCTGTAAGGGACAGATTATTATTTTAAAATCATATCCTAGTGCTATAGGAAGAGGTTCCGGCTGGTACTGTAAGGGACAGATTACTGTTCTAAAATCATCACATACTGCTAGAGGGAGAGGTTCCTGCTGCTCCTGTGAGGGACAGATTATTGTTCTAAAATCATCTCCTACTGCTATAGGGAGAGGTTCCTGCTGGTGCTGTAAGGGACAGATTATTGTTCTAAAATCATCATCCAGTGCTAGAGGGAGAGGTTCCTGCTGCTCCTGTGAGGGGCAGATTATTGTTCTAAAATCATCACATACTGCTAGAGGGAGAGGTTCCTGCTGGTGCTGTGAGGGACAGATTATTGTTCTAAAATCATCTCCTAGTTTTATACAGAGTGGTTCCTGCTGGTGCTGTGAGGGACAGATTATTGTTCTAAAATCATCATATACTGCTATAGGGAGAGGTTCATGCTGGTGCTGTGAGGGACAGATTATTGTTCTAAAATCATCCCCTACTGCTGGAGGGAGAGGTTCCTGCTGCTCCTGTGAGGGACAGATTATTGTTTTAAAATCATCACATACTGCTAGAGGGAGAGGTTCCTGCTGCTCATGTGAGGGACAGATTATGGTTATAAAATGATTTCATCATAATGCTACAGGGAGAGGTTCCTGCTGTTCCTGTGAGGGGCAGATTATTGTTCTAAAATCATCTCATCTTAGTGCTACAGGGAGAGGTTCCTGCTGCTCCTGTGAGGGGCAGATTATTGTTCTAAAATCATCACATACTGCTAGAGGGAGAGGTTCCTGCTGGTGCTGTGAGGGGCAGATTACTGTTCTAAAATCATCACATACTGCTAGAGGGAGAGGTTCCTGCTGGTGCTGTGAGGGACAGATTATTGTTCTAAAATCATCACCTAGTGCTATAGGGAGAGGTTCCTGCTTGTGCTGTGAGGGACAGATTATTGTTCTAAAATCATCTCCTAGTTTTATAGGGAGAGGTTCCTGCTGGTGCTGTGAGGGACAGATTATTGTTCTAAAATCATCTCCTAGTTTTATAGGGAGTGGTTCCTGCTGGTGCTGTGAGGGACAGATTATTGTTCTAAAATCATCTCCTAGTTCTATAGGGAGAGGTTCCTGCTGGTGCTGTGAGGGACAGATTATTGTTCTAAAATTGTCTCCTACTGCTGGAGGGAGAGGTTCCTGCTGCTCCTGTGAGGGACAGATTATTGTTCTAAAATCATCTCATCATAGTGCTACAGGGAGAGGTTCCTGCTGGTGCTGTGAGGGGCAGATTATTGTTTTAAAATCATCACATACTGCTATAGGGAGAGGTTCCTGTTGCTCATGTGAGGGACAGATTATGGTTCTAAAATGATCTCATCATAATGCTACAGGGAGAGGTTCCTGCTGTTCCTGTGAGGGGCAGATTATTGTTCTAAAATCATCACATACTGCTAGAGGGAGAGGTTCCTTCTGGTGCTGTGAGGGGCAGATTGCTGTTCTAAAATCATCACATACTGCTAGAGGGAGAGGTTCCTGCTGGTGCTGTGAGGGACAGATTATTGTTCTAAAATCATCACCTAGTGCTATAGGGAAAGGTTCCTGCTTGTGCTGTGAGGGACAGATTATTGTTCTAAAATCATCACATACTGCTAGAAGGAGAGGTTCCTTCTGCTCCTGTGAGGGACAGATTATTGTTCTAAAATCATCTCCTAGTTCTTTAAGGAGAGGTTCCTGCTGGTGCTGTAAGGGACAGATTATTGTTCTAAAATCATCTCCTAGTTCCATAGGGAGAGGTTCCTGCTGCTCCTGTGAGGGACAGATTATTGTTCTGAAATCATCACATACTGCTAGAAGGAGAGTTTCCTGCTAGTGCTGTGAGGGACAGATTATTGTTCTAAAATCATCATATACTGCTATAGGTAGAGGTTCCTGCTGGTGCTTTGAGGGACAGATTATTGTTCTAAAATCATCTCCTACTTCTATAGGGAGAGGTTCCTGCTGGTGCTATGAGGGGCAGATTTTTGTTCTAAAATCATCATATACTGATAGAGGGAGAGGTTCCTGCTGCTCCTGTGAGGGGCAGATTATTGTTCTAAAATCATCTCATCATAGTGCTAGAGGGAGAGTTTCCTGCTGCTACTGTGAGGGACAGATTATTGTTCTAAAATCATCTCATCATAGTGCTAGAGGGAAAGGTTCCTACTGCTCCTGTGAAGGGCAGATTATTGTTCTAAAATCATCGCATACTGCTAGAGGGAGAGGTTCCTGCTGGTGCTGTGAGGGGCAGATTTTTGTTCTAAAATCATCATATACTGATAGAGGGAGAGGTTCCTGCTGCTCCTGTGAGGGGCAGATTATTGTTCTAAAATCATCTCATCATAGTGCTAGAGGGAGAGTTTCCTGCTGCTACTGTGAGGGACAGATTATTGTTCTAAAATCATCTCATCATAGTGCTAGAGGGAAAGGTTCCTACTGCTCCTGTGAAGGGCAGATTATTGTTCTAAAATCATCGCATACTGCTAGAGGGAGAGGTTCCTGCTGGTGCTGTGAGGGGCAGATTATTGTTCTAAAATCATCACATACTGCTAGAGGGAGAGGTTCCTGCTGGTGCTGTGAGGAACAGATTATTGTTCTAAAATCATCACCTAGTGCTATAGGGAGAGGTTCCTGCTGGTGCTGTGAGGAACAGATTATTGTTCTAAAATCATCACATACTGCTAGAGGGAGAGATTCCTGCTGGTGCTTTCAGGGACAGATTATTGTTCTAAAATCATCTCCTACTGCTATAGGGAGAGGCTCCTGCTGGTGCTGTGAGGGGCAGATTATTGTTCTAAAATCATCATATACTGCTAGAGGGAGAGGTTCCTGCTGGTGCTGTGAGGAGCAGATTATTGTTCTAAAATCGGGAGTGTCCTCGTCGTCCTTGGAGAGGGAGATCGTCATATACTACTAAAATCTTGTTATTAGACGGGGAGTGTCGTGGTCGTCCTCGGAGAGGGATATCGTCATCCTCTACTAAAATCTTGTTATTAGACAGGGACTTTCGTGGTCGTCCTTAGAGAGGGAGATCGTCATACACTACTAAAATCTTGTTATTAGACAAGGAGTGTCGTGGTCGTCCTTGGAGAGGGATATCGTGATCCACTACTAAAATCTTGTTATTAGACAAGGAGTGTCGTGGTCGTCCTTGGAGAGGGAGATCGTCATACACTACTAAAATCTTGTTATTAGACGGGGAG
>BLSH010550644.1:145593-158341 GCA_018402905.1 Glandirana rugosa | reverse complement strand
TTTTTTTATTTGAATTTTAGCAAAAAGTAAGAAATTTGGGTTTTTTTGCAAAATGGTCGCTCTTCTTTTGTTTATAGCGGTGATCAGAAATTACGCAGAGGGGATCAAATACCACCAAAAGGAAGCTCTATTTGTGGGAAAAAAAGGACGCAAATTTTGTTTGGGTACAACGTCGCACGACCGCACAATTGTCAGTTAAAGCGACTCAGTGCCAAATCGCAAAAAGGGCTCTGGTCCTAACCTGGTAAATTCTTTCAGGGCTGAAGTGGTTAATAAATTCACGTTGGATCCATGTTGGAGTGCAGCCGTTCTTTTCTCATTTTTGGACTTCCTGCGGTGGTGAGCCAGGGCTGGCACCCAGCCTCCTGGATCCCTGATTGACCTCACCTGGAGCAGCAATACCTCTCTTTGTTTCATTTGAACCTGAAATGGACATGTGAAAACTTATTCTTGGTGACCAACATGTGTATTTCCATGAAATTTTATTCTTCTTTTCCCTTGTACTTGCACACTTCATCTTACAGCCCTAAGCCACTCCCACATAACTTTTCAATGTAGCTTCATCCGTAAAGAAGCCCTGATACTTCCTTCCAAAATCACACAAATGTTTAGTTTCCAGGTCAAGCACCAAGTTATTGTATCATGAGAATAATCTACAATCAAACAACAGATCTGCCAGGGAATAAAGAGATTCAAGAAACAATATAATTATATACAATGAAAAATCTTACTTGTATTCCTAAGGGGCAATAGTTTGAATTCTTATTTTGTAATGTTTATGCAAGAAAATGTATAATGCTAGATAGAAAAAAAAAAACATTTAAAATAATGGAAGAACTACTGAGGAAGTTTGTAACTACTACTAAGAAAATCTATCTTCTCAATAACATGTTAAAGGCTAAGTTTTGTTGTTTTTTTCTAAATTCCAGCTTCCCTATGTACCAATATAGCATTAAAGCGGTTGTACTTTTTTATCTACAGGTAAGCCTATATAAAGGGTTACCTGTACGTAAAATGAATATCTCCTAAACCTGTACAGTTCAGGAGATATTCACCTTTCATGCAGCCACTGATGTCAGCAGAACATGCGCTCTGAAGGCCCGGCAGATGGTGCCAGACCTTGCCACCTTTTGGAACATGTTACATTTTCCACATGTGTTTATGTAACATGTTCCAGCAGCTGCAGCCTCTCCCCCTCTCCTCCCCTCCCTATCACAGTGAGTGGGGGATCTTCTCCCCATGCCCGCTGCCACTATTTGAAAATAGCACCACCATGCTATTGCCGCACCATTCATTCGTAGTTTCCTGTGAATGCACAAACTACAACTACCATCATCCATTGCAGCTGATGGCTTGTAGTTCTGAATGGACTACGAGGTTGCTGATGAGCAGCCTTATCGTTTTTTCACAAGTCCTGCAGCTTGTAAACAGTCAGTTCATATGGAGGTACAGGCTGAAAGCTGCAGGGCTTGTCTGCAGGAATCTGGCATTGCAACCCTGATCACGGGTGCAGTGCTTTCCAGATTCTTTAGGGGAAAAAAATAAATAAATACACGTGTGCATTTATTCATTTTTCCCAAAAAGGGAACTTATTCTTTAAAACAACCCCTGCACCTGCCCTCCACGTCCAAGAGATCACTCCCACCCACCTCTGAAGGTTCATGCATTTCCATTTCAATCAACAATCACAGTTCTCACTAAATACATAGACAGTGATCGATTTTGTTTCTACCTTTCCTTTATCTTGCATAGATCGCTCAATTGGTGTGCACTGTGCATGAGCTGAGCAATCAGATAACAACAAGTATGTCCTGGCTTCTGTAAAGCTCCCTATACACTATACAATCTAATTGTACAATCTTCTATCATCTACTAGTGCAAGGGCCTGCCTGATTGGAGACAGAGTGATTGGATACATGGTGTGTCCTCCTATAATAAAAGTTTTGGTAAATCTAAAGGACAATACAACAATGGCTGCAGCTGCTCTTTGTAGCTGCTGCCCCGCATTGCTGAACTGGTTAACAGCTATATCAGCAAAAGGATGGAGCTGCTGAGCAGGAAGAGTTCAATAGATTGAATCAGGCAACACCGCACTGTGGGAGTCCTAGTCCAGAGGAGAGAGACTCTACTACAATTGAGAGCTTTTGAACTGCATTTCACAGGGGAGGGAGATTGGCAGGAGGAGGGGGGAAGAGCTGTGTTTTCTCAGGCTGTAGAGGACACAGCTTCCTTTTGCCACAAGGGAGAACTGAGAGTGAACATCATTGTCCAGTGTGCACCCTCAATGCTGCATATAAGCGTGCTGAGCAGGAACCTGAGTTCAGTGGTCCTGACAGCCAGAGTCGCCTGGGTGCTGAGTGGATTAATCCATGTGCATAACCAGATGGTGAGCTGCAATATCTCTGGGACTGGTGAGCTGCTGCTGTGGGGATTTACTATATGCTGCTAGAGAGACTGATCCCTTTAGGAACTGACTATAGAGCCATTGAGTAGCCTTACTGCTGCCTGCAAACATGACTGGGAACGGTATAATTGGGCCACAGCACTAACTGGCTGAAGAAGTAGGACTAAAGACTGCCACTTTACAACTGCTACACAGATACTTTTCCTCATTGCCTATTGCAAATATGCGAGGTGATTATATTCAAGTGGTGCATGCGATTTCTAGAAACATGAAATTCCAGACTGTGTTTTTAAGGGCATAGCAGCCCACTTTTATTAAAAGGAACAGAGAAGTTCAAAATAAACAGTGATTTTGCGATCTTTGCACAGTACAGCCTGCAATATCCAGCTCCAATCTGCGATACCCCATGGTACCAGTTCTCCAAAAGCAGGAGAGGATGGCAAGATATACACTGGCTGTTCACTCCATGATGCTAACATCGCCTTAAGCATATCTGTCATCACAAAATACACATTTTTCTCTTTCTTCATTGTGAGCAAGATTTCTGCTGTGTACTTACGCTCAGTCAGACTTTCAGACATGAGAGGGTTAATCTCTGCAACAGCAAATGCCCCTTGGCCCATAGGCTGTTCAGAAGACACCTCTCTTGGCACAGCAGCAACAGTGTCCACCTCACTTTTATCCGCAGAAATTCCTTTCAGCATTGTTATTAGCACTTGTCAGTAACACACTTCTCAGCATCACATTGCAGTAATTACAGTTGCAGTAATTTTACACTACACAGCAACAAGTCCTTCTCAAAAACAGATCTCCTTACCAGACTTGCCATCACTTCACTGGCATCAAACAAATGATCAGTCTCTTTCACATAAGTAACAGGAACAGTCTTACCATTCCAGGTGGCAGGTGTCTGAAACTTCAATTGAGGGCATTGTGCTTCCTTGGTCATGCTCTCACAAGCAAATGCCCCCACCTGGTTGCAGGGCAACATTGCAGGTCAAACAGATTGGTCAGTGGTAACAGCAGACACTTTTACATAAACATTTTCACCGGTTGCTGTGGGAGAACTCATTCTCCCTGTAGAACTTTTCCTGGTGCTTTCCCCATGCGATCACAGGGTGAAGCAACAGATTTTTGGGCATTTCAGCCCTCTTTGTGGGATTGATCAGCCGCCTCTTCATAACAACTCCATCATCCAGACGATTCTTCTCAAGCATACCAACCCTCTAGGTAGGAACAGTGTGCCACCTCTTCACAGCAACCCCACCATCCAGAAGGCACCTCATCTCTTGTTACCATGGGAGACCACACTCTCCCTGCAGAACCTTTCCCCTTTCACCGCTCCATCTCTGCAGTCAGGGACACACAGTTCCTTTAGCATTTTTTTTGCTGTACTGTCTATTTAAGGCTGAGAGACAGCACACATCTCTTTGCTCACACAGCAATAGAAATACAGACAGTCTCTGGCACTCACGGTGTCTAGCATGCAATGATCTGGACCAGCACCATCTGTGCCCACATCCTCCACCAATTCTAAATATGTGCATGTGATTTCCAGAAATGTGCCTCTCCAGACTGCATTTTTAAGGGCAAAGCAGCCCACTTTTATTAAAAGGAACAGAAAAGTTCAAAATAAACAGTAATTTCCCATGCAGGCGGTTCCACCATCACTGCACACACACTGCTTCAGCCTCCTTGCTTACTCACTAGCCACATGGCTGCTTCAGGCCTCACGCCTAGGCCTTAGGTCTGCTCCTCAGACCCACACTTTTCTTCTTAGTCAAGCTCCCTCCTGTAGCTTACTTTGTCAGCTTCATGCTGCTCAGTCGGGGGCCACATCTGCCTCCTGCAGACATGAATGTTCAGGCTGTCACCTGCAGCCTTAGACACCTTGAGACCTCCTGTCTCTCTCTCATGGAGCCGTCTCCTACTGGGACCCTCCCAAACTCCTAGGCCAGACCTCTCTTCTGCCAGGTGAAACTGTTTTCAAGTGTGAGCCCTGAGCTCTAACCCTGGGAAGTTTATGAACCCAGCCCACAGGTGTGCAATTAGCAAGCCTGCCTTTATCAAAATCAGGCATACATTGCTAATCCACAGTGTGCCACGGGGTTGCATCTCCACACTATGCTAAGAGATACCTCTCAATGGACTTGGTATTAACTGCAATGTGAAAAATAATAATATAACTAGTCTAAAGTGCACTCTAGGAGGATGGCTAAGATGTGGATCTTAGCCATCCTCCTAGAGTGCACTTTAGACTAGATATAGTATTATTTTTCACATTGCAGTTAATGTTTATATGCACTGTTTATTGCTGATTTTGCTGATTCATGAGTTAATTCCAGTCTATTGGTACAAAACTCTTTTCTAAGTTACTTTAGCATAGTGATTATACTGTTTTTAGCACACTGTGTATGAATCTACCTTTTTGCATGTGCATTTATGCTCAAATCACCATTTACACTATTTTAACCCATACCATTACATTATTATTATTATTAGTATTATTATACAGGATTTATATAGCGCTAACAGTTTACGCAGCGCTTTACAATGTAAAAGGGAGACAATACAGTTACAATACAATAACATATAAGAGGATCAAGATGGCCCTGCTCAGAAGAGCTTACAATCTAATAGATCAAATGAATTTACCACTAAAGGTCTTATATCTATTTCCTGATACTAATTTACAGTCAAGTTAAAGTTATCCATACTTGTGTACCTATAAGTACAGGCGGTAACTTTCACTCAACTAGGTATGCCACAGGGGCTGAGGTTGTTCTTGGAGTTGAGGCACAGAACACAGAGCCCAAATTACCAAGCGGCTCCTTTAGGGGTAGCGCTACACACAGTTTTGGTTATATTTGCTATGTGTATGGTGATCTACAACTAAAAGAAGACAAATTATATTGTATCTCATTCAGAAGAATATAATTATTTTCCTAGCTAATACAAACATTCACTATGGACCATGTACTTCTTTGTGTTAGATTGTTGTTATGCATTGTCTAATTTCAGGCTAGGTATAACATACAATATTACATGCATATTGAGCATATATTTTGACAGTTGAATATGAATTTATGCTTGTTTGGAGAGTTTGAAGTACAGAATATGGAAAACTTTATCCATGCTGCTTACAAGAGCATGCTGAACTATGCCACTGTGTTGCTGTGTAATTCAGTCTGACATTTCAGGGATTGACAGCAGATATTGCAAGAATTAGTTATACAACTGTGTAAAACGCTTCCTATAACTCCACTTGTCATTGTGACTGATATAGACCTAGAAATTCAGTATTGGTTCT
This sequence comes from Glandirana rugosa, assembly GCA_018402905.1. Taxonomy (NCBI): domain Eukaryota; kingdom Metazoa; phylum Chordata; class Amphibia; order Anura; family Ranidae; genus Glandirana; species Glandirana rugosa. The sequence goes on along the minus strand of BLSH010550644.1, from coordinate 152,627 downwards.
GGCATGAATTCATCTTTATTTTTTTTTCAGTTATCCCTTGTCTCTTGATGGTTATTATGAAACTAAAGGACACTTTATTTTTTTCTTAAAATCAGACAGCTCAAAACCACACCCATGGATTGTTACAATACAGACTAACTGCAAGATGCATGCATAGGCAGGCATTTGCAATATCTATCTATCGATCTATCTATCTACTGTAACTATCTATCTTCAAAAAAATTGGCTACATGAGATATGTTTATATACAGTAGTTTGGAGAACATATTGGTAAAAAGTTGAATAATCATCTTTTCCTTAACATGATGTCAACCATTTGGACAGCCCAGGAGTCGGATCACTTTATCAGAATTACTTTTGTAATATTGTCATATTAAATAAACGTGGTATCTATCTGTAGCTTAATAATTTAGAATGATTAAACATTCCAGATTGACATTATTTACCACTATTTCAGTCTGCCCAAAACCTAGGCATAGCTGCCCAAATTTTACCGATTGTTCATACACTACGCACTATTTTCTATTTTACTCATACCAGCATATTTTCCATTGCGAAAGCCAGAGCAGTCCTGCAGACATTCAGGCATGTATAAAGTATGTGGTCCACAGAATTTACATACTTTACCAGGCATTAAGATAGGTTAAAGTTAAAGAAAAACAGGAGTGGACTTACAGTTCCAATTGAACTTGGGAGAAACAACATAATGCCTTCAGATGAATGAATCAATAATTTCAGCATGCAGCTAAAGAACCTAAAGCTAATCATGGTTCTTTACATTTTATGACACATCACCAAGACCTTCTGAGATGAGAAGACCCAGCTTCAGATTCTGCAGACACAGACCAGATGTCAGCTATTGTTCTCAGTATTAATCACCAGAGACCTCTCACCACCATCTCCTGGAGTTCACCCTGTTGTGACTGCTCACACTGGGGGGGCCACACCTGCTAAGTCCTGTCCTCTTCAGTAAGGTTTATTTCTAGTGTCTGTAAACTGCACTTCTCTTTCAATATAGCCATTTCTGCATTACTCCCCTAAGTTCTATCCCCGAGCAGGCACTTGCTTAACTTTCAAACTTCCAAAAGTTCTGATTCTTTTTATAGCACAAATGGATGCAAGGAACACATGTATTATGTATTGCTAGAACTAACACTTTCTCAAAGAAGGACACAAAAAACAAAACAAAAAAAAAACAGCATAATTATTGGATAGAGCGTGGTCAGGATGAGCCAGGTCAAACACAGGAATCAAGCGGAGATCACAGGAACAGGTAGACAGGCAAAGCTGCAGATCAGACAGCAAAACACTAGTGCAGCTGCTGCCATTTGGCACCAATGTCAATGGCTAACACGCACACACATGCGCAGAGGTGTTCACTGCCTGGCAGGATGAGCACTTACAGGAATGTGACTGTGCATTTGACCTTGCCTCTGAGCTTGGGCTGTATTGTGGCCAGCACGTCCCTGAGAAATACTATATGTAGACTGGTTTAAAAAAGAAGAAAGCATGCACTGTGGGTAATAGTATTCTTTACAACAGGGGTACTAAACAATCATGAGAACAATGAAAGTATCTGCAATGATTCTAAGGTTTTGTTTAGTATGTTTGTAAAAATTATATTACACTTGCCAATAAGTAAAATTTTAATAAAAGTTTCTGAGATTTCTTTAAATTCTGCATAATCCCCAAAATACTTTTAGCATTTATATATAAAATATATAGCAACAATTATAACAAGATATAGCAAATATATAGCGAATAAAAATGCCATATACAATTGCTACCAAGCCATATTGTAATTTAATGTTATTAAAAGTTACCTTGCCTTTTCATACTGCAGAATTGTAATATTGTGTTAAATTCAATGCAATGTGGCAAGCTGATGACATCTGTACACAGTTGGTGTACAGAATGCCACAAAGAAATGTCAATTCCTGCTTGGTTATTGAACTCTGCGCTAAAATACAAGTCAGTGTGCATTTTTGGTGAAATACCCCCTAAGGGTTAATCACTTCTAAAGGGATGTAGACAAGCAGTTTTTCTCATCAAAACCCTGAAAGTGCATCAACTGATTAAAATGAATTAGTCAATCCCATTCATCAGAATTGGAATGCAAAGGACAAACAGCTTTTTCTACAAAGCAGAAATAGGTAGGAATCTGCAACAAAGTTTGTTAAAAGCCTTGCAATATACATTGATCACCCAGAGAGGATTTTTTTTCCTCAGCAAAAGTTGAATTGCTCTTTAAATATACAGTATAAAGCATATTGATGCCCAAGTTCAAATAAGGGACAATACAAATAATGCCTCTGAAAAATGAATTATTACATATCTACAGCCTATTACATATCTACAAATAAAAAGAGAAAATGCTAATGTAATATATTTTATGCACCCACAGACATATAAAACGCTAACCAATGTGAGCACATCCCTCACATTTTTGTAAATATTTTATTATATCTTTCATGTGACAACACTGAAGAAATTACACTTTGGTACAATGTAAAGAAGCTTGTATAACAGTGTAAATTTGCTGTCCCTTCAAAATAACTCAACACACAGCTATTAATGTCCAAACCACTGGCAACAAAAGTGAGTACACCCCTAAATGAAAATGTCCAAATTGTGCCCAATTAGCCATTTTCCCTCTCCGCTATCATGTGACTTGATAGTGTTACAAGGTCTCAGGTGTGAATAGGGAGCAGGTGTGTTAAATTTGGTGTTATCACTCTCACTCTCACTCTCTCATCCTGGTCACTGGAAGTTCAACATGGCACCTCATGGCAAAGAACTCTCTGAAGAATTGTTGCTCTACATAAAGATGGGATAGGCTATAAGAAGATTGCCAATATCCTGAAACTAAGCTGGCCAAGACCGTACAGCAGTCTAACAGGACAGGTTCCACTCAGAACAGGCTTCACCATGGTCAACCAAAGAAGTTGAGTGCACATGCTCAGTGTCATATACAGAGGTTTTCTTTGGGAAATAGACGTATGAGTGCTGCCAGTATTGCTGCAGAGGTCGAAGGGGTGGGGTGAAGCCTGTCTGTGCACTCACACTGCATCGAATAGGTCTGTATGGCTGTTGTCCCAGAAGGAAGCCTCTTCTAAAGATGATGCACAAGAAAGCCTGCAAACAGTTTGCTGAAGATGAACAGATTACTGGAACCATGCCCTGTGTTCTGATGAGACCAAGATAAACTTATGTGGTTCAGATGGTGTCAAACATGTGTGGCGGTAACCGGGTGAGGAGTACAAAGATAAGTTAGTCTTGCCCACAGTCAAGCATGGTGGTGGAAATGTCATGGTCGTGGGCTGCATGAGTGCTGCCAGCACAGGGGAGCTACAGTTCATTGAGGGAACCATGAATGCCAACATGTACTGTGACATACTGAAGCAGAGTATGATCCCCTCCCTTTGGAGACTGGGCCGCAGGGCAGTATTCCAACATGATAACCACCCCAAACACACCTCCAAAATGACCACTGTCTTGCTAAAGAAGCTGAGGGTAAAGGTGATGGACTTGCCAAGCATGTCTCCAGACCTAAACCCTATTGAGCATCAGTGGGGCATTCTCAAATGGAAGGTGGAGGAGCGCAAGGTCTCTAACATCCACCAGCTTTGTGTTGTCATCACGGAGGAGTGGAAGAGGACTGAAGTTGCAACCTGTGAAGCTCTGGTGAACTCCATGCCCAAGAGGTTTAAGGAAGTGCTAGAAAATAATGGTGGCCACACAAAATATTGACACTTTGGGCCCAATATGGACATTTTCACTTAGGGGTGGACTCACTTTTGTTGCCAGTGGTTTAGACATTAATGGCTGTGTGTTGAGTTATTTTGAAGGGACAGCACATTTACACTGTTATACAAGCTGTACACTCACTACTTTACATTGTAGCAAAGTGTAATTTCTTCAGTGTTGTCACATAAAAAGATATAATAAAATATTTACAAAAATGTGAGGGGTGTACTCACTTTTGTGAGATACTGTAAGTTTTAATCCCAAATTTAAATAAATTGCAGCTATCATAAAATAACTGTCTTCAAAACTTTTAAGAATAAACTAAGGTCAGTAAAAAAAAAAATGCTGATCTATCTGAATGAAATTTAGGGGGGGCATAGCCTGAAGCGCTGAGTGGATGGAAGCATTCTAGAAGAGCTCCAGGTCCTTTACGGCAAGCATGACAGTTGCTACAGACCTGCAAAGGGAAGATTCTCAAAGATAACACCACAATCATGATCCAGGCACCCTTCAGAAGCCGCATCCACCTGCCAAATATGTGATATTTCGGCTTTCAGGAGCAGCGCAGTGGCCGGCAAGATGGCGCTGTCTCACCCCAAGGAGGACAGCAAAGAGGAATCCATCGCTGCATCAGAGGACTCAGTGAGTGATTCAACACATGCTGACATGCCCTTGACCTTTGCAGATATTACTGAAATAGCTGCTGACATTAAAAAATCAGTGACAGCTGCTATCACAGACCTGAAAACCGACCTAAATGTAATGTCTGAACAAATGGTAGCTCAGGAGAAATCGGGCAGGAAAAGAGACAAAACCATTACTAGGCTTGAATAAACACAAATGCATTCCAAGCACCTTATCAACCTCCATCACCTTATGAATAGACACTTAGAGGACCTAGACAATAGGGGAAGGAGGAAAAACCTAAGGGTCAGAGGAGTCCCTGAATCCATTACACAGGATCAAATCAAGCCTGATTTACAAAAAATCTTTAACAATGTGCTTGAAAGGGACACAGATACACAGATTGATTTTGAATGAGTTCACCGGGCTCTGAGACCTAGAAAATCAGATGATGCACCCCCTCAGAAATATAATCTGCTGCCTCTCAAGTTTCACTCTAAAGGAGGATATTCTGAATAAGGCTAAAATAAAACTGTTCTATTGCTCTAAAGAGACCTTGAGCTGTTCAAGACTTTTGTGAGCATGCTCGAAGATTTGATCAAAATGACAAAAGCCCATCCATATCTATATCCAAGTGTCTTAGATACATTAGCTTGGACTGCCATCGCCTTGTTTTCCTTCTGCAGCTAAGCCTTTTTCATTTTGTCCATAACTGACATTTATAATCTTCAGACATGTAATACGCTGGGCCTGCATTTCTTACATCAGGCTATAACTCCAGGAAACTAGTTGATTTAACCTTTTTCTCCCAACAGGGCAAAGTATAATATTTGCAGACCGTTAAATGTTGTAGTTTGTTATTATACCATTCTTTCATAAGTCATGGAGCTATGATTATATCCTTTATGATACTGTCAACTTTATTTCACGTATTGGTATTCACCGCACAGTGTTCGGTGAGACTATTTGAGTGGACTTTTTTGCATTTCCTTTGTCTCACAGAGCGTAGTACTCCAATACCCCACACATGATCTGTAGACTTAATTCCTGCTTGACATACACCCCCATTTGGGTATTAAAGGAGCAGTCTACTTTTGGTGGTATTTGATAACCTCAGCATTTTTATTTTGTGCGATATAAATGAAAAAAGACCAACAACTTTGAAAAAAAAGATATTTTCTACTTGTTGTTATTAAAAAAATTAAATAAACTTAATTTTAGTCATAGATTTTTGCGCAAAAGTTATAGCATCTACAAACTATGTTACATTTTCTGGAATTCACGCAGCTTTTAGTTTATGTCTGCTTATCTTATTTCCTGAGGTGCTATAATGGAAGGGAAGTACAACCCCCCCCCCACAAATGACCCCATTTTGGAAAGTAGACACCCCAAGGAATTTTCTGAGAGGCATGTTGAGCCCATTTTAATATTTTATTTTTTGTCACAAGTGATTGAAAAATGACAAAAAAATAAATACACAAAGTCACTGAAATGATATATTGCTCACACATGCCATGGGTATATGTGGAATTACACCCCAAAATACATTATGCTGCTTCTCCTGAGTATGGGGATACCACATGTGTGAGACTTTTTGGCAGTCTAGCCACGTACAGGACCCCGAAAACCAAGCACCATCTTCAGGCTTTCTAAGGGCGTACATTTTTTATTTAATTTTTCACTACCTATCACAGTACTGGAGGCCATGAAATGCGCAGATAGCACAACCCCCGCCCCAAATGGCACCATTTTGTAAGGTAGACACCCCAAGCTATTTGTTGAGAGGTATGTTGAGTCCATGGAATATTTTAGATTTTGTCACAAGTTTCGGGAAAATGACAACATTTTTTTTTCTTTTAAAAAGTTGTCACTAAATGATATATTGTTCAAACATGCCATGGGTATATGTGAAATTACACACAAAATACATTTTGGCAGTCTAGCTGCATATAGGACCCCAAAAACCAAGCACCGCCTTCAGGCTTTCTAAGGGTGTAAATTTTTGATTTCACTCTTAACAACCTATCACAGTTTCGGAGGCCATGAAATGCTCAGATAGCACAACCCCCCCCCCCCCCAAATGACCCCATTTTGGAAAGTAGACACCCCAAGCTATATGCTGGGAGACATGTTGATTGTTTTGCAGATCTTGATTTGTGACAAAGTTTTGAAAAAAGAAAAAAAATAATTTTTCCTTTTCTTTCTTAATTTTCCAAAACAAATGTCAGCTGCAAAATACTCACCGTGCCTCTTAGCAAATACCTTGGGGTGTCTACTTTCCAAAATGGGGTCATTTTGGGGGGGTTTTGTGCTAACTTGACATTTCAGGGCCTCCGAAACTGTGATAGGTAGTGAGGAGTAAAATCACCATTTTACACCCTTAGAAAGCCTGAAGGTGGTGATTGGATTCTGGGGTCCTGTACGCGGCTAGGCTCCCAAAAAGTCTCACACATGTGGTATCACTGTACTCAGGAGAAGCAGCAGAATGTATTTTGGGATGTAATTTCACATATACCCATGCCATGTGTGAGCAATATATCATTTAGTGACAACTTTGTACAAAAAAAACCCACATTTTACCACTAAAATGAGGAGTGATGGATAGTGTCAAAGCCTCCGGGACTTTACAGTTCAATCGTGTTTTGGGGGGGTTTTACTGGGGT
>BLSH010550644.1:47625-58290 GCA_018402905.1 Glandirana rugosa | reverse complement strand
CCTCCATCTCCCCACCCCCCCCCCCTTATTTTTGCTAAAGTTCTACATACATTAACGGACCATACCTTAGCCACCAAGGACACCTCATCCCCAACTCACATTACCCTACTCAACAGAGACATTTGACAAGATATACAACAAAAACCTGATTACACCTCCATTATGACCATATGTAGTACCACCATATTCTCTCTTACCCTGATGACAAGAATGTAATTGTAATATGCATATATACTTCCCCTGCGGTGTCAATTACTTTTTCTACAACGTTGTATACTCCTGGTATATTCTTGTTATAACTATCCTGGTTGAATTATCCTGTAATTCCATATTGTAACTTCCTATCATATTTACAATAAACTTTATGGAAAAAAAATAAATAAATATTATAAAGTATGTTTTTAACACCCACACGGAAACACAAGCAAATCAATCATTCCCTTTTTTATAGCTAGTTAGGGCCTGGCTGAAAATGTAAGGTCTGAAATCATGGCTGGATACTGTTAAATTGCCAAGACTTCTGCACCATATGTGCTTGCTCAACTAAATGTGAGAAATGTTCTGTATTTAACAAGTTACATTGTATTATCCAGATACTAAACATTTGCTAAAGCTCTTTTATTTAGTAAAAGGTTGCTAACATCAATTCACAATAAAAAAAAAAATAGAATAAAAAATATCTGATCTGAATGATTTAGGACATTAAAGTATATGTATAGCCAAAGCTTTGTGTTTAATTCTGAACTAGTAGAGAAGAATTACTACTTTTGTCATGTTTTAATTGTAGTCTGGGCCCCTTCCCTTTTTGTTCACCCTCAGTTTTAGTCCTAATGATCACAGTAACCGAGAAAGAAAATGAGGGAAAATCCCAAATTTTGCGGGCCTGTTTGGTTGACAGGTGTCTAAGAGGAACTTCTTCTAATTGTGGAGATCTGATACTCACATCCTCCTGTGCCCCAACAGGACACAGACAGCAAAAATAAACTGGTAAGGTTTGGAAACTTTCCCAACTTTATCCAAAACTTTAAACAAGGTTTGGCTATACATACACTTTAATTGGAAGTTCTGATAGTAGACATAATGTGCAAATCACAGTGCTGCAAAACGATTCCCATCATCTATTGTTCTGTAGATGACTTTAGGCTTTGCAGGGTGTCTGGTATTGTAAAGTCCATTCAGCCAGGGCATACATTCTTTAATGGTACACCATGTTGCACTAAGACATGTGTGGTTTGTTTCATTTCAAATTGAGATTCAGACAAAATTTTCATTATTCGAAAATTCGGATGCATCCCAATTTCCGAATACAGCAGTAATATATTTCAGTGAATCTGAAATAAACATTAATGAAATAACAAAATTCATTTGTTTCATTCAGATCTTAGAAGCATCTGAATGAAACAAATTATTCCAATTCATTCAATAATAACTGGTTGTTAAGAAGCTGGGTGGCCTTTTGGCTGTTGCATCCTTCAAATTATATTAAAGTTTTGTTTTTGTTTTTTTAATAACAAACAAGCTATACTTTAATGCTCTGTGCAGTGGTTTTGCACAGAGCAGCTCCAATCCTCTTTTTTTAGGTCCCCCACCAGCGATCCTGGCTCCTCCCCCTTGAGCAGTGCCCCCAGAGAAAGCTGATTGCCCTGGGGGCACCGATGCAAGCTCGCTCCTGAGCCAATGCTCTATGCGTCCATAAGACACATAGAGCAGTGGCTCAGCCTCACTCCCACTCTCTCCTCATTGGCTCACTGGCTGTGATTGACAGCAGTGAAGCCAATGGGCTTCCGCTGCTGTCTCAGCCAATGAGGAGGGAGAGTCCCGGGACAGCCGAGGCTATCCAATTCACTGTATTGGAGGGAACTCAGCTAAAGATTGGGGGGGCTGGGGGGGGGGGCACTGCACACAGAAGGTTTTTTACCTTCAGCCTTTAAAACCACTTTAACAACCAATGACAAATCAACTGTCAGCAGTGTCTATTTTGGTAGCAAATTTCAATTTAGTTTTAGTCTTAGTCTTAGGACTAAAATGACATTTTAGTTTTAGTCCCATTTTAGTCTTCTGCAATTGTTTTAGTTTTAGTCGTATTTAGTCGACTAAAATCTCCAGTACATTTTAGTCGACTTATACTCATTTTAGTTGTCTAAAATCTAATGGGTGTAGTTAATTTGTGATGCAATTTTAAGCATTTCTCTACAATTTCCACACTCATTATATACTGCTGGAGTGAAAAATCAAATATGTTATTATTTATGGCACTGAGGTATGAACGTGCACTTCAGACCAGTGTTAATTTTGACGTCTAATTTCAATTTAGTTTTAGTCTTAGTCTTTTGACTAACATGGCATTTTAGTTTTAGTCCCATTTTAGTCTTTTGACTAAAATGCCATTTTCGTTTTAGTCGTATTTTAGTCATCTCAAGTGTTTTCGTTTTTGTCATATTTTAGTTGACTAAAATGGTATTAAGTCGACGAAAATGCTTTAGTCGGTTTTACTCTACAAAATTATCACTGGCTGTCAGCAGTATGCCTTACTGACAGCAGAATATAAATAAACCAGTGCTAGCATTCATTAAAAAAAAACAGTGTGGTGTCCCCCCCCCTCGAAAGGCCTGGTATGGATTTTAAGGGAAACCTCATGCCACAATCTAAAAAAAAAAATGACGTGAACCCCCCAAAATCCATAACAGAACTTTATCTGAGCATGCAGCCCTCCTAAACCATACCAGGCCACACCAGGCATAGCAGGTGAGCTCCCCCCTCCTGAACCATATTAGGTTCACCAGGTTCTCCTCCCAAAGCACCTTGTCTGGGGACAAGGACCTCTTCCCCACAGCCCTGGGCAGTGGTTGTGGGGTTCTGCAGGCGGAGGACTTATCGATCCATGCCCCCATTTGAATGAGTATGGGTTACATTGTACCCCTACTCATTTGCCAAAAAAAGTGTCAAAAATAAATAAAAACACAGAGACAGCCGACCCGGAAAAAAAGAGCCCACTGACAGTAAATAAACAAAGGGGCGGGGTCAACTGATGACAGGTGACCCCGCCACTTTGTTTACCGTCGGCACTGGGAACCAGAGCTCTCAGTTGGTGGGTGCTTGGCAACACTAAATAAACAAAAGGGTGGGTCACTCAGTTGGAACAGGACATGTCACACTGGGAGGCAAGCAACAAGTGTGGAGCTCACCGGAGTTGGTGGTGGCAGCGTTCATCATGATTGACTCTGGATTTACCTTGGGGGACCTTGGGGGACAGCGTTCTCTTTTGTTTTTATTTGTTTTTTTTGGATTGTCAAAAACTATGTGTTTTTATTAATTTTTGACACTTTTTTGGTAAATGAGTATAGGTACACTGTACCCTATACTCATTCATTTTGGGGGGGGGGCAGGATCTGATTCTGATAAGCCCCTTGCCGGCAGATCCCACAACCACCACCCAGGGTCGTAGGAAAGAGGCCCTTGTCCCCATCAACATGGGGGCAAGGTGCTCTGGGGTGGGGGGACAGAGCCAGATCATGTACCACATTGCCTGCCACCCTATCACAGTCTCACTATAAGTCGCTGGTCACCGTCATTACAGTATAGTGTCTATAACTGTGTAAATTCCAGTATATACACCATAGTTTGTAGATGCTATAACTTTCACACAAACCAATTAGTATACACTTATTGGGATTTTTTTACCAAAGACATGTAGCAGAATACATTTTGGTCTTGATTTATGAAGAAATTAGATTTTGTTCATTTTTATTGGATATGTTTTATAACAGAAATAGTAGAAAATATTGATTTTTTTTTCAAAAATGTTGGTGTTGTGGTGATCAAATGCCACCAAAGGAAAGCTCTATTTGTGTGAAAAAAAAATATAAATTTAATTTGGGTACGGGGTTGCACGACCGCGCAATTGGCAATTAAAATAGCACAGTGCTAGGGGCGTGGCCAAGACCAGGACCAAGATGGACGTGTAGTCTCTTCGCTCCCACACCATGAGGTCCCCTTTTCAATGCCTACAGACAGGAATCAGCAAGACACCAAGGGAAAACTAAACAGGAGCTCCCCCGCATCCCGCTCCTGATCACCCCACGATTCTGGCACCCGGCTTATCTACAATATCCTGCAGATATTCCGGACTCAGTCGCACCACACCGCAACCTCCTCTCAGGCCTTTGAGAGCTCCTCGCGATCTCCCAGCACTCTCCCGTCTGACCCCCTCCCATCTCAGCACACACTGGATGCCTCACAGCATAGCACTCCACTAAGCCTGAGAGACATCCAGGCTATGGCAACTGATATAAAGGACACACTCAGCGCTGCTATCTCAGATCTCCAGCTTGACATACAGGGGCTTTCCAGGCACCTAGAAGTAGTGGAGGAAATGTCAGCTCACCACGATACTGCCATTCACCAGGTCCATCCATCCACAGCCACACATACCATGCTGCTGAGAAGGTCCTCCACCACCACCTAGAAGACCTGGACAACCGAGGAAGCAGACATAATCTCCCTCAGTAGAGTCAGTAGAGCCCAGCCAGTTAACACCTGTGATCCTTACCATCTTCAATGACCTCCTAGAGAGACCCCAAGAGACCCCCATTGACATGGAATGTATACACAGGGCACTCAGGCCTCATGGCAGGGACACAGACCCCCCCAAGAGATGTGGTCTGCTGTCTCGTGAATTATCAATTGAAAGAAGAAATTCTCAGAAGGGCAAGAAATAGGGGCGCATTATATTTCACTGCATGGAGTTTCAAGCTTTATCAGGATCTCTCACACATAACACTACAGAATAGGAAGGACACCTTTCCCCTGCTCAATGTACTCTGAGCCCGCAGAATACCATATCACTGGAAATTCTCTTTTTGCTTGTCCGCTACTGCTCTGGGCCGCACAGCCAATCTCCAGGTTCCAGAAGATTTGCAATCCTTCTGCAAGAGCCTGAATATACCTGTAATGAAGCTACCAGATTGGTACAATACGCTCTGACTGCCTTCTCCACCACAATCCATATCTATGGAAGACCTTTGTCCACAAGACCCTCCCAACGCCAGACACTGCAAATCGGCCTTACCATCACCGGCCCATCGCCGATGCCCAGGAGGTGAGAATTTTCTAGCATCTCCAGCTCATCACAAGCCAAGGTGAGAATAAAATCACAGTGAGTTTTCCTCTTGCGGTCCTCCCTCTAATGGGAACTTCCTGCACACCCAATCTAAGGAAAGTTGAAATAACATTGCTTCTTGTTCAGTTGAATTCTCTGCATGAGACCCATGTTTCTCAGTTTTTTTGACAGATGTTACTGCTATGGCCCTGCTATACCTATGGATCCCACCGCCATCCTATACCTAACTTTTACTGAATTGAACAATTGTCGCTGCCTTAGTATCCGGGATTTCAGTTCATTCTCAGTTTACACCCCAAGAACTGATGATCATAACCTGTTTCCTTCCGCTCATTATGTAACATGCACGAATACTTCAGACATCAAGAATAGTCTTCTCTGAATTCCACACCCTGTCCTCTCCCCCCTACACATCAACTGGCCCTCCCATAACCTGGACCATCTTCTATAAGGGAACTCTCCCCCCGTAGCTGGGGGCTATTCCCAAAGACTCTTATCAACAGTATTGTACTGCCTCCCTGTGAGTTTGCCTAGCTACACCACTCAGAGTTACCATGGTTTGGATTCACCTTTCCTCACAATTCTTCCATTACTTTTAAGTGTTAAAAATATTTATTCCTTCAAATGAGCAACTGGAGTGATGTCCAGAGACAAAATTATATATAGAACCCACATGCACTCTGCTATTCTCCTCAACCCTCTGATATCTACGCTGAGTTATGTGCTGGACAGGCTCACAGGCTGGATGATTAAGCAACCAATCTAACTATATATCCTATTCAGGTGTGCATAACATCAATATACCACCATTTACAATAATGTCTGCTTAGGATCTGATACATATTATACATTAGACAACTAAGCTCTTGATTTCACCTTTGCACTCCCTCCCCTCCCTTCCTTCCCCTCTCCAGTGCATCCTCCTTTGTCCATTTCCCCATCCCCCCCACCAACCTCTCTTACCTATATCCGTGTCTTGACTCTCCTCCTTCTGCTAATAACACCCAGAAACTCTGTTTATTACCTAACTTCAATAGGATTACTTCTTGATGTGATATGAATGCCAAGGGCCAATATAATGTATGAAGTATTCCCAGGAGACGTGGTTGATGTTTGGATACATTCCTTGCCTCAGCATGAACCTTGTTCAATGTGATCTCTATGCCTCTAATGCTAGGCGACTCACTGATGCTTCTTCCATCTTCACCGGACTGCACTCTCCTTGCTTACTTCGTGGCATTGATATACCCTCCTGATATCACTCCCTAACCTATGAAAGTCTACTATCATTACTACTAGTGTAAAGTAAACTATCCACCTCGAACCCTCCAGGTCACATATGATTTTGCTTTTGGAGACCAATTTATTATGTGTAAAACCAAGGAATAACCATTACTCTTAGTGATTGATGGTGTTGTCCTATGGATAGATGATACTACTGGATTATTCTCTCCCATAAATGTTATTGGTTTTATATTATCCTCATCCTGATAGAGCCAACATGCAGCAGTGTACTGGTTCTGTACTCTACCACTTAGATACCACTGCTACTTCCCTTCTCCATCCTCCTCCTCCCCTTATCCCACCATTTCTCCTCCCCTTCCCTTTATCCCGCCATTTCTCCTCCCCCCTTCTCACCCTTCATCCCCCTCCCCTTTCCCTCACCTCTCTCCTATGTCTGCCAAGGCATCTGTTGGTACAGCCTATTCACCTGCATGTTTGTTCTAGGAGGTGACACCCTAGCCTTGGTTCTATAAATACAACTCAAGTTATCTATCCGCCTAAATTTAGTTAGCACCTTTAAATGGTTATTGACTCTATGCTGTGATTTACACTTGCTAACCCAATGTAACCCTGTTCAATAATGTCATTCTAAGAAATCTGGGCCTACTTATTAAGCTGTAAGTTGAAAGTATATACTCTTATTATGCTCATAAATATTACTGTTTGTTTTTCCCTCTTTTTTCCCTAAGAGGATATTTGAAAGTCTTTATATCCCTTTTTCATTTTTGGTCTGCTGCACCTGATTATCAAATAGAAACGCCCCCCCCCCCCCTTGCTAATTAACTCCAGATATGTCCTTATTGAACCTCTTCTCTACAAAGCACAACTGTTACCCATTCCCATCCTCCATCAGCCTCTGACCTCCATGGCGCTATGAACTCATCGCTAGTTACCACCGCTCTCAGTCACCTCCCCACCCAGCCGATAGCCAGCCTATTCCTGCCTCCGGATACTAATCTCCTCCTCCACCCCTCCAAATGTGTCACCGACTTTAACCCCCTTAACTGATTCCCTTTTACCCCTTTTTTTCTTCTTCTCTCTCTCCCTCTTTCCCCCTCCCTTTGTGAGACTTCTTATTCTTCCTTTCAGTTCACCTGCAAGATCTCTCCAGTGACTTCCCCCCTCCTCTTTTACCCAACCCACATTTTACAGCTTAGCCAAACACTTTATATCCCCTTTATGCAAGCATCCACATCCCAAACCAAACCAGCTACTTGCAAAGTTGTATCCATAAATGCTAAGGGTCTCAATATCCCAGAAAAACTATGCCAATATGCATAATATCAAAGCAGACATAATTCTCATACTGGAGACACATTTCCACTCCAATGTTATTCCCAAACTTAGCAACCATCACTACTCTGGGGTTCACCGCTCTACGAATCTATATCTTCTATAGATATAAAGCTATATCTTCCTGAAGGGCTCCCTCTGGGACAAGCAACTTACTATTGCTAATATGTACAGCTCCAATAAGGCTCAGGTGGGATAATTCAGAGAGATTACCCAAGCCCTATTGGCCTTTCAGACAGGCATGTTTTAACCTTGTTCTCAACCCTCTAGAAGACACCTTTTCAAACACCTCTTCCTTACCTTATGGCGCACTTAAACAAATAAAACTACAGCTTCAGGACCTACTGCTTCATGATTCCTGGTGCACACTCCACCCTGACACCAAAGGCTACACCTTTTTCTCCATACCACATAATCATTACTCCTGAATCATTTATTTACTACTCTCACAGTGAGACCTTCCCTTTCTAACAAATCAAGTCAATGCTCCTCTTGGACCATCACAATGACTTTGGCGTTCCCCGACAAAATACCGTACACCAAGACTTGGCGATGCTTCCCTACTCACAGACCCTGTCAATGCCGCTCAAATCCTTTGCACTATCCAAAATTATTTTGGATCCGATCCTCTCAAGGCCAAACTTTAGCAGCCTCTATGGACATAGTGATTCAATTTGAACACTATTACGCAGAACTTTACAACCTGCCCACAGCCTCTTGTCTACCAACGGAACTGATCTCTCGCCAGACAGCGATTACAGATTTCTTGAACCTGTACTGCCCTAATCCTATTACCCAAACTGCTGCAGGAGAAATAGATAAACCACTAACCCTGGAAGAACTGAAACTATCTGCTAAACAACTGAAAACAGGTAAGAGCCCGGGGCCTGATGGTTTCTCCGCCATCTATTACAAAATGTTCTTAAAGGATCTTTAGGCACCTTTCCTTCAAGTGTTCAACTCTATTCCTACAACGACCTCACCAATGCATGACCTCCTAGAAGCCCATATAGCAGTTGTCCCTAAAGCTGGAAAAGACCCGACATTGGTTACAATTTATCAGCCAATCTCGTTCTTGAACAATGACTTAAAAATTTTCGCAAAGGTCTTAGCCAACCGATTGCTTCTGCTGCTTCCCTCCCTTGTTGCTAAAGATCAAGTAGGGTTTATCCCTGGACGAGAGGTCAAGGAAAATACCACTAAGGCCATAAACCTGCATTACTGGCTTACTACCTCTAAACGACAAGGATTCTTTTTATCCTTAGATGCTGTTAGCATTTATTTTTTACCTATTACTTCTAGTCCTGACTATTACCTTATTATTGTCATATTGCATTTACCTCATTGCTAGCATTTCTCGTTTCCTCAATACCCGGATCTGCATGCAGGAGACAGTGTACTGTATACAAATGTCACACAACATATGGATCTTACACTGTCTCTTTATTCTCAGCTTATACAAAATCTTAAATACACAGGAAGAGAGGGACGTAATCAATCATTTCACACCAATAAGGGGTACACTTCCAAAGTACGTGTTTCCTTTACTTATTCGACTAGCCAATCATGATGATACACATTTATATCTAGGCAAAACCATTATGTTAGAATATATAAAAATATCCTTATCGGCCTAGACAGCCAATGTCTGGAACATTTAACTTCCTCAAATCAAGTTTCAATCAAAAGCTTATTTGTTATACAATAATAAATTTAACCACTTCACCACCAGCGCCGTAAACAGGCGGTGGCTACTTTGAGTGGATGGTATCAGGATATAGCCTGCAGCTGCAAGCTATATCCCAGCACTGTTTTTTAGAGTGGACGGTCGGCTATACGGGGATAACGGCCGATCCAGCTCGGGAGCCACTCGATCTTTATCCCCGGGGGCGGGAAGGGACATCCCCCCTCCCGCTGCCTTCTGCCGCTCTTCTCTGGCCTCCTGTCCCACCGGGAGACCGGAGCTACGCATCCGCCGGCTCAGAGGAGACCTGAAGGAAGCTGGAATTGGCTCCAATCAGGTCTCCTTCGGCAAATTCCAGAAAGCAATGTCATAACGTTTCTAACGGTTTACTCAGCGGCTAACAGCGCCGGTTTTAAAAAAATTACAGTATTCAGAATGGTCGTTTTTGGCGATATGAATACTGTGAAGTGCAAAGGAGGGATGGGGGGGTCTTTTAGGCCAGCCCTCCATAACGAGTACCTGTCACCATATATTACTATCACAAGGGATGTTTACATTCCTTGTGATAGCAATAAAAGTGATCAGATTTTTTTTTTAAGGAACAGTGTTAAAAATAAATAAATAAAATTAAAAAAAAAAAAAATTTAAAGCGCCACCGTCCCTGCGAGCTTGCGCAGCAAAGAAAACGCATACGTAAGTTGCACCCGCATATGAACATGGTGTTCAAACCACACATGTGAGGTATTGCCGCGATTGCCAGAGTGTGAGCAATAATTCTAGCAAAAGACCCCCTCTGCACCTCTAACCTGGTTACCGTTAAAATTTTTTAAAGCATCGCCTATGGAGATTTTTAAGTACCGGATTTTGTCGCCATTCCGCGAGTGCGCGCAATTTTTAACCATAACATGTATGGTATCTATTTACTCAGCGTAACATCCTCTTTCACAATATACAAAAAAATTGGGCTAACTTTACTGTTGTCTTATTTTATAACACTTTCTCCTACAATGCGACTCATTTATCTATGGTATGTACAATACCAATTTTTAACGCGCGTGAGCGCCTTACCGCTGTTTTAGGCCATGAATTTTTAGAGGTATCCGCTACGAAATTTTTTAAAATTGCCATTGGTCCAATCTCCACGTCTCCCCCAGAAAACGATCTTAATAACGAGTGTGAGACCGTTAGCGCCGTTATGGAGTGTACACACCAAACTTGTGGTACAAGTATACGCCCACGTTGAATGCATACGCAAAAGAAACGACGCGTTCGAGCGTCCCTGCCA